>JAJJWW010011555.1:0-269270 GCA_023531295.1 Papaver armeniacum | reverse complement strand
AATGAATGAAGAATTGAATATCAAAAGAAAGAAGAAGAAGAAGATTTGATGAGAAACGGAAATTACGGAGGAGAATTGAAGAAAAATTGCAGAGAGAAAGTAAAAAAGAAGAAGAGGAGGGTGAGAAAACTATATATAGAGAAGAATTCTCGAGAAGATAAACGCATTTAATGCGAGAAGGGACGTGAACGGTTGAGAAATAACGGTTGAAAGAGACGTGTCAAGAAATGGGTGTAAGAAAAGATACGTGTAATAAATTCTGCATAATAGTACGAAATCATACAAATACAGAAAAATATGAAGAAATGAACAGCTGCGGCATTTTGAAAATACTAGTTCTCATGACTTTCTCTTATTCGCAGAGAAGACATGAGAAGAGGCAAGATGTAGGATCAGAATATCGCAACACCAACACCTCTGCGAAATCCATAAAAGACACATAGCGAAGGCGTCGCAGACGAGTAATATAAATGACGCAATGGATGACGACAGCCAAAACACGAGAAAGATGTGAAGACCTAGCGAGATCTAGGAGTGTTGTGAGATTATATATTTGTACACTTACGATATTTCGCAAGTCATTCCCGAAAATAAAGGACAGCTTAGCTGTCATCCATTATGTAATACCACTATATAAAGAGCCGAACAGGCCTATTGAGGGAGAGATCTTTTTCCGAGTGTTGGGAAAGTCATTAAGAGAGAGAAAGTTTAGAGTGATTGTAATTCTTTAGCTCATTTTCCTTTTATCTTGTAGGATTTCAAAGAGATTAATCAATAAAAATTATAATTGTTCATCTTAAAAATGGTTTGATTGTGTGGATTCTTGTGAGGGGTGTAGTGTAGGATTTCCTGCAACTACAATTGCACTCAATAAGACGGCTTTTTTATGGGTCTCACATGTGTGCATGTAGGAATGAAGAGAGAATCCTACACATGTTGAATGGTGGGAAGGAAACCTTCCGAATTATTTCTGGAGACCCCACAAGATCGTGGGAAATAAAAGACTTTTTCTGATGATCTCTAAGAAAGGAAATCAACCACTAGCAAAGGATGGGAGTACTTCCCACCTGCACATCCAATTGGAAGTGACGAAAGCACCACTATCACAGCATCCAATAGAAACGTAGTCTTCAGTTCGTCTTCTTGGTCTTCGTCTTTGGTCTTCAACTGTTGATGATAAACTCTTGAACTTCGTAGAACTTCGACAATTTGTAACTCTTTTTCTTCAATTCCTTGTTGCTTGAAACTTCTTCATAGATTTTTCTTATTCCACATGGCTTTATTAAATGAATACAAAAAGAAATACAAACCAAAATAATACAAAGAATTTCTCTTGTCTCTTTTTTTTCTTTTCTTTTCATTTTTTTTTATGAGCAGATAACACACGAAAACTGTACAAATTGGTATGGAATTTGGAAAAACACCATTTCACCAAAGTTGTTCGCCTACATCTTTTCTACAAAGTGTCAAAAGGGAATAGTGTTTCGACAAATGGTCTGACGGTTATAGTCTCTGGACTGAACTACGTGCAGTCTGAATTTTTCTGACGAAAAGGGATTCGTCAAAATTTTCTTCAAAATCAAATGTGCCGTTAAAAGTCTCCTTCATGGTCTGGACATTGTGTTTTAGTGGCGCCCCTACTTTCGATTATCTTTATAACGCATGTATGGTGCAAGATCCTACTTGTCTATTCTGTGGTGATTCTTTGGAGACAAATAAGCATGTTTTCCTTCATTACAAGTTTGTGTTTGATATTTGGTCGTATTTCATTGATAGTTTTGAGATCAAATGGGTCTTAGCTCGAAATGTAAGCTCTAATTTATGGGAATGGGGTGACAAGAGCAGGAAAAATTCTAAAATTAGAAAAAAGAAAATCTGGAGTATTTTGCCTTTTGCCATATGGTGGTGTGTTTGGAGAGAAAGGAATGCGAGAATACATAATAATGTGAGCAAAGATTTGGGACAGTTGATAGTGGATATCAAGTGTTTGATGTTCAATTGGGGTTTGAAGTCGGATTTGTTGGAATGCAGTTATGCATACACCCATGTAATCTTTGTACCTGGTTGTCACTATTTTGGTGATACCAGGTTTTTTTTATAAAATTTTCCCTTTTAAGTCAAAAAAAAAAAATCTTCAAAATAAATTCCGGACTCTACGAAATTAAACATGGGGATGCAAATATAATATGAAAATAATAAAAACTGAAAATAAAAGGGATCAAGATGCAAAACCTATGGGTTGCCTCCCATTAGCGTTTGGTTTAACGTCTTTAGCCCGACTTGGCATTCTCCTTACTACTCCTCCAGAGGGAGTGCATCAACAAGTTTGATCTCTTCGACAACTTCAGATGTGAACGACTCATAATACGGTTTCAATCGATGCCCATTCACCTTTAGATCCTTTCCCGTTTCTAAACTTCGAATGTCTACTGCACCATGAGGAAAAACGTGAAGCACAATAAAAGGACCTATCCAACGAGAACGTAATTTACCAGAAAATAAAGTAAGAAGAGAATTAAACAGCAAAACTTTATGTCCAACACGAAAGTGTTATCTAGAAATCATCTTATCATGAAAAGTCTTTGTTTTCTCCTTGTAAATACATAACTTTCATACGCATCATTACGAATCTCTTCCAGTTCACTTAGTTGAAGTTTTCGTTGATTAGTAGCCCCAACCATCTCCATGTTGCATTGTTGAATAGCCCAAAAAGCCTTATGCTCGATTTCAACAGGAAGATGACAAGGTTTACCGTACACAAGTATATAAGGAGACATCCCAATAGGAGTCTTGTATGCAGTCCTATACGCCCATAAAGCGTCATCGAGTCGTAAACTCCAATACTTTCGTGTAGGATTTACTGTTTTCTCCAAAATAGACTTCACTTCTCGATTAGAGACTTCTACTTTCCCATTTGTTTGTGGATGATATGTTGTAGCAATCTTGTGAGATATGTTGTACTTTTTCAACAAGCCTTGAAAGAACTTGTTCATAAAGTGCGATCCTCCATCACTGACTATGGATCTTGGAGTTCCAAACCTTGTAAAAATATACTCTTTGAAAAAATCTGTAACCACTTTAGAATCATTATTAGGGGTGGCCTTAGCTTCCACCCATTTTGAGACATAATCGACAGCTAAAAGGATATAAGATTTACCAAAACAATTAACAAAAGGCCCCATAAAATCAATTTCCCAAACATCAAATATTTCAACAAAGAGTATGGGAGTTTCTGGCATTTGATTTCGAGCACCTAGATTGCCTGTTCTCTGGCATCGATCATAAGTAGTGCAAAATATATATGCATCTTTAAATAAAGTTGGCCAAAAGAATCCACTCTCAAGTGCCTTGAGTGCAGTTCTTTTAGACCCAAAGTGTCCTCCACAAGCATATGAATGACAAAAAGACAATATAGAATTGAATTCAGATTCAGGTACGCACCTTCGTATAACTTGGTCTGAACAATGTTTCCATAGGTATGGATCATCCCATATATATTGATAAGCTAATCTCTTAAGTTTGTCCCTCTCAGCACGAGACAAATTCTTCGGGATTTGTTTAGACACTATATAATTCACAATATCAGCGTACCATGGTTCTGAAACTGCAATTGAGAAAAGTTTCTCATCTGGGAAGCTTTCACGCAACGGGATAGCTTCTTCGTCTACAGTAAGACGACTCAAGTGATCTGCAACAGTGTTCTCAATGCCTTTCTTGTCTTTAATTTCGAGATCAAACTCTTGTAAGAGTAATATCCATCGAGTGAGCCTTGGTTTCGCCTCCTTTTTTGCAAGTAAGTACCTAAGTGCTGCATGATCAGAAAGCACAACAACTTTTGTACCAATTAAATAAGAACGAAATTTTTCCAATGCAAAAACAATTGCTAATAGCTCTTTTTCTGTGTTCGTGTAATTTTGTTGAGCATCATTCAACGTCCTGAAAGCATAATAAATGGCATGGGGCAACTTCCCAGTATGCTGGCCCAATACTGCACCGACCGCATAATCACTAGCATCACACATTAACTCGAATGGCTTACTCCAATCTGGAGGTTTCATAATAGGGGTTGTTATCAAAAGTTCTTTCAAACGATTGAATGCCGCCAAACGCTTCTGATCGAAGTTAAAAACCACATCTTTTTGCAAAAGGTTGCATAATGGTGCTGCAACCTTGGAAAAATCCTTGATAAACCTGCGATAAAATCCTACATGACCAAAAAAAGAACAAGTTTCCCTCACCGTAGTGGGAGGAGTTAGAGCACGAATAAGATCAATCTTAGATTTATCAACTTCTAATCTTTTAGAAGATATAATATTGCCTAAAACAATGCCATGAGTTACCATAAAATGCCACTTCTCCCAATTTAGCACAAGATTAGTCTCAACACATCGTTTAAAATTAATGTAAGGTTATCCAAACACAAGTCAAATGAATCACCGTACACATTGAAATCATCCGTAAAAACTTCGATAATGTTTTCGACATATTCAGAAAAGATACTTACCATACACCTTTGGAAGGTAGCGGGTGCATTACACAAACCAAAAGGCATCCTTCTATATGCAAATGTTCCTAACGGACACGTAAAGGTAGTTTTCTCTTGATCTTCAGGTGCTATAGCAATCTGATTGTAACCTGAATAACCATCAAGAAAACATTAGTGAGAGTGTCCAGACAAACGTTCCAACATTTGATCCATAAAAGGTAAAGTAAAATGATCTTTTTTAGTGGTTGCATGCAGTTTTTTATAATCTATACAAACCCTCCAACCGGTTTGCACACGAGTTGGGACACGTTTGTTATTATCATTTTGCACCACTGTGACGCACGACTTCTTTGGTACAACTTGTACCGGGCTCACCCATTTTCTATCAGAAATGGGGTAGATAGCTCCCACATCTAATAACTTTAGTATCTCTTTCTTTACGACTTCCATCATTGGAGGATTCAAGAGGCGTTGTGCCTCCCTTTTAGGCTTTGCTTCATCCTCAAGACGTATTTTATGCATGCACGTCGATGGGCTTATTCCTTTGATATCAGCGATTATCCATCCTATAGCAGTTTTGTACTCCCTCAAAACTCGAAGAAATCTTTGTTCCTGCAATTCGGTTAGTGCATTTGAAACTATTACTGGCAACTCTTCATTATCACCCAAATACATTTATTTTAGGTGATCAGGCAAAGGCTTTAGTTCTAGTTTCGGATCTTGCAAAATAGATGGCAATAATTTTTCATCAGAGCATGGTAAAGAAATAAAAGAAATATTTGAGTTTTGAGGTACTTCTCGTAAAGAGTTGAGAAAGCCTAAGGCTTCTTTTGTTTCTCCTACACACTCAAATCTTCCATCAATGGGTGTAGTTAAGACAGTTTCAAGCACATCTTCCCCATTCATATTGAACATCTGCTGAGACAAGGTATAAATCACATCAACGGAGAAGCAAGAGTGGACATCACTAGGATATCCCATCGTTTCGTAAATATTGAAACGTATTACTTCTCCATCAAATTCCATAGTCAACGAACCATCATGCACATCAATTTTAGTTCTAGCCGTGCTCATAAATGGTCGACCAAGAAGCAAAGGTAAAGATGTGTCATTTTATCCGTCCGTCATCTCCAGCACACAGAAATCCGCTGGAAAAATTAGCTGGTTCACCTTCACAAGTATATCCTCAATAATACCTTTAGGGTATACATTAGAACGGTCAGCTAACTGTAAAGTAATTCCAGTTTCTTTCAAGGGACCTAAATTGAGAGATTCATATATAGATGCAGGCATAACATTTAGTGATGCTCCTAAATCAAGCATAGCCTTATTAAACTTAGTGTTACCAATAACAATAGGAATATCAAAACTACCGGGGTCTTTACATTTAAGTGAGAGTTTCTTTTGCAAGATAGCCGGAGCATTTTCCCCCACTTTTATTACCTCATTACCGGTTAACCTTTGCTTATTGGTACACAAGTCCTAAATAATTCTCGCATACTTTGGGACTTGTTTAATTGCATCTATCAATGGAATGTTCACATGAATCTTTCTGAAAATATCTAAAATCTCCTTATCTTGTTCCACCTTTTTAGAATTAGCAAACCTGCGAGGAAAAGGTAAAGGGGGGGCATAAGTAGAATCAGGAGGTTTAGAGTTTGTTTTAGGTACCTCATCGTTTTGGGAAGAGTCGGTAATCTCTTTTTCCAATACCGGCCCCTTAGGGTCTTTATTTTTCTCAGTATCCTATGGTTGCACAGTTCGTGTACCACTTCTCAATGTCACAGCATTGACGGAATCTCTTGGGTTAAGAGGTTGAGAAAGGAGTTTACCACTATTCTGCATCTCCAAATGGTTCAATCTACCTTCTATGGTGCTCATTTGTGTCTGCAACTCCTTGATTGCACCATTGTGGTTAGATTCTTCATCATAGCAAGCATCTCTGATGCTTCTGAGTTCTGCGCTGGTTGTGGTTGTTGTTTTTGTTGAAAACCACTAGGACGATTGAAAACCGGTCCTTGAGCTGCAGCTTGCTTGTTTGCATAACTGAAATTGGGATGATCTCTCCATCCTGGATTGTAAGTGTTGGAATAGGGATCATACTGTTGTCTCTGTTGATTCGGGAATACTGCATTCACTTGTTCAGCTTCTTCCTCATAAGAGGGAATGATTACTGCGGCCATTTGTTGCATCATCTTCTCCATATTACCAATCATATGTTCTAAGTGCGGTGAAGAAGTAACCTCATTAACCTTTCGACTCATTGGCATACCTCTTGTGTTGAATTGCTACGTGTTTGCAGCCATATTCTCGATCAATTCCGTCGCTTCGTCAATGGTTTTGTTTGTCAAAGCACCACCACTAGCTGCACCGATAATATTTCTCTCGGATTGGAGTAAACCATCGTAAAAATACTGCACTATGAGTTGCTCAGAGATTTGATGATGTGGGCAGCTTGCTAACAACTGCTTGTACCATTCCCAGTAGTCGTAAAGAGTCTCACCAGTAATTTGTTCAATCCCACTAATTGCTTTACGAATAGTTGCTGCTTTAGAGGCGGGAAAGTACTTTTCTAAAAATACTCTCTGCATCTCGTTCCATGTTGTGATACTTCCAGGTGGAAGACCATAAAACCATTCTTCTGCAGAATCAATCAAAAAGAATGGGAAAGCTATCAGTAAAGCTCTTCCTTGATCAGTTCCAGTTGGCTTCAAACTTGTCTAACCTATGTTGAAACAGTAGTAAATGACGATTTGGATCGTCTCTTGGAAGACCTTTAAACTTCGGTAACCAATGAATCAACTGAGATTTGAGCTCAATTGAATCTTCCAAGTTGACACACAACTTTTGTTGATCAAACGATGGGGATGTCAGATCTTTGAGTGTCCTCTTGAGAGAGGTGGTGGAGCGCCGACATTTCCCTAGTTCCTTTGGTTTCCCTGGTTACCAGTGTTATTGTTGTTCGTTCCGCCAACCATCACTTCTTGTTGTGATTTTCGAGGTTCTTGTAGTATTGTTCCTCTGCGAGTTGAAATTTCGCACCTTTGGTAATCCCAACGTTTGGATACCAGAGATCAAGTACCTGAAACAAGATTCTCAAAAACAAATTAAAAAATAAAAATAAGAAATCAAAAACAAAAACAAAATAACAATCCGTTATGCCTCCCCGACAGCGGCACTAAAATTTGGTCGGTTGTCAGCCGACGCAAAAATAATTTAAGTTCTTTCACTTCACAATTATAAATAATAGTATAGTTAAAAGAACATATTCGTTCCACAAGGAGATATGGGTTGTTATTCATAATTGAAAACTTAAGTAACCTGGGGGGGATTTTTGATTTTGGTCTAAAATAATTAAACTAATAATAATAGCAAAGAATGAATAAAGAGAATCAATAGATTGAAAATACTGGTTAAGGGTTCATCATCAATCATAATACATGCACTTTGACTAATAACTGGTGTTGTCACTCAATCATTCATTATCAAGAGTCCTAAAGTACCCCATCGAGAGCATACTCCGGCAAATTCCTTATATCATCACATACCATAACGATGAATATGTGAATACTAGTCAGTGAACAACCTAATGCAACGTGCTATTAGGTTTAATCCTCCAAGAGCCTTAAGTTCAATGAATTAGACTAATCCATGCAATAGAAATACTACGAGTAAACTATTTAACATAGGTCAATCTTCTACTTGCAATCACACAAAGGTTTTGAATACAATTGGTAATCACAATATGCTACTTATGACAAGGTTTATCAACAATAACGTATCTCAAAACCCTAGCCTAGCTTTAGAAATGCATTCATGCTAATTTAGCGGCGCTCCTAAACAAACAATCATACGCGATAATAAATCGTAGAACAAGACAATAATAATTTGATTGAGATAACAAAACCAATATATTAATTTAGTAGCATTTTTTTGATATCCGACTACATCCTTAACCAATATGAAGTGTTTAGCTACTCATGGATTTCTTAAAATCCATGAAAAATAATTTGAAGAAAGCAAACCCTAGGTTCAATCGTGATGATCGAACGCCAAAATCGCCAAACCCTAGCTCTTGTTCTTCTCTTCCAAAGTATATGATATAAGATAATCCTATTGATGATAAAGATATCTCTTATATAGGTGCCCAAATTGTGTTGCGCCCGTGCCCGAGTCCCGGTCAAAATAGGTTACCAAAACTCGCAAAATATCCTAAAATGATTCACGTCCAAGTCTTGGCCGTGTCAAAACTGCACACACACCTAATGGGCTAACGCAAGTGGTGGAGGTCCAGCCCAAAACTAAATATATTTGGCTTGTCAGTTATCTGAAACTGATAATAGAATTTGTTAGAGCATAGCTCGGTTGAACCCACCAAGCGTTGGTATGTCAAGTTTGGTTGTCATATTTTAGTGAACCAAAACTCATTTAAAGAGTCGCTTGATTATGTACTAGAGTCAACTTCATATAGGTTAGCTTGAAAGTATTAGGATATGAGACATTACAAGTATTTCCAAGACTTGAAGAAGTGAAGAAGTAAGGAGCTACAACGACAACATCATCCTTCCACTTGAGGTTGGTGATATTTGACTTGAACTGTTTCATTCCCTAACGTATCTTTCAAGTCGTGCATATTAAAAACATAACTGCGAAGCATGAATGATTACAGTCTAGTTAGATGTAGTATTAAGGAATACAATACGAAGTATAACGCCTATCTTTAAAACTTCGTATATAAGACATCGACATAATCGTTTGAATGCTATTATGATTATGTATGGGTATGAGGTGAAGATTTCATCCTAGGAAACAATGTTTTACATTAGTTTAAAGGAAGTAAATTCATGAACTTGTTTCGTGAATCGAAAGGGAAATCGCTAGGCTTATTGGTATTGTTATTCATTACATATCTTTTGAACTATCCATATGTGTGATTAGTATAACCGCTCATGACTTGTTTATGTTCTTGGTAAAATATTCACAAGGCCTGACTTTTGTATTGGTATGACTTTTATTAGTGAAACCGATCTTAAGTAATCACTTGAGATGGTATGATCGATTTAGTGTTATTGGTATGACCAACTCTAGGCAAAGGGGAACCGATCCTATGAAGAGGTGCAACCCATCACAAGAGGGAATCGATCCTTGTAAGAGGTGCAACACGTTTTTAGTAGATGGGGGAACCAATCCTATGAACATGTGCAACAAGTTTTTAGTGAAAGGGGAACTGATCCTATGGACATGTGCAACAAATACAAGTAGTTACCATAAGTATATGGGGAACCGATCCTAGTACCTAGTCAACCGAATTTTTGGAAAGCTAGTGTGACTATGCAAAGTACTCACATGGAGGTAGAACCGAAACTTATTTTGGTAGAACCGTGAAACACATGATTTGTGATTGAGTGTTCTTAATCAGTCACATAGTTCTTGAAAGTCAGATGAACCAATTCTAAACTCGTTTGGAAGTGTGGCAAATCGGTTTCAAGATTGTAAGTATGAAAGAGGACTTACAAAGTAAAGATGTCGACATAATTTGAACATGTGCATTAACGCTTATCTTTTATTGTTCAAAGATATTCCTTAATAGCTAAAGGAAAATCCCGGATCGAAAAATAAGTTGAGAATCTTTTACTTAAGGTTTTTAATTTTATTTTTGGAAAATGAAAATTGGTAATATTCATTTACTAATTGGAAATTTTCTAAGAGATTTTCGGTCAATGTTTGGACAAAGAATTTCCAGGAATTATGGAAACCGAATATGGAATATATTGCATATCTTGAGAATATTTTCGGTTTTGAAAATTCCTTGGTGTCCAAAGTTCCTTGGTCTATAAATACCAAAGTTTGCATTTCTAGCAAACTAATCCTCGGAGCCAGCAAAACTACCTAGTTGTGTTGTTACTGGTGGTGCCGCATATTCAGAGAGGAAGGTAACCTAATTAGGCGAAATCTCTTACGGCCGCTCGGTTTAAAGACTTCTTTAGGATTGAGAAGCTCTATTAGTACCGTTGGTAGGAAACTAGATGATTGCATTGTTATTTTAGTTTTCAATTATTGATTTGATTGACTAACGGTTGTTGAATCTTTGATTGCACCTAGTTTGTTTATTCTTGAGAACCTTCTCTTATGATATAAGGCCCACTCAAACTAGATCAAGGATTTAACTTTTCTACGGATTAGATCCGTAAGATAGATTCATTGATTTGGCATTGTTAACAGACTCCGTTCTGTGCGACAAATCAATAAGGAATCAAGTTTGTTTTTGCAGGTTGTTACTTTGAAGATTAAATCAAGATTGAAGACTTTGAAGATTTGAAGAATTTTGTTCTTGTGTTTTGATCTTGGTGTAACTTTCGGTGACTTGATTTTCTGGGATTAAAGAGGTTGTTTATTTACAATAAACATAACCCTTTTTAAGATCAACAAGTAGTTTGTGATTTTATCATAAACCTTGTAATCAAGACTGATTATTTCGGTAATCATTGTCTTGTTTGATCTTGTAACCGATGAACTTAGGATCTGGTAATAGGTCTTAAAAATAGAAGATCCTTAACTGTTCTTATATCATATATTTCGGTATTGTGATTATAAAGTGAGTTTTGTTACCAAACAGTTTATCCTTTATTGTTTGGAATACGATCCAAAGGAATCTTGTCTTGAAAGATTGAACCATTAAGAAGATATATTAGATTTAAGTCCTAAAGAGAACCCCTGTTCTGCTAGGATATCTAGTATCAAATACCTATTGAGAACTTCGGTTCTGCTAGATATTATCAAAACAAATATCTATAGAGAACTTCAATTTTGCTAGATATTATCAAAACAAGAATACTGTTGAAGCTGAGTAATTAGGATTTTAGTTTACTTAGTATTGTCTACACGAAGTTGCAGGTTTACTTTTTGTAGCATCTTAATTCATTGAGTATTCAAATCTGGACTAGGTTCCGGGGTTTTTCTACAAGATTGTAGTTTTCCTCGTTAACAAAATTCTGGTGTGTGCTTTACTTTATTTCCGCATTATAATTGTGTTTATATTATAATTAAAGTAATTACACTTGTATGTTAACTAGGCACTTGATATTTATCTTATAAGGTTTCGGCTATACCGTACTATTATCAAGTGAACACTTTGTTGTAGTATTGTCTCGATTTCATATCCATAGACGATCACACAAAGTGTATTGGATTTCTCCACTTGTCTGATATAATTATTCACATGTTAGGCCAGTTCGGACTAACCCTATTTCAAGTGGACACTGTGTTGAAATATTCCTTGAGTGATTGTTGCTCCAAGAGGTTTATACATAATGGGTCTTCTATATGTTGTGATCAAAATAAAAGATTGTGGTGTATTTGGATACCCTCGTCTTTTCAATTGGTATCAGAGCGGGCAAACACGAAAAGATCTAACAATCTGTGTTTGGCGTGATCCAACCTATAAAGTTTTGAATCAAATGGTTGATTCAGTTAACGTACCTCTAGGGTTTGATGGCTCAAACTATCTGAGGTGGAAAATGGCTATGCAGTCTTTTCTTCAATATCATGAGTTTAACACTTGGGTTTTAGTTATTGATGGGTATGAACACCCAAAAGTACTGGTCCACAACTCAACCACTGAGTTTAGACTAAAGGAACTGAAAGAATTCAATAATGAAGAAAAATTACTTTCGAAGCAAAATTCCTATGGATTGAACACCATTATCCATGCTGTAACTCGAGACCTCCATCATCATGTAACCAGGTGTAAAACATCAAAGGAGGCTTGGGATATTCTTAATATCATATTTGAAGGGAATGCCTCTGAAAAAGAAGCTAGGATTCAAACCCTATCTTCTAAATGGGAAAACCTTTGTATAGATGAAGATGATACCTTTGATTAGTTTGATCAAAAACTTTCTGAAATAGTGAATGCCTTTTACGCTTTAGGAAAAACTATTTCAGATAAAGATATTGTGTGTAAAACTCTAAGGTCTTTACCACCAAGATACGAATCTAAAAAGCATGCCATCATGGAAGCAAATGATCTTTCCACAATATCTAGAAGCGCTTTAGTTGGTAAATTAAAGATATTTGACCTTGAATACCAATTTAAGAATGAAGAGGGTATTACCCTTAAAGCTGTAACTAAGACTTGTTCTTCGGATACAAAAACTGAGAATTGTAGTGTTGATACGACTGCACGACAATTTAGAAAGTTATTAAGACAAAAGAAAATGAGTTATTCAAAAGATGCATCTTCTCCTTATCAAAAATCACAGAAATGTGTAGAGAATAGAGAACAAGATGATGGTGATAGCTTTAATTATTCCAAGGATCAAGAGAACAAAGCTTTTCATGCAACTGTTGAATGCACACCTGAAAAGGATACTGAAGTAACTCCAGAGTCAAAGGAACTTGAATGTGATAGACTTTATAAAGAGAATGAATATCTGAAAAAGGAACTTGATATCCTATATAAGGATATAGAACGTGTAAGCGATGGTCAAAATTACCTTGAAGTCTTGGAAAGTTACAGAAAACAAATTGAAGAAGGTCATGATCGAGAAGTGAAACTGCATACGGAGCTGGAGAACCTAAAGAACATTGAGGTAAGTAAATGTACAGAATCTGGAATAAATTTCAAAGTTCAAATTGATAAATTTAAGGTTGATCTAGAAAATGCTCTCGAAAAAATAAAAACGTTGGAAAAAGAGAATATGGGTCTAAAAACGAACTTGAAAAAGTTCGATAGTAGCACAAAACAACTTGACTCAATGTTGAAGTCAACTAGAGTTCCTCGCGACACACGAGGATTGGGCTACAAAGGTAAACAAACTTTGAATGCTAAACATAAGACAAAGTTTGTAAAACCTAAAGACTCTGCTGAAGAAATTGCTTCAAAAGGTGGAACAAAATATTGCTCTTCCATAAAAGAAAAATCTGTAACACCTTCATCTTCAGCAAAAGACGGAAAACGTAAAATCCGTCAAACTCCAATGAAAGAGAATCCACAACAAGGTAACACTAAGCCTCGTGTTTCGTGTGTTACTAAGCATTGCTCTTATTGTGGAAATAAAGGACACTTGGAAAGGGGGTGCAGATTCCGTAAAAGGAATGAGAAATCCATAGATGCACGTATTTCCGTAAAATTAGTTGAACTCAATAATGCCCCTCGTTGGAAATCAGGTCATCATTGTCCTAAAAATGAGCAAAAGAATTATTATAATAGTTCAAAGTCTACTCATCAGGCTTCTACAAAGTTTTCTCATAATCGCTCAAACAATAAAAGGAGAGATAACTTTGTAAAGACCAGATCTGATGTTCCAAATTGGAGAAAGGCTAACTCTCAGAGTTTTCAACATTTCAGTTACCCTAATATTTTCTCAAGAGATTCGTCTAAGATTTCAGGAGGAAATAATAGGAAGAACAAAGCTACTCCTGTAAAACTCATTTTTAAATGGTGTCCTAAGTCTTCTCTAAAGACAACCAGGAAGGTATCAAAAGATAGTCACAATGATGACACTCGAATGATAAGTTTCAATACTCATGACATTCAAAATATTGTGCTAAACGTTCTTGATCAAATGAATGTATCTCCGTGTTGTCATCGTTATATGAGATAATTAGGTCTCATAATCGGTTACCTTTTTATGATTTTGTGACTTTTGATTTAGCGGATTTCATATCTAACTTTTTGGGTTGCTTAATCAAATAATCATAAAAGGATGATGACAATTAATCCCATATGTAAGTCACGATTATACTATTATCAATTTATTTCTCATAAGTTGTGTATATAGTATACATATGAGTTTTTGGTATTAGCCTATTACTATTGGCACGTAATAGTTAAAACCATTTCAACCTTTCTCTGGTAAAGTTTGGTTGTTGTTATTCTTTTGTTTTGCATAAGGATGACAATATAATGATATTTCGATATCAATTCTCCCTGGAAAGAGATGCAAACATATTGGAGAAGAGGATGCGAAATTTGAGGTAACGACTTTGTTAGTTAATCGTTTTCCTGTTTAAGAAAAGCCCGAGTTTATTGCGTATATTTATTGCTTTTGCTTAATAAAATTTCGGTACAATTGATGTTTTATTCCATTATTTGTGTATGGATGTGTGTGTGATTCAATTATTTCCGGTTAAGAAAAACCATTGTTATCTTGCTTTATTATTTGGTATCAATCGTGTAGGCTTACAAAATTTCGGTGCAACCGCGGTGCTTTAATGTCTATGTTGTTTCAATTGCTTCCGGTTGAGGTGAATAATTATGCAAGTTGATGTATTTGGTTTGTATGAATTGTTTATGGCTTAACGAAAGAAAAGGTTTACGGGATGAATCGTTTAGTCCAATTCGATTCCGGATAAGAGAAACTAAGTTAATTCTGATCTTAGTTAGACTTATCAAAGTGGAGGTTTCGGTTATTCAAGTCTAATCGAATGCCTTAACAAGGATTGCTAGTTAACTAACCTAGTACTTGTCTTGTTTAAAAGTTAAAGGTCTAAGTTATATGGATAATTAGAACCTGATGAGAAAAATAGAGTTATCTTTATTTTGGTCTTATCGAACAAGCGATTGTATTTGTACAATCGTTTAGCAAAGGAACTAAGGTGCTTAGTCGATTTTTGGTTTGCTAAACTATTAGGGAAAATTGCTTCGGGCAATTGTTTCCTTGATAACATATCAAAAAAAAATTACTTTGTAGTTTCGGTTTTGATATTGGTTATCAAAAATGGTGTGTGGAACCCTCGTGCTTAACTCTTATAGGTTTGCAAGTCTATTTTGAGATTTGTAAGATCCTTTAGGTTTGTCCTTTATTTGCTCGTACCTTTGTCATTTTGTGACAAAAAGGGGGAGAAATATATGGAGTAAACAAGTGATACTGGTATAGATTTATATTGATTGGTATCACTAAGGGAAAGGACATTGGTGCTTAAACGTTTATCTAACGAAAGAGTAAAGCATAGACTAAGGGGGGGTATCATATCATATGATACTTGTAGTTATATGGACTACAAAGAAATAAGAAAGACGTGCTGATTGATAAAATCTACCTATCTTACCTTTAGGGGGAGTATTAGCTTTGTTATTATAATGTCAACAACGGCATTTATGGATTGAATGTATACAGGTTATTGTGTTGTTGAATTTGGGAATCAAGCGTATGTGTAATGAATTCTTGTAATTTGTTTATCCATATGATGTAAGAGTTTTGTCACTAAAATTGACAAAGGGGGAGATTGTTAGAGCATAGCTCGGTTGAACCCACCAAGTGTTGTTATGTCAAGTTTGGTTGTCATATTTTAGTGAACCAAAAATCATTTAAAGAGTCGCTTGATTATGTACTAGAGTCAACTTCGTATAGGTTAGCTTGAAAGTATTAGGATATGAGACATTACAAGTATTGTGAAGACTTGAAGAAGTGAAGAAGTAAGGAGCTACAACGACAACATCATCCTTCCACTTGAGGTTAGTGATATTTGACTTGAACTATTTCATTCCCTAACGTATCTTTCAAGTCGTGCATATTGAAAACATAACTGCGAAGCATGAATGATTACACTCTAGTTAGACGTAGTATTAAGGAATACAATACGAAGTTGTTTATGGGTAAAAATCGTTTCCGCCGATTTCGGTAAATTCGGTAGGTGAAAGAGAAACTGGTTTAAACCCTAAACAAATGTGCTGCATGTGAGCACTTTCTAGATTCGAGAGATCAATCTGTACAAGTCCGGCCTAAACCAAGAAATGGCCGTTCCAGACTTGCTTGATCACAAAGTGGAGGAGAAAGGGTTGATTTGGGGAGGGAAGCAAAGAAAGGTGTTGAGACCAGAATAATTCTGGGAGAGTAGTGTCTCGACTTGTATCAGAAAGTGAAAGCTTCGGAAGCTTGCAAGAGATGAAAGCTTTTTGGAGAGCTTGCAAAGTTTCCTTTTCTGAGAGTGTTGTATTTTTCTCCTGACCGAGACTTGTTGTCCGGTGGAAATAGGTAAGACCTATTTATACAAGTCGAGGCTGAAACGTACCCTGGCCTCATGAAGGAAGAGAGTAAAGGGTGAAATAATGGGAGGAGGTGGTAACCTCAAGGTGTTTATGGGTGAAAACGATTTCACCATTATTTCCTCATTTATTTGACCGCTTTATTCCTATTCACGCTTTCTTAATGTGAGTGTAGTGTACGCTGCGCATGTGACCGCCAAACCAAAACCCTAGAAAGCATCCCCCAGTTTGTGTTGATGTCTCGAGTGTTGGTTGCATCTTGAGTGCAAGTGGCGCTGCTAGAGGCGTGTGTGGCATGTGCGGAATGCTTGTACGTTGAGTGTAAGTGGCAATGCCAGAGCTGCTAGTGGCGTGTATGGCAAGTGCCAATGGCGTGCATGGCCATTAGGGCTATGTCCTAGTAAGAAAAGCTACCAGCGATGCATGTTGGCATGTGCCAATGGCATGCGTGGCCAACTTGGTCACGACACTGGTAGGAAAAGCTACCAATGAGCGTGTTGGCATGTGCCAATGGCATGCGTGGCCAATTTGGGTAGCGCCCGGTAGGAAAAGCTACCAATGAGCGTGTTGGCATGTGCCAATGGCATGCGTGGCCAATTTGGGTCGCGCCCTGGTAGGAAAAGCTACCAGCGAGCATGTTGGCATGTGCCAATGGCATGCGTGGCCAATTTGGGTCGCGCCCTGGTAGGAAAAGCTACCCGCGAGCGTGTTGGCATGTGCCAATGGCATGCGTGTCCAATTTGGGTCGCGCCCTGGTAGGAAAAGCTACCCGGTGAGCGTGTTTGCATGTGCCAATGGCATGCGTGGCCAATTTGGGTCGCGACTAGTAGGAAAAGCTACCAGCGAGCGTGTTGGCATGTGCCAATGGCATGCGTGGCCAATTTGGGTCGCGCCCTGGTAGGAAAAGCTACCAGCGAGCATGTTGGCATGTGCCAATGGCATGCGTGGCCAATTTGGGTCGCGCCCTGTGGGAAGAACTACCAATGAGCGTGTTGGCATGTGCCAATGGCATGCGTGGCCAATTTGGGTTGCGCCCGGTAGGAAAAGCTACCAACGAACGTGTTGGCATGTGCCAATGGCATGCGTGGCCAATTTGGGTCGCGCCCAGTAGGAAAAGCTACCAGCGAGCGTGTTGGCATGTGCCAATGGCATGCGTGGCCAATTTGGGTCGCGCCCGGTAGGAAAAAAGCTACCAACGAGCGTGTTGGCATGTGCCAATGGCATGCTCGGCCATTAGGGCCACGCCCTGGTGAGAAAAGCTACCAACGAGCGTTTTGGCATGTGCCAATGGCATGCGTGGCCAATTTGGCCTAGGTTGCATGGTTTGCAAGCCTAGGTGCGGGCGCTACTTTGGCATGGCGCGGCTAGGGCCAAGGTAAGGGTGTTTGGCTTGGCGTGGCATCACCAGCGTAGCTAGGGCCAAGGCAGAGTGTGTTTGGCATGGCGCGGCTAGCTTGGGCAAGGTGTGGCTGGCATGATTTGCCATTGGCACGGAGGTGCGGCTAGCATGGTTGGCATGCTTTAGCGCATTTGGTGTGGCTGGCATGATTTTCCATTGGCATAGAGGTGCGGCTAGCATGGTTGGCATGCTTCGGCGCGTTTGGTATGGTTGGCATGATTTGCCATTGGCATAGAGGTGCGGCTAGGTGTGGCTGACATGATTTTCCATTGGCATAGAGGTGCGGCTAGCATGGTTGGCATGCTTCGGCGCGTTTGGTATGGCTGGCATGATTTGCCATTGGCATAGAGGTGCGGCTAGCTTAGGCTAGGTGTGGCTGGCATGATTTGCCATTGGCACGGAGGTGCGGCTAGCATGGTTGGCATGCTTCGGCACGTTTGGTATGGCTGGCATGATTTGCCATTGGCATAGAGGTGCGGCTAGCTTAGGCTAGGTGTGGATGGCATGATTTTCCATTGGCACGGAGGTGCGGCTAGCATGGTTGGCATACTTTGGCGCGTTTGGTGTGACTAGCATAGCTAGGGCCAATGCAGAGTGCGTTTGTCATGGCGCAGCTAGCTTGGGCTAGGTGTGGCTGGCATGATTTTCCATTGGCACAGAGGTGCGGCTAGCATGGTTGGCATGCTTTGGCGCGTTTGGTGTGACTAGCATAGCTAGGGCCAAGGCAGAGCGCGTTTGGCATGGCGCGGCTAGCTTGGGCTAGGTGTGGGTCGGCATGATTTGCCATTGGCACGGAGGTGCGGCCAGCATGGTTGGCATGCTTTGGCGCATTTGGTGTGACTAGCATAGCTACGGCCAAGGCAGAGTGCGTTTGGCATGGCGCGGCTAGCTTGGGCTAGGTATGGCTGGCATGATTTGCCATTGGCACAGAGGGGAATTAGGGTTTTGTTCATTGTAACCCTAATTTGAAAAAATACCCCGTATTAATTACTGACTACATGCATTGAATTTTCTAATAAATGTGTCGCCGGTGACATTAGGTTATTCGGGGTTTTACGATTTTACCCTTTGTCTAAAAACCACCATCAACATTAAGTCCCCTGCTTAGCTCGGAACAGGAGCTTTGTTGCGAGGTAAGCATAAGATGGTGAAACTATCAACAGTAAATCGTAAAGAAAATTGAGGGAGGCTTGTCTGACCTTTTATAAATAGGATTCGGAATCCTTGCCTCTGGCAGTTTTACACAAATCGGGAGGCTGGCACAATTGGGAAGTCAGCATCATTGAGAGACATGAAGCTGGGCGGCATTGAGAAGTTGACGCGAGTTGGGAAACTGAGCGTGCTAGCTGGCGGGACCGGCGCAAGGTGGGGAAGTTGATCGTGCTAGCTGGCGGGACCGGCGCAAGGTGAGGAAGATGATCGTGCCAGCTGGCGGGACAGGCACAAGGTGGGGAAGCTGAGCGTGCTAGCTGGCGTGACTTGGGCGGTCATTGGGAAGTTGGCGCAATTGGTAGGGCCGGTGTAAACAAGGGGGAGTAGGTGATTCTACAGATAGCAAAGTTTCCTTATTTTTGCCTTCCTTCACGCGCGGCTTCAATCAGGGCATTATCCATGCTAAAATCTGGAAGCGTCATGTCCCTCATTGCTTCCTTTCCTTTTTAAGGTTCCGTATTCATACCCAACGCAATTGTATCATCTCCCTCGTTTGATAAAGGGTTCTTCTTGTTGAATTTCTCTCTTTGTCATGTCGCACAGAGGCGAATCATCTTCTAACCAGCCAGATTCTCCAGGTGAAGGCGCGGGCTATTCGGGTTAAGAAAATCATACCGGTATGTTTTCTTCTTCTTTGGTGGACTGACGTACGCTTTACCGCTTGTTTGATGAATGGAAAATTTCCATTTTGTGCAGAGATATCCCGTTGGAGCATGCGTTACTGTTATCGACGAGGATGACCTAGTCATTCCCCTCCCTTCAAATCCAACCTTGTTGACTGCTGCAGACTTGGAGAACGCTGATTTGGGGCTCTCTTGTCATGAATACCCCTATGCAGATTTGTCGTTTGGGACTCGTATGAGGTGTCTCTCCTCCAATTATCGGAATGTTGGCGGTTTCTCAAGTGCGGAAAGAATTCGTGGTCCTTTATACGAGGACATGGAAGACATACGTCCATATCGCTACCGGGAGCGTAGTGAAGTGTTGTTCGTCCGCCTTGGTTTCCGTAGTGAACTGTCTTTTTGCCAATGATTGCTTTGAGATGGAGAATATGTCCATCCGTGCTTTCTGCAGAGTCGACCATTCAAAGGTGGGAGAACATGGTGTCCACTGTGAATCCTTGGAGTTTAATATCAGCTGGTTGCGGCATCATCTCAATATTGTGAAAGTCGACAGAGCTGGTATTCTTGCTGGTGTGATTGGCGATTTTTAGCACCAGATCTCCTTCCTTAAAAAACCCTGGATTTTACATGGCTATTGTACGCCCTGGAAATACTGTTTATGTATGCTTGTGCATGTTCCTCCGCCCGGGATCTTCTGGAGTCTATAGTATCTAGTTCCACGATTCTGGCATTGAGTGTTTCGGCTTTATTCCACTGAGGTCCACTTGTCGCGGCGATTCTGGCAGACGGGATCTTGATTTCCGCTGGGAGGATCGCGTCTGTACCGTAGACGAGGGAGTAGGGAGACATGTCGGTGGAGCTTCTAGGAGATGCTATGTACGCCCAGAGAGCCATTGGCAATTGCTCGTGCCAGGTCTTGGGATTGTCGTGTATTGTTCGGCTCTCAAGTAGTTCATGTACTTGCTTGTTAGCAAAAGGCGTGCCGTTGTCGGTGATGACGTGTTTAGGTACGCCAAAACGGCAGATGATGTGTTCCTTGAAGAACGCCGCGATCGTGTCTCCAGTGGTTCCTTTCAGCGGGACAGCTTCAACCCACTTGGTAAAGTACTCGGTCGCGGTTGTTATGTATTGATGCTGTTTTGAGGATGGCGGGTTGGTCTTCCCAATGATGTCGAGTCCCCAGCTATAAAAGGGGCACGGGCTACTTACCGAGTGCAGGGGTGTTGGAGGCGCGTGGATGAGGTTTCCGTGAATCTGGCATTCTCGGCATTTCTGAACGAAAGTAGCCGCGTCGTCTTCCATGGTCGGCTAGTAGTACCTCTCGTGTATCTGCAGGAACAGTTTCGGTTTCCCTTGGTGTTCGCCTTCGTGCATTTCTCTTAACATAACTGGGATTTCTGTATCGCCCAAACACCGCAGTAGACTTCCTCCGAAACTCTTGCCGAATTTTTTGGACTTTTGTTTTAGCTTGGACGCATCCTCTTTGTCAGTAGGGAGAATGTCATCGCGAAGGAAGCCGATGTACGGCTCCCGCCAGTCCCCGGTGTAACTGATGTTGAGGACCTCTGTCTGACATGGGGGTGCCTGGCAATTGGGACACGCCTTCTGGAGTAATCGAGATTGGTCTTCCATCTCCGGCCAATAGTATCCAAGTCGTTGTAAATGACAGTAGAGGGTTACTACTAATGTCATTCCACAGACTTCGGCATGGACATGTTCAAGTTGTTGTGAATGCTTGCATGGTCGAAAACTTCTGGCACCCCGGGATGAAATAGGGAGATGTTCCATTGCCGATGCGCTGCTATCAAGTCTTCCGGGACTTTGTTCCAAGTTAATCCTTCAAACCATCTTCTGAATCTTGGACTATCGTACGGAATGGGATGCGGTGAGAAATCCCCGGTCATACTTCGGTTTGATATGATGGCATGGATGAATACGTGAATGTAACCTTCTGGCGTGCTTTTGGAGTTTTCGGTGCGCATGTACGGCTTCATGTTGAGAAATTCTCGCGGCTCGTAAAACCTCGATAGTGATGATGTTGAAATCAGTAATAACCTGGTTGAGGGGAGTGAAAGCATCTCACGCTGGTAGTCCCTATGCATAACATACTTTCATTACATCGCCTTGAATACCCCCTCCACGGGATTTGATATAAGCCTATCGTACTCTTCTGGATGTGACAATGGGATGCTCAGAAATTACATGATGACATATTCTGGATAGTGCAGGCTCGGTATCCTCCGCGGCCTCGTAAAGTGTTGAAGGCGTCTTCTAGACAGATAGGTGGTGATATTCTTGCGCTGCACCCTTGAAGAGTAGAGGACCTTGTTGTGGGTACGGCTTTTTGGTGGACTGTGTCTTCGGAGCTTTGACAGTGAAGGGATCTCGTGTATAGCTTCCGTCCTCAAGTATGGTTTACGTGTTTCCATCTTTGTAGTAATTGCTGCTGCGGTGAAGCTCTGGATGGTATCAACGAATGAGGGGCAACAGTTCTTGGTAGGAGATGTAATCAGGAGAGACTACATTGTCGTGGTAACAAAGTAGGTTGGCTGATATTCTATGGGCTTCCGTGGAAGTAAAAGGATTGGCTGGATGCGTAAGCGAGCAAACTGTCCATGATCACGAGTTTTGGCGAGATGGATTAAAAGATGTCCATGACTACGAAGATTGGCTGGATGTGACTATGTTCCTTGATATGGGGAGCGTGGCGGCACGACCCTTTACAGGAAGGAGTGGCGTTGAAGCGAAGCCGCTGCTGGAGAACGTTGATGCGTAGCTACTTCTGGAGAGAACGTTGATGCGGAGCTACTTCTGGAGAGAACGTTGAAATGACGTCTTGCAACTCTCAGAGCCTTGACGGTTACCATTTTGAAGTCGGAGGTCGCGTCACGTTCTGTCAAACTCGACATCCCTCAAGAGAACAGAGGTTAGGAGTCCCTAGTTACATCCATCGATCGTGCTTTCTAGGAGAGGTTGGGGTTTGGGAACGGCTTCCCTGGCTGGAAACGCCTGCTTTCCTGATGCAGTGCGGTTGAGGGGTGCAAATATGTCTTGACGCTACGCCTTGGAGAAGCATAGAATCTCACATAACTGTTTCATCATAGATTGTACGACTTTGTGGGCGAAGTTCCCATTGTGCGGGTCCTGACGGGAGAAGGGTCTCCGTGAACTCAGGAGAGTTGTTGATTTCCCTTGCTTTCGATTTTGGAGAAGTCTTTCCTGATCTTCATGTGTGACGAAATTGGATTGCTTATCCCCTTCTACTGGGCGTTCAAGAGCAACGCGAGCCTCTTCATCTATAAACGCACGTCCTGCTGAAGTATCTTTTGTCTTTTCATCAAATCAACAGTGCTAAAAGGAGGTCGGCTTCTTCCGGATCTTCCAGTATCTTGCCCTGATGGTGGAGTAGCATCTCTGGTGACGGTTGGAGCTGCCATGCTTGAAGAACCGTTGGGGTGGCGGAAGCGGCTCTGGTTCTGGTCATCGTAAGTGTATCGTGCAAAGATGACACGGTTTTGATCACGAAGTGCTGGAGCCATGGCGTTGTTTCGAAAGGCGAGGATGGTGCTGGAAGGGCGCAAGATGTTAGCGCTGGAAGGATGCAAACTATTAGCACAGAGTGTGGTACTGCAGCTGGCATGCGCGTGCGGCATGTGTGCCTGGCATGTGCGTCTGGTAAGTGTGTCTGGTAAGCGCGTCTGGCAAGCGCATCAGGTAAGCGCATCTGGGAAGCGCGTCTGGTAGGCGCTGGAGCGTCTTGTAATGGGCGCTGACTTGGTGTGGACGCTGGTTAGGCATGGACGCTGGCTTGGATTTCGGTATGGTGTGGACCATTGGCTTGGCACGGTGCTGGCTTGGCGTGGCTCAGACTTGTTCATGCGGGCCCAGTTGCCTCTTCCCATACGTAGCTCAAACAGGAAATCCTTTCCTTATTCAAATTCCAAAAAGTGTTATGCTTATGAAATGGGTTGGCTCCCCTTTTTACCTCGTATCTTTGTTATCACGTCATGGTGTTAGCGGTAGCGCGGTAGTGATAAAGTGGGCAAGCATATTCCAGCTATGTACTGTAGCGTCTCTTTCAATTTATTTTATTGTTTTCTTGTGCTGGTGCAAACCATAGCCATAGGTATGCCTTTCATAAACTTGTGTAAATACTTCATCATAAATAATTCTTCAAATGTCACTGTAGTAACGTCTGCTAATAGTGACAGGTAATTATTATTGTGCAAAGTAGGTATGTACGGGTAGGTGACTTTTTTTTTTTTGAAAGGCAAACAAAGCGCCTGGTTTATGGTTTTTGTCTTCCTGGATTTCTTAGGTTGATAGATAAATGTTACCTTGACAGTTTGGGTTATTCTTTTTTGAATGAATTGTTTAGGAGTTGATTGTTTTAGTTATGATTGAAAGTGACGCAAACATCCCAGGAAAACCATGGAACCGTGTGTTGGTAGATGACATAGGATGAAACATAACATGGCTATCGGTTTTATCAGAACTTGAAAAAGCAAACCACTTATTTTTGTCCTGGATAAGACTTACTCGGTTTCTCGGTCTTCGATGAGAATAAACTTTCGGGTGCAAGACCAAGTTTTTTTTTTTAGAAACATGGTCATGGGAAGTCCCGATCTTCCGAATCGTTCTTTGAGTTGTCGGATAATCGTGCCGTTAATCCTCGGGCGGATTGTTTTGCTTCTAGCCCGTGAGAAGTCCCCAGGTCGTCCCTTGTCATGTCATGACCGAAAATCGAGCCATCGAGTAATCGAAACCGAGTGGATCGCCTTCCTCTACCATCTTGACGTCCGGGTTCGAAGAATGAGATCGCTGGTTGAAAATTGACGTTGTAACCGAAAGATCGAACCTCCCACTGTGGTCGCCAATTGTTTATGGGTAAAAATCGTTTCCGCCGATTTCGGTAAATTCGGTAGGTGAGTGAGAAACTGGTTTAAACCCTAAACAAATGTGTTGCACGTGAGCACTTTCTAGATTCGAGAGATCAATCTGTATAAGTCCGGCCTAAACCAAGAAATGGCCGTTCCAGACTTGCTTCGGTCACAAAGTGGAGGAGAAGGGTTGATTTGGGGAGGGAAGCAAAGAAAGGTGTTGAGACCAGAATAATTCTGGGAGAGTAGTGTCTCGACTTGTATCAAAAGTGAAAGCTTCGGAAGCTTGCAAGAGATGAAAGCTTTTTGGAGAGCTTGCAAAGTTGCCTTTTCTGAGAGTGTTGTATTTTTCTCCTTACCGAGACTTGTTGTCCGGTGGAAATAGGTAAGACCTATTTATACAAGTCGAGGCTGAAACGTACCCTGGCCTCATGAAGGAAGAGAGTAAAGGGTGAAATAATGGGAGGAGGTGGTAACCTCAAGGTGTTTATGGGTGAAAACGTTTTCACCATTATTTCCTCATTTATTTGACCGCTTTATTCATATTCACGCTTTCTTAATGTGAGCGTAGTGTACGCTGCATGCTGTGACCGCCAAACCAAAACCCTAGAAAGCATCCCCCAGTTTGTGTTGATGTCTCGAGTGTTGGTTGCATCTTGAGTGCAAGTGGCGCTGCTAGAGGCGCGTAGGGCATGTGCGGAATGCTTGTACGTTGATTGTAAGTGGCAATGCCAGAGCTGCTAGTGGCGTGTATGGCAAGTGCCAATGGCGTGCATGGACATTAGGGCTATGTCCTGGTAAGAAAAGCTACCAGCGATGCATGTTGGCATGTGCCAATGGCATGCGTGGCCAACTTGGGTCACGACACTGTAGGAAAAGCTACCATCGAGCGTGTTGGCATGTGCCAATGGCATGCGTGGCCAATTTGGGTAGCGCCTGGGTAGGAAAAGCTACCAGCGAGCGTGTTGGCATGTGCCAATGGCATGCGTGGCCAATTTGGGTCGCGCCCTGGTAGGAAAAGCTACCAGCGAGCAAATTGGCCACGCCCTGGTAGGAAAAGCTACCAGCGAGCGTGTTGGCATGCGCCAATGGCATGCGTGGCCAATTTGGGTCGCGCCCTGGTAGGAAAAGCTACCAGCGAGCGTGTTGGCATGTGCCAATGGCATGCGTGGCCAATTTGGGTCGCGCCCTGGTAGGAAAAGCTACCAGCGAGCGTGTTACTACACCATATCCTGGTTTTAGCAACGCTTCATTTTTGGAGGTGCGCAACGGATATAGACGTTGCACAGTTAACAACGTTAATATCCGTTGCGCACCAGATTATCCGTTGCACAAATTATTTATATTTCATTTATTAAAATAAATTAGTGGTGCAACGGATGGTCAACGCCTACATCCGTTGTACAACATATGGTTTTTTGGTAATATACAGTCTGTTCACGGGCTTTTAGTAGTCTTTTTTTTTAATTAATTTTCTGATTTTTATTTTTTATTTTGGCCTCAAAATATATTATTATCTAGATAATATATCTCTCTTTCTCTCAATATTTTTCATCGAAGAAGCTCTCTTTCTAGGTTTCAGTTCTTTCTCTCTTTTTCAATTCAATTTGTGTTATTATCTTGGGTTCCTTTCTCAAATTCCTATCAGAAAAAAAGAAACAAACCATCTTCTTATGAATCTCCATTTAGTCTTTTTCATCACAAAATCTCGGACAAAGAGCTTCTTAAATCAGTCGAGAGAAGAGAGAAACTTTTCTCTTCTTCTTCAACAAATCTGCTTAGATTTTAGGTTTTGCATGAAATTAATACCCTCGTTTCAACAAATCTGCAATCTAATCAAAAACCCATAGAAATCTAAATCAAATCTATACTTTTTCTAAATATAATTTTTCTCTGAAATCAAAAATCAAATCATTTAACCTCTGATTTTGGTGGATTATCATCAAGTATAAACTAGTTTGTTGTTAATTTTATTTTTATCTGAAATCATTTGATAGAGTTAGGGTTTTTGATTTTGAGCTAACTAGTATCTGAAATGGTACTTGGGTTTATGTTTCATGGAAAAGAGTTGTGGGGGTTTGTTAGATTTGATTGTAATCTGTTTGAAGTATGTTATTAGAAGTTAGGGTTATTCCTTATCTGTATTTTTGATTAGCGTTTTTGACTCTGGATACAACTTTCTCCCTTAGATTAATGACTAGAAATGGTGTTGAGGTTGTTGTTTTATGTAAAAAAATTGTGGGTTCTGCTTAGATTTGTTGGTAATCTACTCAAAGTATGCAGGTTATCCTTTATCTGTACTTGTGATTAGGGTTTTGTCATTGTGTTTCTTTGGTTTAGTAGCTAGAAATGGTACTTGGTTTCTAGTTATGTTGGAGAAGATTCTAGGGTTTTGCTTGAATTTGCATATTTTTTGTGTATTATCTGATTGGTTATTAAAGATAAGGTTAAGGCCAAGTAGGTAATGGTTTTATCTGCTTATTTTTAGTGCATTTCATATGATTGGTTAGTTGTAAATGAGTAGATTATCTTTAATAAAGCAAATTGAAGATACTGATTTCATCTTGTTCTTTATGTTAGAGTTGATTGTGTTTGAAGCAGCTCATGTAGCGTGGATTGTATGATTCTCATGTAGTTGTAAATGGATTAATCTCCGATGCTCTTATTTTTCTATAATGTTTGACTGGTGTTAGGTTTCTAGTTTTGTCTAATGATGGTAGTAGATAATAGGTATGCGAAAGGGGTCATTCTTCCCCTATAATCAATCAAGCATCGTGTTTAGAAAGTAAAAAAATATTTTCCCTACTTACAGTCAAGCTTGGTGTTTTATGAAAAGGGCAATTGAATTAATATCTTAAAATACAATGTTTTATTCGTAAAAAGTGAAACTGTGAAAGCGAATTCTCTCATCGCAAGCTTGCTTTTTATAATGGAAGAACATTATTAACGATTAGCATTGTTAGTACAAGTTCTGTATTTGTTCCTATCCATTTTAATGTGAGCCTCTCCAGATACAAAAATTGTTGCTTTTTATGTGTACATGAGCATTTCTATAAGCATTCCTGCGCCATGGGAATCTTATTTTACTTGCTCTTCTAATGATGCATGTAAGACGTGGTGGTCGCACGAGGCCAGTTCCAAAGGGTATTGTGTACGGGAAGCCAAAGAACCAAGGTATTACCCAAATCAAATTCCATAGGAACAAGAGGTCAGTTGCTGAGGAATGCGCTGGACGTAAATGGCTGGTCTCAAAGTTCTCAACACTTCTTGGATCAATGAGGTTTGTTCTACTTGTAATAATTTGTCTTTAAAATTTTTTAATGCTTCATTTACTGTTACGCAAATAACCATGAGGCTCGATTATATTCTTCATAATTATTTAACTTAGTTTTATTATTTCTACATTGCAGGACTCTACCTACTAATACTTCGAGATCATTCTTGTGGATGTCTGCGCATAAATGCTATCCGGAATGACCCAAGAATCAACCATGTTCACAAGCATAGGGAACTTCGTGGTCTCAATTCATCCGGAAAAAATACAGAGTAGAGGACATTTGAACACCAAGGCAAGACCATCACGAAGGGAAACACGGAAGAGAAATAACACTGCTCTCTCCGTCGTTACCGTTAGATTTGAGTTGCTATATTATCTTGTTTTGGAATCTAGAAGCATAGTTAAAATTTTCTATGCAAATTCTGAATACTATATTTTCGGTCTCTCGGTTTATTTTTCGATCTACTATATTTTCGTGATTAATGCTCAAGATTGATGTATTGGTGAAATTTATTTCGGGGATTCAAGAGTTATGTGGGACCAGGCTGCCACATGGAGACAAATATTATTACTTTGACACATCTTGCATTTCTCAGTGAAAAGATAGAGCTAGAGGTACTTTACTAGATTGGTACAATATTTGGATCATATGTGTTATATCTTGTCACAATGCTATCTGGTTGGTGATTTTTGCTTGTTATTGTAGTTAGTGGTGCATTTGTTTAACTTTAATGTCAATGTATAAAGGTGATATGATACTTAACATTATTGCTGCTAAAGTACGTTGATTTGGATTGGTTGTCCTGTTGTTATCATAGGTTTCAATATGATGGGCTTGAGGAAATCGGTCGTTGAACTTCTGTGTTTCCTGTTAATTTTGTAGGTTTGGGACTATACTAGCTCAGGGTACACTAGGTACACCGCAAAGGATGTGGGTAAAGATATGCTAGGGTAGTGGGCATTTTCATAAGAGATCGACCCTTGTTATCGCTGTGGAGAAACTGTAATGATACTAATTTTTCTTTTGCGTATGTCTTCGGTGTGGTGGAGAATAAGGTTCTTTACAGTTCTTTTCGTGTTTTAAGGAATATCTTTCAAGACTTGGATGTGGTTATTCCTTTTGGACATTGTAATTCCCTCAAGGAGTACACTCGTCAAAGCATCTCTGCAAAAGTCCCTATGTTCGGTTTGGATGCTGCGTGGTATTCTTACCCTTGCAGTCACCATCTGAGTTGGTTTATTTTCTTCCATCACATGAGTTTTAACTTAACTCATTTCCGTATAGATAAATGATGGTCGATAAAGGACTGCTGGTGAGGCTTCTCAAAGGAGTACCAAGGAAGATTGGGCAGAGTGGATGAGACATTTTTATTGATCCTTCAAAGAATCTCCAGCTACATCTTTGCGAACTTGTGCGAGGCTTGCGTAATTGTAGATGGTACATGATATTTTTTTCATTTCTTTTTATATCTGTGTATCTACTTTTGGTCCTGAGAATTGACTTTTTAATTGCAGCCTTTCGTTGCTTTCGAGCTCTTTGCAAAGATGTTTCTGAGTTCTTTGGGTTCAAATTGAACGAAACTTGTCACCAACAATTCATTTTTAGCTTAGAGATGACATTTTCTTCTCCAAATATTCCTCAAGAAATTATGACAACTTGGTATGTACTTTTTGAAAGAATCATTGTCATTCACTATGGTGTGTACTTGTGGTAGACATATTTTTCTTTTTGTGTTCACAGATACTATGAGATGAAGTACAAAAAAGAAAGAAATAATTGGTTTAAGGAGTCATTATAATTTGATCGATACAGACAAGATAATGTCATATTATTTGGCATTGGCATGGTTGGTGTGAATGAAATGTTTAGATGGGTGAGATGTAAAACTCACCTTTTGCGCCCATGACCTAGATTCTTTTTGTATTTTTTTAGTTAATGTCGGGATCAATATCCCATGGAGGCATACAAGCTGTGTATTTTCTACAAGTAAGGTATGTGTCTTAAGCTATCTATTTTGGATTTGTCTCAGGCTTGAGATCTGTGTCATAGTGGTTCCACATCTATAAATATGAGACACATACTCTACCCCCAATGATGTGTTGGACCTGAATAATATGGCTCTATCTAAACATTTTTTGAACTCACAAGTTGAGTTTAGGGAGCATGATGAGTAACGTCTTCTAATAGATATTTGACTACTTGGTACTCTTGCCGAAAAGGTGATTTGATCTTTTTGATCGATTACGAATTTGTATTGGTGTTCTTGCTCACGTAACTGGTAATTTGGTATTGCTCCTTCATATCGAGAGCTCTTCCTTTATATTGATGCATTTACTAAAGCTGAATTTGTCTTCTGTAGCGCATTCGCGAAGGCTCTACATTTATAAGGAAATAGAGTTTGACGGAGCACAGATGGCGTTCTTAAAAACATTCAAGGGAGACTTCCCATCTAATCAAGTTTTTTGTCCCAGTGTCATTGTCGAATACGACTTATGCTCAAAGAAAATTTGGATGTCCATCCAAGGAATAATGGTACATTTAAGCCATGTATATTTTTTTTGTTGTAGTTTAAGAGATAGACCACCGTTGCGGATAGTGTACCTTTTATCTCAATGTAATGGTTAGAAGTCGCTTTCTATCCATGTGCGGGTAGTTGTTATACAAACTAAGAACAATAAAGCAAGTGAAGCTAATTCAACTCCGTGTTTCTAATTTGAGTGATATTATAATTTGACAAATGGCTACGTAAATCATCATTGCAAAGATCTTTCAAGCGTCGTTATCACCTTGCATATAACATTGTAGAGCATAACTTATGTTTGTTGGAGCTTATTTTCACTTGAAATTTGATCCTCTTCAGGGTGCACAACTAAGAAAGCACTTCGATGCCACCTTGGGTAGTGGGGATCTGAGGGAAGCCGTACGAATTCCTGCAGGAGAGGATGCAAATGAATGTCTCGCAGTAAACAATAATATTCTCCTCGATGGAAATTACTAAATTCTTACCTTAGTTGTGATGTTATATGCCCTAGAGTCAATGCACTTTGATAATTCCTCGTGCAACAGTAGCTCCAGAGGCCACCCCTCTGTAAGGCCATCCATTATGTGGCGCATCTTAACTCTTTGAAGTTGTTCTGTTTGTTGGAAAGCTAACCCCTACGAGCATTAAATCCTTTTATTTAAAATTATGCACAAGGAATGCATCATTCGTGTCTTCCCAATGTTTGTTGCAAAGCATTATATAATTAAAATCTTAGCTGAAGCATGATTGTTGATTCATTTTTCAGCTGTTGGTCAGATGGTGTACAAGTAAAGAAGCCTATTGAAGTATCTGCTCCAAAGTATGTTGAGTACTTCATGGACTGGATTGAAGCTCAGCTTGATAACGAATCCATATTTGCTCAAAAACTTGGTACGTTTAGTGTGATATATCTTTAGGCTATTGATCATTTTGTTTGGGGTCTCATATTGGCTTGCTCACTCATAATTTTTCAGGAATACCGTTTCCTTCCAAATTATAGAGACGTTGTAAAGACGATATTCAAGCGTTTGTTCTGTGTGTATGCCCATATATATCATTCACATTTCCAGAAGATTGTGAGTCTTAAAGAGGAGGCTCATCTCAATACTTGCTTCAAGCATTTCATCCTGTTTACATGTGTAAGATCTCTTTACCTACTTCCTAATACCTTCCTTCATACCAATTTAGAATTTTGATTGGCATTCAATTGAGATTTTGAGCTCATATAGATTTGTTAAACATAACAATACTTGCTTCAGAAACTTATGTTTAACTATAAAATTTGGGATTTTGAATAAGTTGTTTTATATTGTATGGGTTTATGGTTCATCTATCTAGCTACTCTGTTGATGTGTGAATCGTTCTTGATGGATTGTGATGATCAATAATTGTTCTTGATCGATTGTAATTCAGGAGCGTAATCTGCGGAATTTGTGCTTCGCGGTAATTTTTTTAAACTGAAAATTATTTTGCAACGGATATATACGTGAGAAAATTATCCGTTGCACATATCACCTGAAATGAGCAACGGATGTATCTGCTACCAAATAAATAAAACGTCGACAGAAAATCACGGTGGGACCCACAAAAGTGTTATTCTATAAATATAACCGTTGCACAAATTAAATTATACGTTGCACAAATAAGAAAACTAAACCGTTGCGCAAGCAATTGTGCAACGTATATAAGCGTTGTACAAATTAATTTGTACAACGGATTTTATCCGTTGCACATAAATGCGCAACGCCGTTTTGCCAACGGTTATTTCCGTTGCACAAATTATGAGCAACGTTTATAAACGCCACAAAATAGTTGTTTTGGGTCGCGCCAACGTTGGCATGTGCCAATGGCGTGCGTGGCCAATTTGGGTCGCGCCCTGGTAGGAAAAGCTACCAGCGAGCGTGTTGGCATGTGCCAATGGCATGCGTGGCCAATTTGGGTCGCGCCCGGGTAGGAAAAGCTACCCATGAGCGTGTTGGCATGTGCCAATGGCATGCGTGGCCAATTTGGGTCGCGCCCAGTAGGAAAAGCTACCAGCGAGCGTGTTGGCATGTTCCAATGGCATGCGTGGCCAATTTGGGTCGCGCCTGGTAGGAAAAGCTACCAAATGAGCGTGTTGGCATGTTCCAATGGCATGCTCGGCCATTAGGGCCACGCCCGGTGAGAAAAGCTACCAGCGAGCGTGTTGGTATGTGCCAATGGCATGCGTGGCCAATTTGGCCTAGGTTGCATGGTTTGCAAGCCTAGGTGCGGGCGCTACTTTGGCATAGCGCGACTAGGGCCAAGGTAAGGGTATTTGGCTTGCGTGGCGTGGCGTGACCAAATGTAGCTAGGGCCAAGGCAGAGTGTGTTTGGCATGGCGCGGCTAGCTTGGGCAAGGTGTGGTCTGGCATGATTTGCCATTGGCACGGAGGTGCGGCTAGCATGGTTGGCATGCTTTGGCGCGTTTGGTGTGGTCGGGCATGATTTGCCATTGGCATAGAGGTGCGGCTAGCATGGTTGGCATGCTTGGCGCGTTGGTATGGTCGGCATGATTTGCCATTGGCATAGAGGTGCGGCTAGCATGGTTGGCATGCTTCTGCGTTTGGTATGGTCGGCATGATTTGCCATTGGCATAGAGGTGTGGCTAGCTTAGGCTAGGTGTGGGCGGGCATGATTTGTCATTGGCACGGAGGTGCGGCTAGCATGGTTGGCATGCTTGGCGTGTTTGGTATGGTCTGCATGATTTGCCATTGGCATAGAGGTGCGGCTAGCTTAGGCTAGGTGTGGGCGGCATGATTTGCCATTGGCACGGAGGTGCGGCTAGCATGGTTGGCATGCTTTGGCGCGTTTGATGTGACTAGCATAGCTAGGGCCAAGGCAGAGTGTGTTTGGCATGGCGCAGCTAGCTTGGGCTAGGTGTGGCTGGCATGATTTGTCATTGGCACAGAGGTGCGGCTAGCATGGTTGGCATGCTTTGGCGCGTTTGGTGTGACTAGCATAGCTAGGGCCAAGGCAGAGCGCGTTTGGCATGGCGTGGCTAGCTTGGGCTAGGTGTGGCTGGCATGATTTTCCATTGGCACGGAGGTGCGGCCAGCATGGTTGGCATGCTTTGGCGCATTTGGTGTGACTAGCATAGCTAGGGCCAAGGCGAGTGCGTTTGGCATGGCGCGGCTAGCTTGGGCTAGGTGTGGCTGGCATGATTTGCCATTGGCACAGAGGGGAATTAGGGTTTTGTTCGTTGTAACCCTAATTTGAAAAAATACCCCCAATTAATTACTAACTACATGCATTGAATTTTCTAATAAATGTGTCGCCGGTGACATTAGGTTATTCGGGGTTTTACGATTTTACCCTTTGTCTAAAAACCACCATCAACAGAAGTATAACGCTTATCTTTTGAACTTCGTATATAAGACATCGACATAATCGTTTGAATGCTATTGTGATTATGTATGGGTATGAGGTGAAGATTTCATCCTAGGAAACAATGTTTTACATTAGTTTAAAGGAAGTAAATTCATGAACTTGTTTCGTGAATCTAAAGGGAAATCGCTAGGCTTATTGGTATTGTTATTCATTGCATATATTTTGAACTACCAATATGTTTGATTAGTATAACCGCTCACGACTTGTTAATGTTCTTGGTAAAACTATTCACAAGGCCTGACTTTTGTATTGATATGACTTTTATTAGTGAAACCGATCTTAAGTAATCACCTGGGATGGTATGATCGATTTAGTGTTATTGGTATGACCAACTCTAGGCAAAGGGGAACCGATCCTATGAAGAGGTGCAACCGATCACAAGAGGGAATCGATCCTTGTAAGAGGTGCAACACGTTTTTAGTAGATGGGGGAACCGATCCTATGAACATGTGCAGCAAATACAAGTAGTTACCATAAGTATGTGGGGAACCTATCCTAGTACCTAATCAACCGAATTTTTGGAAAGCTACTATGCAAAATACTCACATGGAGGTAGAACCGAAACTTGTTTTGGTAAAACCGTGAAACCCATGATTTGTGATTGAGTGTTCTTAATCAATCACATAGTTCATGAAAGTCAGATGAACCGATTCTAAACTCGTTTGGAAGTGTGGCAAATCGGTTTCAAGATTGTAAGTATGAAAGAGGACTTACAAAGTAAACATGTCGACATACTTTGAACATGTGCAGTAACGCTTATCTTTTATTGTTCAAAGATATTCCTTAATAGCTAAAGGAAAATCCCGGATCGAAAAATAAGTTGAGAATCTTTTAATTAAGGTTTTTAATTTTATTTTTGTAAAATTAAAATTGGTAATGTGCATTTACTAATTGGAGATTTTCTAAGAGATTTTTGGTCAATGTTTGGATAAAGCATTTCCAGGAATTATGGAAACCGAATCTGGAATATATTGCATATCTTGAGAATATTTTTCAGTTTTGGAAATTCCTTGGTGTCCAAATTTCCTTGGTCTATAAATACAAAAGTTTGCATTTCTAGCAAACTAATCCTCAGAGCCAGCAAAACTACCTAGTTGTGTTGTTACTGGTGGATAGGGATGCACAAGACCCGCCCATCATACCCAAACCCGCCCATACCCGCTAAATTCGTGGGTTTTTTATCCGAACCCGCCCGTTGTGGGTGCGGGGTTGGTTATGAAAATAAAAACCCGTTGTCTATGGGTGCGAGGTTGGTTTTAGCTAATATCCGCCCAAACCCGCCCGAAAACCCGCTAAATATACACCATTGATAAAACTAATCGGAAGTCCTTGATCCTTGAGGATGCTAGGATGAGAGACTTGAAGATGATAGAAGAGACATGCGTCACTTACTGTTGGTCTGGAAACTTTTATTGTTTAAGTTTTAATCTGAACTTTAAAGTAGTCGTATTGTTTAAACTTTAAACTTGTTTTTATTGTAAGTACTAGTGTACTAGTCTACTATGTACACTAGTACTTGTGTGTGAATGATTATTGAATATACACTAAGACTTGTTTAAGCTTAACAATGAAGACTTGTGTAGTTATGTTTATGGTTTGTTTTTTTAAGTTATCAAGAACTTAAGTAAGTAGTTTATTTAAACTTTAAAACATGTGTGTGAATGATTATTGAATATAAAGCGGGTTTAAACCCAAACCCGCCCAACCCGTAGCGGGCGGGTAACAAAACCCGCCCGCTGTTTGTGGGTGCGGGGTTGGTTATGAAAATAAAAACCCGCAGTCTATGGGTGCGAGGTTGGTTTTAGCTAATACCCGCCCAAACCCGCCCATGTGCAGCCCTACTGGTGGAGCCACCTATTCGGAGAGGAGAGTAACCTAATTAGGCGAAATCTCTTACGGCCGCTCGGTTTAAAGACTTCTTTGGGATTGAGAAGCTCTATTAGTACCGTTGGTGGGAAACTAGATGATTGCATTGTTATTTTAGTTTTCAATTATTGATTTGATTGACTAACGGTTGTTGAATCTTTGATTGCACCTAGTTTGTTTATTCTTGAGAACCTTCTCTTCTGATATAAGGCTCACTCAAACTAGATCAAGGATTTAACGTTTCTACGGATCTAAGTTTTTCTAGATCCGTAAGATAGATTCATTGATTTTCCATTATTAACAGACTCCGTTATGTGCGACAAATCAATAAGGAATCAAGTTTGTTTTTTCAGGTTGTTACTTTGAAGATTAAATCGAAGATTGAAGACTTTGAAGATTTGAAGACTTTGAAGATTTGAAGACTTTTGTTCTTGTGTTTTGATCTTGGTGTAACTTTCTGTGCATTGATTTTCCGGGATTAAAGAGGTTGTTTATTTTCAATCAACATAACCCTTTTTAAGATCAACAAGTAGTTTGTGATTTTATCATAAACCTTGTAATCAAGACTGATTATTTCGGTAATCATTGTCTTGTTTGATCTTGTAACTGAGGAACTTAGGATCTGGTAACAGGTCTTAAAAATAGAAGATCCTTAACTGTGCTTATATCATATATTTCGGTATTGTGATTATAAAGTGAGTTTTGTTACCAAACAGTTTATCCTTTACTGTTTGGAATACGATCCAAAGGAATCTTGTCTTGAAAGATTGAACCATTAAGAAGATATATTAGATTTAAGTCCTAAAGAGAACCCATGTTCTGTTAGGATATCTAGTATCAAATATCTATTGAGAACTTCGGTTCTGCTAGATATTATCAAAACAAATATGGGATATTTTGACTTTGGGTCACATAAAAGTGACCAAAGTTGCGTTTGGGTCACAGAAAATTTTTAATTAGAGTTTGGGTCACAAGACTATGTTTGACCGTCTTGACTGTTAAGAATATCAGTTATATAGTTAATTGACCGTAATATCCTTAACAATTACATAAATTACTAACTGAACCGGACGGATTTGGGCACGTGGTCGGCTAAAATTTCCCAACTATTTAACTACTTCTTTTCGACGGGTGTAAGGTTCATAAGAACAACTGAAGTTAGAACAGGCACAAGGATAAGCTGGTGGTTCCGTCGGTGATCCCTAAAGGTCATATACAGATCTTCTTTGTTCGCCTGTAATTGGTGATTTTGTGCTACTGGAAGCTACAAGAAGTAGCAATCTTGCTTTATCAAAATGAGGTTAAATATGAAAATTACCAATTGAAGTTCACCAATTAATCTATTATGTTTTGATTTATTTACTACCAATCGCTGCTACAGCATCGAGTCCTTCTGTTTTATGATCTTCTTGTTGAATCTTCTTCTTTAACATTTCTGTTTTTTCTCACAGGGTATTAGGAGTCAATTGGATGGGTTTGACCTTGAAGGGTGTAGATGTAGAAAATCCTACCACTACATCCAAAGGTAACTAAACACATACATAAAGAAGCAAAACAAACAAGAGAAGTAATGGAACACGAGATGTACGTGGTTCGGCATGATTACCTACGTCCACGGGGTGTAAAAGAAGATCTTATTACTCAACTCAAGGTTACAAGACGGATTTCTCTCTCTCAATGCCTTTAGTGTGCTCTCTTTCCTCACCTCTTGCTTAAGTTCTTTCTCTCTACATGGTCTCTATTTATAGCTACAAGTGATGATACATCCAAGATTACTACGGTGTTAGGCTTGGTGTAGCTTCCTCGATGTTCCTCCCGAGCGATCACCGATGCCCCAGCCGATTGTTCTTATTTGTTCGGGTCGCTACGCCGAGCCGAATGATGCCTGCTTCCGCCAACTCGTTGCTCGATGTCGCCCGTTCGATGGGAATAACCGATGTCGCCCTTGGGATCCTTGGCCGAGCCTTCCCTGACCGAGTCCTTCTTATCTCTTCACCAACTTTGTCAGCAGCATTTATGGCTCCAAGTGCCCGATGTCCATCGCATCACAACTTTTTCCCTTTTTCTCCGACTTTCGGCTCCTCTTTCCTCACGCCCAGATTTGGAGAGGCGATCCGGTACTCTAGATGCATGCTTGCTTCGGTACGCCATGGCTTAGGATCGTTCCACCTGTCCCTGTGGATTATTTACACCTACATTTATGCCCCTTCTTTCACTCGTGTAGTCAACACGTGGGGAAGAATAACCGCCTCGTCTTCCCACGTCCTCGGTCATGCCGGTTTTTCACGCATGCTTGTTCCCCACTCCTTGATTACTCCAACCTGGTTCACCTTCTCTGCCGGTTACCACGGGAGGGGTTTATAAATCCAGCGCTCGAACCTAGTTTCCCTCTTATTTCTTCCTTTGCAACTTCATCCCCTTTTTTCCATCTTCTCTGCGTCTCCATCTCCTTTGTGTCTTCATCTTTCCTCCACCCTCTTTTTCATTGTTCTCGGCTAATTCCTTAACAAACTTCTTCCCTTCCTTCTCCGTTATCCGTCGTCTTCTCCGTTTCCGTCGCCGCTGCATTCTCCGGTTCCGGTCGTGCTTTTGCTTCTTCCCGCCGTTTTCTTATCGCTTGCATGGCCTCTTCAACTCCTCAAATGACGGAAAGAAGGTGTGTGAGTTATGTGTTTTCCGATGACGACGGCAGTATCGCTTGATTCCTTGTTCGTCATAGAGAGTCCTTCCAAGTATGATTACCGCGCTCTTGATTCTATCTTTCCCGATAACTCATCTTCGTTTTCTTGTAAGGGCCGACAAGAGGGCTCCTAAGGATCTGTCGGATGAGCAAAGATGTTCATCGCTTAAAGAGCGAGTTCGATCTTCACGGATATGACGTCGTGCTCTTGTCGGGCCGTAAGGGTGTCTTGAGAAAAGATGATGTTCGAGGTTTCCCCATTCGGCCGAGGCGACCATTGTTACCAGGGGCCACTGGAGCTCGGATCGCGTTTCCCCGTATGATCCTAGCCATCCATTTTGGTACGAGGCTCTCCAAGATTCGCCCGTGTCGCGCTTTGGCTCGGTGGAATGGCAATACTTTCCCGCATCTTGTCCGAGTGGGAGAGGCGCAGCCGGGCGAGTGTTCTCCTACCGCTTGGTCCACTTACGATCCTTCCTGTGCGAGTGACTATACTCCCCGCCACCGCCGACAATTATCTGGAGCGGGACCACTACTAATCGGCGATCTCGCCGGATTTGCCGCCAGCCCTCACCGTCATAAGACCCTTCCCGAGGGAGTCGGAGACTTCTTTGGATGAGGACCCCGAGGGGAAGAGTTCCAACAAGCACGCCCGTCATACCAATGATACGGCTTGGGACCGGTTCCGCCGGCCATTTCCGCCCTCTTTTGAGTGGCAAGCTCCTCCTCCTCGCCGAAGTTTATCCTTTCCGGGTAGTCAACGTTGATCGGGTCGGTGCATTTCTCTTTCTCTAGTTTGGTTGATCGGATCAGGAGACTTACGGGGTAGTATTTTGTTTTGGTGGTGTTTTTCAGACTAAGTCCCAAGGTACTCCTTCTGAGGTTTTCGTTCATCGGAAGAGGGATAGGATTGGCGGAGCCGAGGAGGATACAGGGGAAGGTAACAAATATACTCATTGTTTTTTATTTAACGTACATGTACGTGCCCCTATTTGTTGCCTTGCATGGATCTCGACGTCTACCGATACGCGTTGTAAGTTGAAGGTTGACAAGGTTGCTTTGGTACCTCGCGAAGGATGGTGAGGATCCCGATGATCGACTACCTTTGTCACATTTCCTGGGGAGGTCGCCTCTTAAATCATCTGATGATTCATCTGCCTTTGTAGGTGGGAAGCCTAAGGGTAGGGGTAAAGAACCTAGGGGGGATGTGCCTGCCCCGGAGAAGGATGTGCCCCGGGAAGTGACTGGTGAAGGGATTGTGCTTGCCGATGGCACTGTGTATGTTGTTTCTGATGGTGATGATGAAGAAGACCTTTTTGACGACGAGGACGATGCTCTTGATAAGGGGGGTGAGTTGGGTCAGGCGGGGAAATCGGGTGGTGGTGGGGGCGATTTGATGGACCGTGATGTGGAGAATGTCGATGATCAATCGCTGAAGACTTTCCCTACCGCGGTTCCTAATCCCAGTAGCAGCACCTCCTTCACTATCTCGGGCCCTATGTGCAACTCGCTTGGGGCCCTCATTTCTCCTGATTTCGCCTCTTTGTCCGATGAAGAGAAGGTCAATGCCGTCGCATTGTATGAGGCCGGCCTGAAAAGTACCTTTGACCTCCTGGTGAGTTGAGCTGTTCGGGCGTTGCATTTTTGTACTTGTTTAGGGCTGACTACGTTGGTATTGTTTTTAGGACGTCAACCGTGCGCTATTGGGCGCTGCCATCCAACGCCGGGAGGCCCTCGAAAGGGAAAATCTTCGTCTTTTGTTGCAGCAGGAGCGCGAACGGTCTCGAGGGTTGGAGAGGGAGTTGGCCAAAACCCAAGGTATTCGTTTTCCTTGCAACTAGTTATGATTGATCTTGTAGTGCCAATATCCTGAGCTTAGTATTCCCTGCTTAGCCGAATCCTCTATTGCGGAGGCCGAGGCTGCCACAAGGTATCGTCTGTTGAAGAGGGAAGCGAACATAGAACGGGATCACGTTTCGAACTTACAGCAGAGAATAGTCAATAAGGATGCCAAAATTGATCGTCTAGAAACCGATATTGAAGATCTTCAATCCAAACTTTATCGGTACGAGACATTTGAGTATGTTCCCGAGGAAATAGATAACTTAAGGGCAGACTTAGCTCACTTCCAAGGCATAGCGGCCGAGAAAACATTATTAGCTGATAACTTAGAGGATCAATGTGGTCGGCTAAGACTTCAGGTTCGGGATCTGCATGCAGATCGCCTCCGGATCTTGGGGGAGAGAGACACTACCGAGAAACGTAGCCGAGAGGCTCATGAGAAGCTTAAGGAGTTCGAAAAGGTTTCTGGTGAGTTGGATTGGGTGCGTGGTCAATTGTCGGGTTTGCAGGCTGCCCACTCCCGTCAGAGGGAGGAATGGAGTGATCACAAGAAGTATTGCCCCACCAATGAGTTTAACGAACAGCGATACATAGAACTTTCTTCGAAGGTGTCCGCCCTCGAGTGTAGCCTGACTGAGTCCGAAGAGTCGATTAGAATAATTGCCCCTTTGTTAGAAGGTGGTATGCATTGTGTCGTGCTTTTCATGTTGTTATCTTGTTGTTTGTTGTTGTGTGACTGACCGTTCTTGTTGTCTTGGCAAATGAAAGCAAAAGAAGGTGGTCTCGTTGGAGGAGGAGAACATTCGTTTGAAGGGGAAGGAGGCTCATCTCGCTCGATCGAGTGGCCACCGCCGAAGCGGCGTCTGGCAACTAGCGCGGGATCTTGCCGCCGAGAAAGCGAAGTTCGGGTGAGGAGCTCGTCTTGCAGGTCAAAGCTGGTGTGAAGGCGGTGCTTGATAAGAAGCGAGCCGATGCTGCCGCCAAGAAGGCTGTCCTGGGTTCTACTTCTTCCAAAGAGTGATCATGTCTTTTGTAGCGCTGCGTCGCTGTCTTGCCCTTTTCCTCGGGTTGTAATTCGTTTGAACACTTCGTTAACTTCTTGCATAACTTGTTATGGGGTGCTGCGTCGCCGATTTATTTTCTCTGATTTATTTTCTCTCCTTGCTACTGATGCTGTTATACTGCCGATGTCTTTATTCTTATTTATGTTGGGTTGCCCGTATGTGGCTTTTCTATCGTAGCCTCGTTATTGTCCTTTCTTATGCCTGCATGGATAGACAGGTTAGTCACAAATGCCGTTTCTGTCGAACACACTCAACAAGGAGGATCATCGGGCCCGATGCCATGTCCTGACTGAGGTATCTCATCACCGTCTTTCGAGATCTGGTGGAAGGGGAGTTGGTCTTGCCTAGTTTCTATGGGATCGATACCCCAAGAAGTTATCGATTAATCTTCTTGGGCAAGTGATTCGGCCACTTGCGAGGAGAGCAATGTTGTTTGCTCGACTGTCGAGTACTCATGCCTCGACAATCGGCCACTGGTTTCCAACCGCCAGGGCCCCTGAACTACCTCGGCACTTGCACAATGCCATCGCCCCGAGTTCGAATAGTCCGTGTTAGTGTAAGTCGCCCCGGCACTTGCACAATGCCATCGCCCCGGGTTCGAAACGACCATTTAGACGCATTTGTCATATTTCCAACCCCACGCGGCTTTTCACGGAAATAGATGACAAGATATCTCACCTGAGTTCATGGATGGTAGAGCTTTAGTCGTGTCGCGTTCCATGGTCGTGGCTCGGGTTTCCCGTCCGGTTTCAGTATCTTGTATGCCCCTTCTCCGACCTTCTCAACTATTGTGTAAGGTCCTCCCCATATTGGCGCAAGTTTGCCGCCTTTCTTGTCACGTTCATAGCTAGGTAAGTGTTTTAGTACCAGCTGCCCTGGTAGGAACTCTCTTGGTCGGACCCGTTTGTTGTATTCTCGTTGGATTCTCCGCTGGTAATTTTCCATCTTTTGCAGGGCCATCTCCCTCGTTTCTTCTAGATCGTCAAGTTTAGCCAGGATAAGATCCGCCGAGATGTTTCGCCTCCACGCTTCGGTCCTTGTGGTCGGTATCATCGCCTCGTTGGCGTGGATGGCTTCGGTCCCATATGTTAACATGAAGGGCGACAATCCGGTTGCCTCCCTGCGAGTTGTCCTATACGCCCACAAGACGTTGTAAAGCTCTTCACACCATTCCCCATATTCCCCGTCGAGTTTCTTCTTCATGTTATCGGCGATGGTCTTGTTTGTGATCTCGGCCTGTCCATTGCTTTGGGGGTATAGTGGCGTGGACTTGCTTTTCCGGATGTTGTAAGTGTTAAACAGCAGGTCTATGTTTTTGCCCTGCAATTGTTTGCCGTTGTCAGAGACAATTGCTGCCGGGACCCCAAAGCGGCATATGATGTGTTCCCAGATGAATCGAAAGACATCCTTATCCCGTATGTGCTTTAGTGGAGCGGCCTCAACCCACTTGGTGAAATAATCAGTGGCCACAATTAAATACTTTCTTTGTCCTGATCCGACGTGTAGGGGTCCCACGATATCGATTCCCCACTTAGCAAAGGGCCAGGGACTGATGACGGAGTTTAATGTTAAAGCCGGTGCATGTATCTTTTCCCGAATTTCGGCACTCGTCGCAAACGGTGGCCAAGTGCCTCGCGTCCTCGTTCATATACGGCCGGTATCCCATGGTTTTAGCTCGTGCCGCCAAAGCTACGCCCGAGCCGTGGTTTCCTGACCCCATAATGTAGTTCGTTAAGGATCATCTGCCCTCTTCCTTACTTAGGCATTTTAGCAATGGTCCTAGATATGATTTTCGGTATAGGGTGCCATCCCCGAGTTCGTACGCTGCGGCTTTGCTCTTGATCTTGTTGATCTCTCTGCCTCCCCTTGGGCAACCTCCCCCGTTACGAGGTATTCATGAATTGGCTTTCTCCCAATCATCGGCCCGGTATTGATCGGTAGTGGTTGCCGCGACTTGTGCATCGATATCCGCGTTCTCGGCACCGAGGGCATTAGGATTCTCATGATTCGGATACCCTCGATGCTTGAGTCAGTCAACATGGAAGCGATATATGCCAGGGCATCCGAGTGCCGGTTGTCTTTTCTGCAGATGTGTCGGAATTTGATGCTTGGTATTTGCCCGATGTAGGATTGGGCGAGCTCCCAGTATTTTTGCAGCAAAGGGTCATGTATGGCATATTGCCCGGTGATTTGCCGCACAACTAGCTGGGAGTCGCTTGTCAGTCGTACTTCCTGGATGCCCATTTCCACAATCAAGCGCAGGGCATGTATTACTGCTTCGTACTCCGTGACATTGTTGGTTGCTTTGAACTCAAGCCTAAAAGAGTGGACCATTTTCTTGCCCTTTGGTGTCGTGAAGACCAGCCCTAAACCCGATCCGTCTTTGTTGGATGACCCGTCTACAAAGACTTCCCATCGTGTCGGGCTGCAGTCTCGAGTAAATCGGGTGAGTCCTCTCGGTCTTCCTCCATCCCGGGGATGTCTTCTACCTCATCCTCGTCACTGAGAGGGAAGTCTGCCAAAAAATCAGCCACTGCCTGCGCTTTCACCGCTGTCCTCATTTCATAAAAGATATCGAATTGCTTTATCTCGCGCGCTCCATTTGGAGATCCGTCCCGACCTGGCCGCGTTGTCGAGCACCGACTCTATAGAGGATTTGGTGAGCACTCGGATCTTGTGAGTTTGGAAGTATGTCCGAAGCTTTTGGGTCGCAAATACTAACGCTAGTATGAGTTGTTCGATTCTGGTGTAGTTCTTTTCCGCTGGGTTCATGGTTTTGCTTATGAAATATACCGGTTTTTCCTCCGCTCCCTCGTTCTTGACCAACACGGCGCTGATGGCATGACTGGTTGCCCCGAGATACAGTGTTAGTATGTCCTCGGGCTCGGGTCTTTGTAACACCGGTAGGCTCGCCAGATGTTGCTTGATTTTCTGGAATGCTTCCTCACACTCCTCGGTCCATTTAAACTTCTCTCCCTTCCTTAACGTCCCGAAGAAATTCTTGCACTTGTCTGACGATCGAGAGATGAATCGTCCTAGAGCCGCCAAGTTTCCGTTCAGCGTTGCACGTCCTTTATCATTACATGTGCGAAGGCATTTCACATCGTTTGATTTTATCTGGATCCGCTTCGATCCCCTTATCCGTGATTATGTATCCCAGGAACTTGCTCGAGGTGACCCAAAAGGTGCACTTGGACGGATTTGCCCTCATCTTGTACCTCCTCATGGTCTGGAAGATGTCCCTGAGGTCGTCGATGTGTGTATCGGCTACCTTACTCTTGACTAGCATATCGTCCACGTATACTTCGATGGTGTCGTGTATTTTGTCTTCAAACATGTCCTCCACTAGCCTCTGATATGTGGCGCCCGCATTTCTCAGCCCGAATGGCATTTTGGTGTAACAACACAACGGTCCTCTTGGCGTGAAAAAGGATGTATGCTCCTCGGTCTTCGGGGCCGTGGGGATTTGGTTATATCCCGAGTACCCGTCCATGAGTGTTATCGCCTTATACCCGACAATGGATTCCACCAGTTGGTCGATGCTGGGGAGAGGGAAGCTGTCCTTTGGGCATGCCTTATTCAGGTCGCTATAGTCGACGCAAATTCGGACGCCCCCATTTCTCTTGGGGACTATCACCATATTAGATATCCATTGCGGATATTGGGCTTTTCGAGATGATTCCCGCTGCGTACGTTCTTCAACTCTGCCTCTACCGGGTTGTAGCTCGGGTGCGATTCTTCTCATCTTTTGTCTAATCGGCTTAAACTTGGGGTCTATCCGCGATGGTGTGAGCAAACTGGTCGATTCCTTCCATGTCGTGCATTTGCCAAGCGAATACATCCATGTGTTCCTTCGGGAGGGTTATCAACTCACTGGGACTGTTCGTTCGTTAAGCGCGACCCTATCCTCACCAATCTCGGCTCCTCCTCGGTGCCCGTATTGACTTGCCGGAGTCGGTTCTATGGCCGAGAAGTTTTGCTTTGGCTCGCCGACGGTTCTGGCCCTGTGATTGTTATAAGACTTCCTCTCCGCTTCGTAGGTGGCGATGGCTTGTGACATCACCTTTCCAATTCCACTCCCGCTTCCATCTCCTTAGACTTCTTCTTTTCTTGGCGTTTCCTCGACCGTCTTTCCTCGTTCTGTTGGATGTCTATCTGCACACATTGTCTCGCCGCTTGGGGGTCGCCTAGCACCTCTACTACTCCGCGGTAAGAAGGGAAGCGCAGTTTCTGGTGGTAGGCCGAGGCGACTCCCTTGATCCCTGCAATCCAAGGTCGTCCCAGGATCGCCTCATATGGGGATGCGACATCGACTACGCAAAAGGTTGTTAATGTGTCAAGGAATCCTTCCCCGTCCGAGACTCTGAGAGTGACTTCTCCCTTTGGCACTGTCACCGTACCGTTGAAGCCGTAAATTCGATAAGTCGACGGGATCAGGATGTCATCAGACAGTTCCATCCTCTTGAAAGTGTCATAGAACAAAACTTCGACTGAGCTACCACTGTCCATTAATATTCTGCGGACGCCCCATTCTTCAATCATCAGGGTTATTACTAGGGGGTCTCCATGTGCTTGTCCGTTCAATGGGACATCTTTCGCCGAAAACGTAATCGGTTGCATCATCCACGGCTCCATAGGGAGGGTCTTGGCCACGCTGAAGATTTCTTTGCCCGATCTGTCCCTCTTGTGTATTCTCGAGGTGATACCGGTTCCTAAATCGTATCCTTGTGTTGCTGAGTGTGATATGGTGTTGCAGGTGAACTGAGCGCCGCGATTGATTCTTATTTGGTGTATTGGGACCTCGGGCTGGGCCGGCGTCGATGGTGTTTTGACGAAGTGCCGTAGATACCATCGCGGATCGGTGTCTGGACGATGTCCTTCACTTCTCTATTCGTTGGTTGAGTGGCCGCGAATCGATGATAATGGCGAACTCCGGGTGGTTCCTCGTCCGTCGAATTGGATTCCCGAGTCTTGGGGTAACGGATGTCATTCCTCTTTTCCACTTCTTTGAACACTTCTTCCAAGGGTGCATTGAGCGGGTGTATGATCTTGGCTCATGGCGAGGCTTCTTTCCCTCTCGACCCGGACTTTCTTGTTTTCACCCGGGCCGGGCGCCGGGCCTTTCTCGGATCGTTTCGCGGCTTCTCTCGGGATGGCCTCCTCCGTGGTGCTCGCCTCTTGTATTCCTCTGTCTTGCGCTCCTTCTTGGATCTCCTCCAAGGCGATGTAGTGCTCCTGCATCTTCCGGATCTCCCTTAGCGTCTTAGGCTTTTCTGTGTACATCGCCACCCAGATGGGGTCCGATTTTCTTAGCGAGTTCTCGAAGCCGAATATCTGTTGGTCGACCGGTGCCTTCCCTATATCCGTGCATAACTTCCTCCATCTGTCCGTTAAGGAACGCAACGGTTCCCTCAGTCTCCGTGCCAGGGTAAACAACTTGTCGACTCTGGGCCGAGCTATGCTGTTATGCATGTACGTCTCGAGAAAGGTTTCTACCAAAACCGCGTAGCTCCCAACAGATTCATCGGGCAGGGTGTAGAACCAACTCTTCGCTTCTCCTTCTAGACTAGCAGGGAAGAATTTGCACATGACCACATCGTGATTCTTCCATTGTAGTAAGGACATGCCGTACATCTTGATGTGTTCTCCCGCATCGCCTGTGCCGTCGAACCTAGATGGGAAGATTGGCAACGTGCACTTTGGTGGGAATGGTGTTCGGTCCAGCTCCCTGGTAAACGGTGTCTTCTGAGCTTCATTGATTACTTCTGCCAACTTGTCATCCTCGTTGTCTCCAGTGAGTTTCTTTATTATTCGCTCGAGTCGTTCGATCTTTTGCTTGGTGGATGCGTCCGTACTCTCGTTGGTTGCTTCCTCGTCGGCCGAAGAATCCCCGGACGGCCCATATCCTCCTCTTGATCGATTAGGATCGGGTACTCGTCCTCGGCTCGGTGAAGGGGGTGGATCGTCCCTTGGCGGAGTGTGGTTGCTAGAGGCGCCTCGGCTTGATGATCCCCTCGATCCCGTCCTCCGATTTCGGAGAGTGGTGATTCTCGTATTCCGGCGCCAAGTTTCTCCTCCGCAATTCTCTCATCGTGTCCTCTTGTCTTCTTTGGTGGCCGTATGGCGAGTAACATCGGGTCGGTGCTCTCGTGACTTGAGTGACCGTTCACTTGGTGTCCCGTTGTGTTAGGGGGTGCGGTCGGGGGTCTCGTGGTGGGAGCGATAGGGGGGACGATCGGGTCCGTTGGGTGATCAGCACATCGGGGAATAACCGGGCGGGGGCGGTTAGTCGTTCTTTGGGACATCTCGATTAGGGTTCCCTCCTGCCAAGTGGACTCGCCTAAGCCTCTCGGCCTCACGTTCCAAATCTCTTTGGTGCTCTGTAGGTTGCCTTTCTCTTCTTCGTTCCTCGTGTATTGTTTGGACTTCCTCCTCTTCTTCGGTATCCGATGCAGTTCTCCCGTCTTCCATGCTGCCCTCGTTCCTCGGCCCCATCTGACTTGGGTCAATCCTCAATCTCTCTGGTGGGAAATCGTCATCTCGGCCCAGATCGACTTCTTCGTCGACCGTGGTCATGCCTTTGGTCGGCGCCTGAGTCTCGCCCCGGTCGTTAGGTCGACGATCTCCGTGCTGAGAGTCCGTAAGTCCCTCTTGCCCGCTGGATCCCGCCGCGACTCGGTTCCTCAGGATCCTGCTCGTCCTGGAGGTACTTGCCATTGCCTTTGCTATCGTCCGCGTTCCTCGGCTCGCCTATCCGTTCGTTCCCTACGTCAGAAAGCGACAAAGACTTACTTCGAACTGCTTTCGAAAAGGTTAAGGATGGAGTACAGCAGTTCAGTGCAGAGTGGAAGAGATCCTTTATAGTACGATTCCCTTTATGCTAGCGTATCGATCTCAGCAGTCAAATTGTTTTTGCCGAAAACGGACAAATTTTGAAAAGCTGTCTTGACACATCGCTTTCGGTACTCTTCCTAAGCATTAATCATTATTTGTCCTTACATTCCCAGCGCCAGAAATCATTAATCATCCGTGCGTTGAATCAGAAGATTTCTTTCACGGCGGTGATGGGTGGCAATGACGACCCTCAACGACCGTCGTGTTGATGACCGCAAGATTCCTATAATTCTTTACTGATGCTGTGAGGCTTTCAGCGTAGGATTATGGTGAGACTCAGGTCGTTCACCATTATCCCGCCGGCCATGGTTTCCAAGACCTAGACTCAACGATTCTGAGCTAGCCCTGTTTCCACCATTATCACGCTTCGTTTATCTTGTTAAAATAAAGACAGGTGTGAAATGGAGATAGATGCAACAGCATCTCTGCCTAGGAGGCAGTCCTAGTAACCTACGCGTTGCGTTTGTTAGAGTTTTTCGCTTAGCATCAACTATCCTTACTAAGCGTCGATAGGAGCTGTTGAATCTCTCTTGCAACGGGGCTTGAAGCCATAGATCATAATCATCGAGATGGGATCCCCTTCTAGCTTCTACCCACATCAAAGATGCTATTTAGGGAGCTTCTCGGGTCATCCGATGACTCTCTGAGGTGTTTCAAACAGACACGTAAAACGACTTTATTTAAGCGGAAAACTTGAAAATGGAGACTTCCGGTTTAAAACACAAAACGACCTCATATCAGCTCGACACGAAGATAACAAAACGAAGGTAACTAGTAAGAACGCAAGGCTAACTTCATCAATTTTGACAAGATGTTGCTACTACCAAAGCAAGAACACAAAGTTAACCTCTATCAATTCAACAAGACGTTACCAAAAGAAAACAAGACGTTACTAAAAGAAAACAGAGATAGCAGATTTAAAGGGTTTTCTCCTTTAGCGTCAACCAAGACACAAGGTGGCTTAGGAGCTCGGAGTTTCCCTTTTAGCGTCCGATTTCAAGGTATCCGGAGATGTTATACGGTCCCCTTAGTCGGCGCCAGAATGTAGATGTAGAAAATCCTACCACTACATCCAAAGGTAACTAAACACATACATAAAGAAGCAAAACAAACAAGAGAAGTAATGGAACACGAGATGTACGTGGTTCGGCATGATTACCTACGTCCACGGGGTGTAAAAGAAGATCTTATTACTCAACTCAAGGTTACAAGACGGATTTCTCTCTCTCAATGCCTTTAGTGTGCTCTCTTTCCTCACCTCTTGCTTAAGTTCTTTCTCTCTACATGGTCTCTATTTATAGCTACAAGTGATGATACATCCAGTACTACGGTGTTAGGCTTGGTGTAGCTTCCTCGATGTTCCTCCCGAGCGATCAGTCGATGCCCCAGCCGATTGTTCTTATTTGTTCGGGTCGCTACGCCGAGCCGAATGATGCCTGCTTCCGCCAACTCGTTGCTCGATGTCGCCCGTTCGATGGGAATAACCGATGTCGCCCTTGGGATCCTTGGCCGAGCCTTCCCTGACCGAGTCCTTCTTATCTCTTCACCAACTTTGTCAGCGCATTTATGGCTCCAGTGCCCGATGTCCATCGCATCACAACTTTTTCCCTTTTTCTCCGACTTTCGGCTCCTCTTTCCTCACGCCCAGATTTGGAGAGGCGATCCGGTACTCTAGATGCATGCTTGCTTCGGTACGCCATGGCTTAGGATCGTTCCACCTGTCCCTGTGGATTATTTACACCTACAAAGGGTTTGGTTTTTGGATTTAATGTTTTATTTGTTGGAATCTGAATCAAAGAAGAAGATATATATGGTGAAGAAAGGTTTGGGTTTTGTTGGATATGAGATACGAAGACGAATCGAAAGAGATTTTGTGGGTATTTGAAATTGAGCTTCTACTGTGTCTTAAGACATTAATTGAGAAGGGATAATATTATATAAAGATTAAACCCAGGGTCTTAATACTAATCATGGATGATCATGGTGTTCGATAGTAATGTTTTGTTGTACTTTTTCTGAAAAACGGGTTACTGTATAAAGATTGTAATCTCATCTGTTTGCTCACATCAACTGTTTGCGAAAAGTCATCAGAGAAATAGCTGCAAAAAAATTTAGTAACATGTGCGAGTCACATGCTAGCAATAACTGACACCGTTAACTAAATATAAATTAATTAAAATTAAAATTATTTTGGTAACGGTCAAGACGGTCAACAACGGTCTTGTGACCCAAACTCTAATTAAAATTTTCTGGTGACCCAAACGCAAATTTGGTCACTTTGTTGTGACCCAAAATCAAAATATCCCAACAAATATCTATAGAGAACTTCGGTTCTGCTAGATATTATCAAAACAAGAATACTGCTGAAGCTGAGTAACTAAGATTTTAGTTTACTTAGTATTGTCTACACGAAGTTGCAGGTTTACTTTTTGTAGCGTCTTAATTCATTGAGTATTCAAATTTGGACTAGGTCCGGGATTTTTCTACAAGATTGTAGTTTTCCTCGTTAACAAAATTCTGGTGTGTGCTTTACTTTATTTCCGCATTATAATTGTGTTTATATTATAATTAAAGTAATTACACTTGTATGTTAACTAGGCACTTGATATTTATCTTATAAGGTTTCGGCTATAACGTACTATTATCAAGTGAACACTTTGTTGTAGTATTGTCTCGATTTCATATCCATAGACGATCACACAAAGTGTATTGAATTTTTCCACTTGTCTGATATAATTATTCACGTGTTAGGCCAGTTCGGACTAACACTATTTCAAGTGAACATTGTGTTGAAATATTCCTTGAGTGATTGTTGCTCCAAGAGGTTTATACACAATGAGTCTTGTATAGGTTGTGATCAAAATAAAATATTGTGGTGTATTTGGGTACCCTATTTTTTCAGAATTTTATTCTATTCTTTTCACCTGAGTTTATTTACGGATGGGTAAACCCCATCGTAAGTTGGCCTGTGAATTGATACGGTTAGGTTAACCACCGTAAGTCTCCCTGAAGTTTATTCCTTCTCGAACTCCCGTATACCCGATGGATTCTACACCATAGCAGCAAGTCAAGTTCGTTCCCATTCCACCATCAGCCAACAGTTCACTCCTTCCCTTAGTTTCACTCAAACTCGAGCATCACAGACTACCAGCTCGAGAAACTTAACTCCCATCTTCACTTTATGCTCTCATTCTCTCAGTTCTTATCTCGTCTTCACTGCCTTCAATCATCGTTAGTCCCCAGTTCCACCATTCGCTGTTTCAGTTAACCAATCGACAGCAACACAGTTTCCTACATTCTTCCCTGATCCCAGTCAATAATTCCAACTCGAGCTGAGCTCATTCACAGCACCATTCCTCCTTGATGTTCAACCAGTCACCTCCATCGACTACCACCATTCTTGACTGCCGTGCCCTATCTTCTATATTGTCAGCATCATAGTTCGGGCAACACTCAGATACACGAACATTATCATCCTTTCCATCTTCTTTTGTCGCTGGCAGCAACGCAACCTCCTCCGAGTTCACAGCATCAGTAACATATTTTCTCGCAACCACGGACCACCATCATCAGCATCTCCATTAGTTTCGTGTCATCACAACCATTTTCTGTTCATTGCTGCCATACTCGAACTTAACAGCTCCATCAGTCGACCACAGCCGTCAACCATGAAACTCAGTTCAGCTCCATCTCATCCCTGATCATCTTCCACTGCCATGATTGGCAGTAACAGCACCCTTCCAATTTATCTCAGAAAACAATCATCAGCTCGAGCTCCGTCTGCCTGCAACCACAGACTCCACTGACGTTCAACAGCATCACTTTTATAATTACTATCAGCTGTCAGTTTCCCAAGACTGAAAGTTCAGTCTTCTTTGGAAGGTTGTCATCCCCTTAACATACGATGGGGTGTCAATAACAATTTTGTGTTGTCTCGGTTTGTAGCAACTTTGACTCACTTCAAATGCTCATAACTTTTTCATGCGACGTCGGAATCACTCCATTCTTTCGTCGTTCTCTTCTTCTTTTCGTCCTCTTCAAGGAGATGTGAAGATCTCGGATTTAAACGATTTCCACTTCATTTTGGTTAAGATAGCCTCAAATACCTAACCAACTCAAAAGCAAACAAAATCAAAGCATAATGATACAAAAGCTACCAATAAAGCAAAGCATTTAAGTACCTAACTAGTGCAAATATTACACCTATCAAATTCCCCCACACTTGCCTTTTGCTAATCCTCGAGCAAACTACAAAAATAAACTAAGGTACAAAAACTCATTGTCGTCGAAGTCACGGTTGCACTTAGCATGTGCAACAGGCCTTTAAACCCCTAGGTGTCCCTAGTGGACGAGTTATAGTCTCGTGAGGTCTTACAAGAGCTTCCCAAGCATCCAAAGAGCTATGAGGACATAGAGTTTCTGCATGCTAGTAATAAGAAGTTAGAAATACCAAAGAACATATTCTCATTCCTAAATGTTGAGTGAGAAATAACCATACCATAATGAGAGAACGCGTGTTTGAGAGCGATCAATAAGCATTTCGCCTCGACTTCTACCTCACTTAAAAGGATTTTATGATAATTGCACTCAATAAGACGGCTTTTTTATGGGTCTCACATGTGTGCAGGTAAGAATGAAGAGAGAATCCTACACACGTTGAATGGTGGGAAGGAAACCTTCTGAATTATTTCAGGAGACCCCACAAGATCGTGGGAAATAAAAGACTTTTTCTGATGATCTCTAAGAAAGGAAATCAACCACTAGCAAGGATGGGAGTACTTACCACCTTCACATCCGATCGGCAGTGACGAAAGCACCACTCTCACAGCATCCAATAGAAACGTAGTCTTCAGCTCGTCTTCTTCATCTTCTTGGTCTTCGTCTTTGGTCTTCAACTGTTGATGATAAACTCTTGAACTTCGTAAAACTTCGACAATTTGTAACTCTTTTTCTTCAATTCCTTATTGCTTGAAACTTATTCATAGTCTTCTTCCCCATGGCTTTATTAAATGAATACAAAAATAAATACAAATCAAAATAATACAAAGAATTTCTCTTGTCTTTTTTTTCTTCTTTTCTTTTCATTTTTTATTTTATTTTTCAATCATCTTTTTTATTTTATTTTAATGAGCAGATAAAACACGAAAACTGTACATATTTCTAAGGAATTTGGAAAAACACCATTTCACAAAAGTTGTTCGCCTACGTCTTTTCTACAAAGTTTCAAAATGGCACAGTGTTTCGACAAACGGTATGACAGTTATGGTCTTTGGACTGAACTACGTGCAGTCTGAATTTTTCTGACGAAAAGGGATTCGTCAAAGTTTTCTTCAAAATAAATTCCGGACTCTACGAAATTAAACATGGGGATGCAAATATGATATGAAAATAATAAAAACTGAAAATAAAAGTGATCAAGATACAAAACCTATGGGTTTCCTCCCATTAGCGTTTGGTTTAACGTCTTTAGCCCGACTTGGCATTCGCCTTACTACTCCTCCAGAGGGAGTGCATCAACAAGTTTGATCTCTTCCACAATTTCATATGTGAACGACTCATAATACGGTCTCAATCGATGTCCATTCACCTTTAGCTCCTTTCCCATTTCTAAACTTCGAATGTCTACTGCACCATGAGGAAAAACGTGAAGAACAATAAAAGGACCTATCCAACGAGAACGTAATTTACCAAGAAATAAAGTAAGACGAGAATTAAACAGCAAAACATTTTGTCCAACACGAAAGTGTTTTCTAGAAATCATCTTATCATGAAAAGTCTTTGTTTTCTCCTTGTAAATACGCGAACTTTCATACCCATCATTTCGAATCTCTTCAAGTTCACTTAGTTGAAGTTTTCGTTGATTACCAGCCCCAACCATCTCCATGTTGCATTGTTGAATAGCCAAAAAATCCTTATGCTCGATTTCAAAAGGAAGATGACAAGGTTTACCGTACACAAGTCTATAAGGAGACATCCCAATAGGAGTCTTGTATGCAGTCCTATACGCCCATAAAGCGTCATCGAGTCGTAAACTCCAATCCTTTCGTGTAGGATTTACTGTTTTCTCCAAAATAGACTTCACTTCTCGATTAAAGACTTCTGCTTGCCCATTTGTTTGTGGATGATATGTTGTAGCAATCTTGTGAGATATGTTGTACTTTTTCAACAAGCCTTGAAAGAACTTGTTTCGAAAGTACGATCCTCCATCACTGACTATGGCTCTTGGAGTTCCAAACCTTACAAAAATATACTCTTTGAAAAAATCTGTAACCATTTTAGAATCATTAGTAGGGGTGGCCTTAGCTTCCACCCATTTTGAGACATAATCGACAGCTAAAAGGATATAATATTTACCAAAAGAATTAACAAAAGGCCCCATAAAATAAATTCCCCAAACATCAAATATTTCAACAAAGAGTATGGGAGTTTGTGGCATTTGATTTCGAGCACCTAGATTGCATGTTCTCTGGCATCGATCACAAGTAGTGCAAAATATATATGCATCTTTAAATAAAGTTGGCCAAAGAATCCACTCTCAAGTACCTTGAGTGCGGTTCTTTTAGACCCAAAGTGTCCTCCACAAGCATATGAATGACAAAAAGACAATATAGAATTGAATTCAGATTCAGGTACGCTCCTTCGTATAACTTGGTCTGAACAATGTTTCCATAGATATGGATTATCCCATATATATTGATAAGCTAATCTCTTAAGTTTGTCCCTCTCAGCACGAGACAAATTGTTCGGGATTTGTTTAGACACTATATAATTCACAATATCAGCGTACCATGGTTATGAAACTACAATTGAGAAAAGTTGCTCATCTGGGAAGCTTTCACGCAACGGGATAGCTTCTTCGTCTACAGTAAGACGACTCAAGTGATCTGCAACAGCGTTCTCAATGCCTTTCTTGTCTTTAATTTCGAGATAAAACTCTTGTAAGAGTAATATCCATCGAATGAGCCTTGGTTTCGCCTCCTTTTTTGCAAGTAAGTGCCTAACTGCTGCATGATCAGAAAACACAACAACTTTTGTACCAATTAAATAAGAACAAAATTTTTCCAATGCAAAAACGATTGCTAATAGCTCTTTTTTTGTGGTTGTGTAATTTTGTTGAGCATCATTCAACGTCCTGAAAGCATAATAAATGGCATGGGGCAACTTCCCAGTACGCTGGCCCAATACTGCACCGACCGCATAATCACTAGCATCACACATTAGCTCGAATGGCTTACTCCAATCTGGTGGTTTCATAATAGGGGTTGTTATCAAAAGTTCTTTCAAACGATTGGATGCCGCCAAACACTTCTCATCGAAGTTAAAAACCACATCTTTTTGCAAAAGGTTGCATAATGGTGTTGCAACCTTGGAAAAATCCTTGATAAACCTGCGATAAAATCCTGCATGACCAAGAAAAGAACGAATTTCCCTCACCGTAGTGGGAGGAGTTAGAGCACGAATAAGATCAATCTTAGATTTATCAACTTCTAATCCTTTAGAAGATATAATATGGCCTAAAACAATGCCATGAGTTACCATAAAATGCCACTTCTCCCAATTTAGCACAAGATTAGTCTCAACACATCGTTTAAGAATTAATGTAACGTTATCCAAACACAAGTCAAATAAATCACTGTACACACTGAAATCATCCGTAAAAACTTCGATAATGTTTTCGACATATTCATAAAAGATACTTACCATACACCTTTGGAAGGTAGCGGGTGCATTAAACAAACCAAAAGGCATCCTTCTATATGCAAATGTTCCGAACGGACACGTAAAGGTAGTTTTCTCTTGATCTTCAGGTGCTATAGCAATCTGATTGTAACCTGAATAACCATCAAGAAAACATTAGTGAGAGTGTCCAGACAAACGTTCCAACATTTGATCCATAAAAGGTAAAGGAAAATGATCTTTTTTAGTGGTTGCATGCAGTTTTATGTAATCTATACAAACCCTCCAACCGGTTTGCACACGAGTTGGGACAAGTTCGTTATTATCATTCTGCACCACTGTGACGCACGACTTATTTGGTACAACTTGTACCAGGCTCACCCATTTGCTATCAGAAATGGGGTATATAACTCCCGCATCTAATAACTTTAGTATCTCTTTCTTTACGACTTCCATCATTGGAGGATTCAAGCGGCGTTGTGCATCCCTTGTAGGCTTTGCTTCATCCTCAAGCCATATTTTATGCATGCACGTCGATGGGCTTATTCCCTTGATATCAGCAATTGTCCATCCTATCGCAGTTTTGTACTCCCTCAAAACTCGAAGAAGTCTTTGTTCCTGCAATTCAGTTAGTGCATTCGAAACTATTACTGGAAACTCTTCATTATCACCCAAATACATGTATTTTAGGTGATCAGACAGAGGCTTTAGTTCTAGTTTCGGTGCTTGCAAAATAGATGGTAATAATTTTTCATCAGAGCATGGTAAAGAAATAAAAGAAATATTTGAGTTTTGAGGTACTTCTTGTAAAGAGTTGAGAAAGCCTAAGGCTTGTTTTGCTTCTCCTCCACACTCAAATCTTCCATAAATTATTTTAGTTAACACGGTTTCAAGCACATCTTCCTCATTTATATTGAACATCTGCTGAGACAGGGTATCAATCACATCAACGGAGAAGCAAGAGTGTACATCACTGGGATATCTCATCGTTTCGTAAATATTGAAATGTATTACTTCTCCATAAAATTCCATAATCAATGAACCATCATGCACATCAATTTTAGTTCTAGCCGTGCTCATAAACGTTCGGCCAAGAAGCAAAGGTAGAGATGTGTCATTTTATCCGTCTGTTATCTCCAGCACATAGAAATCCGCTGGAAAAATTAACTGGTTCACCTGCACAAGTACATCCTCAATAATACCTCTAGGGTATACATTAGAACGGTCAGCTAACTGTAAAGTAATTCCAGTTTCTTTCAAGGAACCTAAATTGAGAGATTCATATATAGATGCAAGCATAACATTTATTGATGCTCCTAAATCAAGCATAGACTTATTAAACTTAGTGTTACCAATAACAATAGGAATATCAAAACTACCGGGGTCTTTACATTTAAGTGAGAGTTTCTTTTGCAAGATAGCTGAAGCATTTTCCCCCCACTTTTATTACCTCATTACCGGTTAACCTTTGCTTATTGGTACACAAGTCCTTAAGAATTCTTGCATACTTTGGGACTTGTTTAATTGCATCTATCAATGGAATGTACACATGAATGTTTCTGAAAATATCTAAAATCTCCTTATCTTGTTCCACCTTTTTAGAATTAGCAAACCTGCGAGGAAAAGGTAAAGGGGGGACATAAGTAGAAACATGAGGTTTAGAGTTTGTTTTAGGTACCTCATCTTTTTGGGAAGAGTCAGTAATCTCTTTTTCTAATACCGGCCCCTTAGGGTCTTTGTTTTTCTCAGTATCCTCTGGTTGCATAATTCGTGTACCACTTCTCAATGTCACAGCGTTGACAGAATCTCTTGGGTTAAGATGTTGAGAAGGGAGTTTCCCACTATTCTGCGTCTCCAAATGGTTCAATCTACCGGCCATGGTGCTCATTTGTGTCTGCAACTCCTTGATTGCACCATCAGTCGTTTGCTGATTTGTTTGCACCATTGTGGTTAGATTCTTCATCATAGCAAGCATCTCTGATGATTCTGAGTTTTGCGCTGGTTGTGGTTGTTGTTGTTGTTGAAAACCACTAGGACGATTGAAAACCGGTCCTTGAGCTGCAGCTTGCTTGTTTGCATAACTGAAATTGGGATGATCTCTCCATCTTGGATTGTAAGTGTTGGAATAGGGATCATACCGTTGTCTCTGTTGATTCGGGAATATTGCATTCACTTGTTCTGCTTCTTCCTCATAAGAGGGAATGATTAATGCGGCCATTTGTTGCATCATCTTCTCCATATTACCAATCCTATGTTCTAAGTGCGTTGAAGAAGTAACCTCATTAACCTTTCGACTCATTGACATACCTCTTATGTTGAATTGTTGCGTGTTTGCAGCCATGTGCTTGATTCAAGTTAGTAATCTGTCATGATGTTTTTTGGCGAAGATATTTAATGAACCTGTCAGTTCTGATTTTCTATTTTTAAGATCATGTCAGATTCCAAGGACATTTAGGCTGTTGTATGTGACAATGTGCCAAAAGAATTAAGGAAAGAATAACATTTGAACTAACTGAAAGTTTATAAGTACTTGTGTTGGTGTGAGATCAATATTATGAGATTCTGATATATCCGATTTTCCTGTCTAAAAGACTGGATTGTGTCCGATGATGATTCTCCAATTATTATTTTCCCCTTCTAACGATTAAAATCAGATAATCTTGGATTACCTGTGTAGAAGCTAAAAACAGATAAAAGTGAAGCATAGTGTAGTATGCTCCATATGCATCGATGTTCACCATTGTAAGTTGCTTTCTTATTTGACTTATGCTATCGTTTATCTGGCAATACATAACCAACCGGTTTACTCTATTTTCAAGCAATTGTTAACATAACCATACATGTTGACGCAGTCATTATAATACACAATTTTATGGCTAATATGTAGTTGTTATTTAATATTTTTCAAAGTGCATTGGACGTTAAGCTTGATTTTCTCCTACCAGGTAAAGTAGAACAAGATCAACACATACTCACTTTTTGGTGTCCGATAGTGTTTATACTTAACCATTTGCACTGTTTTAAAAGCTTAGATTCGCAAAGAACGTTGACGCACGCTGGGTTTCCTGTGAATAATTGGGAGAACTACATAAGGGGTCACTCTGTACGTAAAGGTTTTGTGAAATTTTATTGGCATGTTCTTACTGAGACGTGTGTTCGTCCTTTTTTATATATCGTTTTGGGGCTGCCACTTTTCAATTTAGTTAGCAATTCAGGTATCGGTTCTTAAGACCTTGAGATCATGCAGATGAATTGCAAATGTAGTGGGCAATCTCTAAACTAAATGAAGCGTGTAATTTCGAAATGTTGGACGTCCAAATACGAAGTGGTGAATTGTTTGAAATAGACATTTATTTATGATTTTCCGCCTTAACAATTCAATAAATACATGCACAATTCATGCTATTTGATTTGTAAGAAATTTCAGTGTGCTTACCAATGTAATCAACTAAAAGGTTCGATATGATTATAATGTTTATTTGAGCATCGACCAGTAATTTCATAATAATTTAGTAAAGATATAAAGGATTTTCCAAAGCACGATTTCCCTAAGGTGTATTCTCAGTAATTCTACTAAGTTCATTGTCCATTGCGTTCTTGGTTGCTTTAGTATGTTGTGAAAGCAAGAATCTCGAAGGGTGTTTCATTGCACATCTCCGGACACATCAGTTCACTTGCATATCCTCTGGCAAAGTATTCGTACTCAGAAGTTGGTCATGAGTTATATGAAATCTTTACATAAAGTCATTAACCCATAGAATGAATGAACTATTAATTTTGGGCCGAACCTCGATAAAACTATACTCCCGGTGCGAAGCACGGGTTAGTATCTAGTATGCTTTAATTACCAGCAATTAAATGCATATCTCTAGAGAATAAAAATTAGTAATGTGCATTTACTAATTGGAGATTTTTTATTGAGAGATTTCAGAAATATTGGACAAGCATTTATTGGAATTAGGAAAACCGAATTTTGCCATTCATTACATATCTTGAGAATATTTTCGGTTTCGGAAATTCCTTGGTGTCCAAACATCCTTGGTCTATAAATACCTAAGTTTTCATTTCTAGCAAACTATCCTAAGAGCCATGCAAACTTCATTTCTTGTTGTTTATGGTGGAGTCGTCTAATTGGAGAGGAAAGTATCCTAATTAGGTGAAATCTCTTACGACCGCTCGTTTAAAGACTTCTGTGGGATCAAGAAGCTCTACGAGTACCATTGGTGGGAAAATAGATAATTGCAGTGTTATTAGTTTTCGATTGATTTTATTGACTAACGGTTGTTGAAACTTTGATTGCACCTAGTTTTTTTATTCTTGAGAATCTTCTCTTATGATATAAGATTCACTCAAACTAGATCGAAGTATCGACGGGATCTTTAGAAATATTATTAGATCTAAAGATATCTTGTGATAATCCATTTTTAACAGACTCCGTTCTGTGCGTGATTGATCACAAGAGATTCAAGTGGTGTTGTGCAGGTTATTATTGAAGATTAAAGAAGATTTCTTATTTGGTTTTCGTATCTTTGTGTGTGCACAAACCTTAATCGGCTGGGATCCAACTAGAATCGGATTTATTCGATTGATTAGTTGCGTGAGATCGGCATCGCTTTATATATAGTTTCTTGTTGGAATCTATATTGATTGATTGCGATTCTAAACTTAACTACTTTGGTAGTTATTGGATAGATTGATCTAACCAAGCAAAGGAGTTTATTGGATTAAACAGAAGAGCCTTTGTGTATGACTTAAGATATCTTTATCTTGAAAAGAATCTAAGAAGTTGTTACCAAACAGATTCGTTGTTCCTTTGCTGTTTGGAATACGATCCAAAGGAATTATGCCAGTGCGTGACTCATAGAAGTCGGAAGCGCATGGATACTTAGGAAACTGAGTGAACTAGGGGTAGTTGCTTGGTCTCAACTATACGAAGTTGGTGTAGATTTTGTACAACGGCTTAATTCTGAGAGTATTCAATTCTGGACTAGGTCCCGGGGTTTTTCTGCATTTGCAGTTTCCTCGTTAACAAAATCTTGTTGTGTTTTTTACTTTTCTATTTCCGCAATTATAATTAGTTTATTATAATTAGAAGTAAAATACACAAAAGTTAACTTCGTTATACTTGATAGTGATCCTATAGAGTTTTGTTAAGTCTGAACCTATTATCAAGTATCATACTTCGTTGTTGTATTGTCTCGATCTTGTATCCATAGTCAATTATACAAGTTATCTTGTTGTCTTATTGTCTCGATCTCGTATCCATAGACGATCACACGAAGTGTGAACCGATTTGTTGTATTGTCTCGACTCTGTCCATAGACAATCACTTTCAGTAGAGGACTTATAGGTGGATAAATAAAAGATTGTGGTGTATTTGGGTACCCTCGTCTTTTCAGTTTGATTTCGTTTTGAGAAGAAGTTGGATCTGCTGTGTTGATAGGTTTTATTGATCATGGGATGAAAGAAATGATGTTTATGGAGGATTTGTGGTTAATGTCAAGACTGATGCAGTGGGGGTGTTTATGTGGTTGAAGTTATGAGATTCAGATGGTGATCGTCAGTTTTGCTGTAGATGTTTGATATTGCAGAAGAGCTTGTAGTGTTGTTGTTGGTGGTTCTGGAAATGTTTGTTGTTGTTATTGGTTTGTTGGCATTGGTGAATGATTGAGCAGAAGTAGATGAATGTTAGGAAAATGTGTATTAAGTACAAATTCTGTAGGAATGAATTGCAGTAGTGATGTTGTTGATATCAAATGGCTAATGGTGCTGAGATGTGTGCAACTAGTGGAATTACAGGCTTTGCCTTTGGCCTGAGATTGTGCTGAGGTTATGAATGAGTTGCGGCTGGTTATGAAGCTATTGCAGGGACCTATGGACTTGAACTGAAGATGCATGTGTTGTGTGTTGTTTGAGTATGTAGTTGTGGCTACAGATGATACAGGCGATTGCAATTGTGAATGAATGTATGAGATGCAGGGATGAAGAAGTTATATTGTCTGTTGAATTTGTAGAATGGTTCAAAGTGCATTTATCGTGGAAGTTGAACTGATATGTTGTTAGCAGTAAGTGGAGTTGAGATTCATAATGAAGCTGCAGTTGAGCTGAAACTGGTGGATGTACTAGGGTGCAGTTGGAACTGGTGGTGCCATGGGGATGAACAAGAGCTGCAGTATAAGTTTCATGGAGTTTTGGGTTGTGAAGAATGGACCTTGTTTTTTCTACAGAAGGAGTGGTTGTATGGATGATGAAGCGCCAACAGGGCTGGGTCTAGAGTCTATGAAGCACTATCATGGTGTAATAACAGGTTGCAACGGCTCAGGCCTTGATCACTTAAATAAGTCAATGAGCTGACTCTGACTAAAGACAGTTGATTCGTGTCTGACTCAACCAGTTGACCTGACCGAGTCGACTCAGTTGACTCGATGAGATGACCTGTTTGACTTTCCCGGTCACCTGAGATAATTTTCGAGGGATTTTCCGGCCAACTTCCGGGCAGTTTTGGGGACTTTCAGTGGTAATTTTTGAGCATATTTTCTACATGGGTATTTCTCACATTTGGGCTCGGTGGACTTCTTAATGATGGGCTTTTGAAGACTAGACCTAGTTTTGGAAACAGGAAGAGATATATACAAAGGGGAAGTCTTCTACATATGACGTATACTACTTCTACTTGGAGCTTTTGGGAGAGAGCCGGATACGAGGGTTTGCTTTATTGTTCATCCTCTTTACTTTAATATTATTATGATGAACTTCATAGCTATGAGTAGCTAAAACTCTTATTGTTGGTTAAGGAATAAGTTGATTTCACAACATGATATTTGATTCAATGAATTAGTTTTGTCTCAACTTTATTGTTTATGATTCATTATTTATATTGTCATGATTTGAATGCTAGTTTGGTTGAGTCCGCAATCAATTAGATTAGCCTTTATCTCTAAAGCTATATTAGGGTTTTCAATATGTAAAAATTGTCAATTCCTGATTATTAGTAGCATATATAGTGTGTTTATTACTTGTAGTGATACATCTTTATAATCACATTTGAATCATAACCTTAGTTAAATCGGATTAGTGCTTTTACACTTTCGATTGCTTTGATTTGTCTATTTTATAAAACTTAATGCTCTTGGGAAGTTAAACTTAATTGTGCTTTTACACTTAAGGTTGTTTTCTTAGTAGAATTCACATGTGCATCTTTTAATGTGTTTGTGATGAAATCAGGAATTTAGCGGGATATTCTTGCAATCAAGATATCCTAGGACTTTTAATAAATGAGAGATTAACTTACCAATTTTAGTCATTGAAGAAAATACATGTTTGTGAATGATATTATCCCTTGACCAATATCTTCTCCTTATTGATTATTCCAATTATTTTTTCTGCTTTGCTTTATTTTATTGCTTTGATATAAACAATATCCCCCCTTGGTTACTAAACAAACTGGAATTGTTTAACAACAAAAGCCTCCCGTGGAACGAACTCTTTCTTATCACATACTTCATTTATATTCAGTTGACTTAGAAAGTGAAATTATTTTTGACGCATACGTCAGCGATCATCATGCATCTTATGCGTTAGGGAAGACCATTCCCCAAAAGGACATTGTGATGAAAATTCTCCGATCTTTACCAGCAAGATACGAGTCTAAGAAACATGTCATCATGGAAGGGAATAACCTTGAAACACTTTCCATAAATACTCTTGTTGGAAAGTTGAAGATTTTTCATCATGAACTGCAATCCAAAGCCGGAAAGGATATTGCATTCAAGGCACTGAAAAACACTAAAACTCTTAAAAGTAAAACTGTTGACAACTCTGGAGATGATCTTGTTGATCCTGATTTTTGAGATGAAGATCTTGATAACTCAGTATCGTTGATCACAAGACAGTTTAGAAAACTTCTTAGGAAGAGAAATAAACGATTCTCCAGAGAAGCTAAGCCACATAATCGTAATCCTATCAAAAACACAGATTCTAATGATACTGACGATGAGGATATGCCACAGTGGTTTAAGTGTAAAGGGTTCGGTCACTTTGCTAATGAGCGTCCAAATCTTAAGAAATATACTGGTAACAAGAATCTTACTGCAACACTTGATGAAACATCTGATCATTATGATTCCGAAGAGGATGATGGTTCAAGTGTAGCACTCTTAGGAGAAATTGTAAATTTTGATGAATGTAGAAATACTCATATTAATCTTGATAATTTAATTGATGACTCTTCATCAAAATCATTGGAGGATGTAATGGATTTTCGTATACTAAAGAAAATTCTCGTAATGTTTCAGGTACGTTGTGTTTAGTTGCTAATGTTTTTCCTGAATCAATCTCCAAACCGACATGTCCTTATTGTTCCAGTGAAGGTCACGTGCTCACATAATGTTTCAAGTCCAAACATAAACTAAGGTATGTCAATAAACTGTAGCGGAGGGCTGGTCGTTTGGAAAATATGCTTAAACTTGTTCAAAAGTCTTATCCTGGGGTACACAAAGTTAACTCTTCTTCTTCTTAAAGATTGATTGATTCTAAGGATATGGTAAAATCTCAAATGAAGAGAAGAGTCTGGGCTAAATGTTTTGTATTGAATGTCATTATTAATTCCGTGCACGAATCTAGTGGTGAGAAATCTAATGGTCACTTTAACACAATCTAATTGTGTTAAAATGTGCATATTATCTCATGTGCCCTTAAAAGAGATAAGAATTGTGCACATCAGGGCTTTGAATCAAAATTGAATATTATTACTTGTATATCCATCTCCTATCTGTTCATCTTAATTTATGTCTCAAGTAATGGTATTGAAAATTTTGATCTACGAAATCTAAAGAAGGATAAAAATGACTTTTTCATTCAATTTTAGGTTTTATGTATTCTAGTACGTGAACTTTTATGGTTCCGAAATCATGCATGGTAAATATATTCTACTTAAAGACTCATATCTCTTTCACAAGAAGTTTTGCCCGTTGAGCCATGTATTTGTGTTTCACAAATCCTTTTTATTCTTGCGAATCATGGAGGCTCCAAGCACAACATCTTCTTGTGGAACCTATGCTCCGGTGGTTGTTTATATTAATCCAACTAAAAAGGAAGAAGAGATGCCCTTTCCTTTTGTCTCATTTCTTAAGAGGAAAAGGAAGAATAAGAAGAAACCTAGAGCGGATTACCAATCAGAAAAGGTTTTAAAATCTTCTTGAAGAACTTAATTAAGAATACCAAGAAGGATGTGCAGGGACTGAAGAAGATTCTACAAAACTCTTTCAAACTACAAGAAGCACTTGTCAATCAACAACCTACCAGGTTTGCAGGAACTAACCCTTTCATTCATGAACAGTATGTTCCTATGTCAGTTACTGATAAGGAGTTTGGAGATGATAAAGAATTCTTCAAATATTTTAAATACTAGGAAACTTCTTGTGAGAATTTATTCTTACCTTTGAGAATGATAACTAAGGTTTGGTATAGCAAAAATTGTGATTACACAAGCTATTTCCAACGTTTTTCATCTTGCATGTTTTTCGATTTATTTATTTAAATTCTAGAGTTGTTGGAAGATGAACTTGTAATATGTATTAACTATTGCAAAAGTCTTATGAAATATATGTGCCTTTATGTTTTCGTGAATCGAGATGATATTTAATATATGCTTAGAAGTTAAATTTATTATGTTTTTATAAACGGAAAATAGAACAAACTCTTTGAGAATTTTCTCGCAGTATTGATCTACTCATGATCACACTTCTGTGTTTTTACTACTTGACACACTCCGTATGATTTTCTTATGTTCAGTCATACAGATTAAAATTATCTTTTGTCCATAATTGGCGAAGAAATTATTTTAAGTCGATTTTTGGATACAAATCCGTGTGACTTGTTAATGTCCAACAAAATCCAACTTTTTCATAAAGCAAGGTCACTCATGTTGTTCACTTTGGAACTACATCAAATGGGGAAGAGTTCTTAAATGAACTTGTGCTTAATTGCTATATCTTTGTGGGGTGTGTGGCTGTGGAATTTAAAGGGGATGCTTGTATCTTAAATCTCCTACATGAGCGCTAAGTATTTTCTTACTACGTGATATCATCTAAAAAAGTTGATATGGGGAGTTACATTTTAACTATGTTATAATTTAGAATCTCTAACTTCCTTAAAACTTGACATATCTTTTGGTTGTATTCACTACGATCCCGCGATTTTCGTACCTTTGCCAATTTTGTTGACAAAAAAGGGGGAGAATTATTTAGTAGTTTCATACTACATACATATGGTTTACGGATCACTATGTAAGGGGAAGTGAATCAATAATCTATAGGTTTCACCTATTACTTGTATAACTTCAGAGTTTGGATACAATTGAACTTTGGAGAAGTGATAATACTATGTTTCTGTATAACGATGATTAAGAATATTTGTTTCCAAAGTTGTTATCACTATTGTTAGAGCACTTCACGGTCGAACTCGTAAGAGTTGCTATCTCAAGCTTGTTTGTCAAGATTGATCAAAACTATATACTTGATTTCTAGTCTACTTATAGCTATGTCTTAGATTAGGATAGAATGTGTAGTTGAGATTTAGACTTCACGGCGTTCACCAATTGAAGACGAAGATCTACTGAATAGCTTGAAGGAAGTTCATCAACAAAAGGTATGTGGAGACTAAAACTTATCTATCACTCATAAGTCTATTTTATTCTATCTTCTAATGAGACTAAGTCGTATAGCTATATAGACTTTTACATTATACACATTTGATATTTCGAGTTGAGTTTATCTCGCTTATCTATTTCTCGAAATATGTGTTGGAAGCTTTTTGATTTAGTTATGTTCATCATATTCTTGACAAGTTTAGTTGGAGACAATTTATTTGTTGGAAACTAAATATTAAGTCAAAAGATAAAATTACCTTGAACATCTTATATGATTTGTGTGAGACGGTCATTTGATGTTGACTTGGGAAGTTTCGTATTGATCATTTAATCACTTGAAAATAACTTGAAGCGAATGATATGTGTGAGATTACCATTGTCGTCTTCTAAGGATGTTTCAATGATTGAAATGAGAGTTTAGAACAATTACCTATGTCTGGATACAACACGATATGCATACACAGTATGCGAACTGTATTGTGATAATTCAGGTCCGGGAACTGTATTGCTCAGCTTCCAACCAACTCTTTGTAGTTCCTTTTGTTTTATAAGTAATAAATGGAGATTAAATCCAAAAAAAAATGTATTTTAAAATGCCGATGAGGGGAAAACCGCACTAATCCCCACCATGCTCACTCCTGGTTGCAGCTAGGGGTGAGCATGGGTCGGTATGGACCAGTTTTCGCTTCATCCGCATCCAATCCATTGCACTACGGATCTCAAATTTGGCATCCGCATCCAATCCATATCCAATGGATTTGCATCCAATGGATGCACGGATGCACGGATTGGATGCGGATAATCCAATGGATTTGTTTTATTTAAAATTTATAGTAAAGAAAATAAAGCTAACACAAATGACTCCTTATAAAACCTACGTATCCTATATATGTATACAAATATAAAAATACCATGTACAACACCCCAGGCAAACATTTTAAAAATTCTTAAATGATCCATAATATTTTCTAGAACTATATAAATCCCTTAATTTAACGGATATGGATGTCCAACGGATTTTCAAGGTTGCATCCGAGCCCGATCCGTTATCCGTTGGATTTCAAAAATTCCATCCGCATCCAACCCATTAACGAACGGTCCGGACATCCATCCGCAAATGAACGGTTGGTCCCGATTAAATCCACGGATTACGGGCCAAATGCTCACCCCTAGTTGCAGCCCCAACAATAACAAAGATTGGGGCTCGGGCCTAAATATATAGCCTACTTGCAATTGAACCATTTTTTGGGGACCAGCCTTTTTTTGGGGGGACCATTGTTTTATTTTAGGTAAGATATTATAAGTAATTATAGGTCACCCCTTATTTAGATATTTATGATAATACCTAAATTACCCTCTGATTATTTTTGGTTAATGATTAGTTAGTATTAATATTAGTTAGTGTGATTAGTGAAATGATTTTGAATAAAGATTTGAGATTAAAAAATCAGATTTTTTTAAAAAGAAGTAGAATTATTGAGAGAGAAAAGTTAGAGAAGATGAAGAACACAAACATGGAAAATAAAAAAAAATTGAGTTCACTAATCTAGACTATTCAAGTGATGATTCAATTGATGATAGCTCATCTGAATCTTCATCTCCTTCCTCTCCTAGAGTATATGTCAATCTTCACAATGATCCGGATATGGATTATTTCTTAGATGGTGAATGTATTCTTCCCTAAAGCCAATATCAAGATGGTGAAAACGATGGATTTTACCAACCACAACCGGAGGAAGACTATTTGGGTACCCAGGTATGCTCTAAACTTAGATAATGTTGGTTGAATTGGTCCAAATATTCAAAAAAATGTGAATTTTTAGAGTAGATTTGGGCTAGTTCGGTTACCTTGTGTGAAGAACATGTAACCGAACTCATATGAAAGTGTAGTTCGGTTACTTTTTCTGAACACGCAGGTTACCGAACTCTCCATTAATGGAGGTTTTTTGAAGTTCGGTTAACAAAGTAGTTACCGAACTCTATAAATAGGATTACAGTGTTATGTTCGGTTTGGCCGAAATGTAACCGAACTTTAGGGTCTATGAGTTCGGTTAGTTCGCAACCAATAGCTAACCGAACTTACGTAAAATAATATTTCACATTAGTGTATAAAGTTCGGTTGGTTCGCAAACTTCATAACAACCCTTAATCTAACCGAACTTACGTACAATAAATTTTTGATTTAGTGTACGTAAAGTTCGGTTAGTTGTGAACTTGGTTGTCAAACCGAACTCTGAGTTCGGTTTTTCAAGAAAAAATTATCATATAACCGAACTTTAGGGTCCATAAGTTCGGTTGGTTCGCAAACTTCATACCAACCCACTACCTAACCGAACTTACATACAATAAAATTTTGATTTAGTGTACGTAAAGTTCGGTTAGTTGTCAACTTTCTTGACAAATCGAACTCTGAGTTCGGTTATCCCGATAAAATTATCATATAACCGAACTTTAGGGTCCATGAGTTCGGTTGGTTCGCAAACTTCATACCAACCCACTACCTAACCGAACTTACGTACAATAAAATTTTGATTTAGTGTACGTAAACTTCGGTTAGTTGTCAAATTGCTTGACAAACCGAACTTGAGTTCGGTTTTCCCGATAAAATTATCATGTAACCGAACTTTTTTCTGATTGCAATTGATGTGGTTCCATTTCTTGTAGATTGAATGTCAACCTATACCAATGGATAATCAACCTTCTCCGGTTGGCATGCTGTTTGAAGATACATCTAATCACTATGTCAATGATTTGGTTTTTGATGAAACTATTGATACGAAGAATTGGGCTAGAGACCATGCCAAGAAAGCCATGTGCGTATTAGTTTTGAATGGAAAAGAAAGTCAAACTCGTTTTGAAATGGTTTGTAAGAGAAGTGGAGATCCCAATGTTAGTCACAAGAAGAAGGGTTATGTGTATAAAGGAAAGACGACGAGGAAGAACACAGCGTGCTCAAAAAAAAATTAAATGTCCGTTCAAGCTAGTATTTAGTAAGTGCAAAAAAAAGAATGGATGGGTTCTAACTATGGATAAGGTGGTAGGTCATCATAACCACCCTCGTCCGGATGATCTTGAAGGACATGCAATGGCCGCAAGGCTCACTCCTCAAGAAATGGAGAAAATAACTAAATTTAGGAGAATGGGAATTTCACCACTTAACATGCTTCGCTTACTAAAGGATGATAACAAGGATAATGTATCATCTTTGACGACCATTTACAATGCAATTGAGACAATTAAAAGGAATGAATTGAAGGATAGAAAAGTGATGCAACAATTGTTTTTTTGCGCTAAAGAGAAAGGCTACGCGGTTCAAAAGAAGGTAGGTCCGGAAGATGAAATAACGCATCTCTTCATTGCGCATCCGAAGAGTGTTCAATTGGCTCAATCCTTCCATCAAGTTCTTATAATGGATTGCACTTACAAGACTAACAAATACGAGATGCCATTGTTGAACATTGTTGGTCGTACCTCGACGAAGTCACCGTTTACCGTTGCTTTTTGTTTTCTAGAAGATGAGCAAGAACCAAGTTACACTTGGGCGCTACATCAAGTGAAGGCCATATACCGAGATGATGATATCCCCGCGGTTATAGTGACGGACAACGATGTAGCATTAATGAACGCAATAGAGAGAGTCTTCCCATTAGCACATAATATGCTTTGTACGTTCCATATATGGTGTAATGTGATGAATAGGTGCAAGCCTCAAATTTGTCCACCAAAGAGGAAAGCATTTGAAGAGATTAGTAAGCTACCGGAGATGAACAAGCGGATGCAAAAGAGGAATTCAATATACAATACACTATAAATCACGCTAAATGGGTTGCTTTCTCTGGTGAATGGGAGTCATTGACTTGGTCTCTCACCGAAGAAGAGTATAATCTAAATCTTGCGGCATTTATCGAACATTGGTCTAGCCCCGAATATCCCGAGGATATTGTAACGTATGTGGTTAAGCAATGGTTGGAACCGCACAAAGAGCGCTTCGTTTATGCATTTACCAACCACCATAAACACTTTGGGAATCAAGCGACAAGTTTGGTAGAATCGGCACACCACCGGTTGAAGAAAAATCTTTTTGGATGTGTCGATAATTTTGTGATTGTGTTTAACGCAATGGAGAATTACTTCAACCGCGAGATTGATAGAATTAAAGAGAAGTTTCAAAAAAGCCGCATCATGAAGTACAAAAAGATTGTAGACAAAGGTGGTAACATCAAGAATATGGCGGACCTTCGGTTGTTCAAGGGACTCCATTATAATGTTTCACGTGCTTGCATTAAGAGGTTAATGGTAGAGGTGAATTTGATTGACATATGGGGAACCAAGCCGGATGAGGTGTGTGTTTGCAACATGATGAAGTCTATGGGACTCCCTTGTCGCCATATGATAGTTAAGTATGAACATGGCATAATCCCTCTAAGCGATATAGATCCATATTGGCAACAATTAAGTTTTGTCCCTCCTCCAAAGGGCGATGTCGGAGAAGAGTTTGGTGACAATGAGATGGGAAGAATCGTTATCGAGATGTACCGGAACATGAACAAACTCGAAAAGCAAATCTTTTGGGATGACATGCGGCCAATTGTTTATCCACACACTTCGGAGAATGTGCACGAACCGAAAAAAGGCAAGGGCAAAGGTAGGCCAATCACCAAAGAAACGAAAAAACAAGTAAGAGAATATGCAAAGGTGTTGGCTAAGAGGAAAAGTGAAATGACCCCTTTTACTAGAGACCCTAGTGGGCATGAGCATACCGCGGCGAAGTAACAAGAAGATTCTAAGAAAAGGTCTAGGAATATTGTGGAAAAGGGCGAAACAAGTGAACGGGATATGAAGAAAAAAGGACCGATGTTACGCTTGCAACCAACCCCACGTACTCCATCGGAACGTAGCCAACCAATTCAACGAGACGTGAAGCTTAAGGCTCCAATATGCCGCATCCAAGAAAGAAGTCGACCAATTGATGATACATCAACTTTTGTTGATAGAAGGTACTTGGAAGAGCTACCTCCATATATTAGAAAGTACGTCATATCCACCGATGACGTCCCTCCGGATGGTAATTGCGGATTCCACGTTGTCGTACAACAACTAGGGCCTTTCACTGAAGGTGCGAAGCTGTATAATGATAATCAAATCACTTATGTCCGGCAAAGGATGTTGATGAAGCTAAAGGACAACCCGGAATTTTACAAGCGAATGTTGTCCGATGGGGATGCTAGTCTCAATGTGCAGTTTGTTAGGTATCAAAGGCGTCTCCACGGGGGGATCCAATCACAAGGGATCATTGGATGGGCATGCCGATATGTGGGCACTTAATCGCCGAAGCATTCAATTGCGTGGTTCACTATTTCTCAAAAGGTGCTAGTTTCACATACACTCCGAAAACAAAAATATGTGTCGAGCAACTTAAACGTAGGAGAGTGGTGATTGCGCTTGTTAACAACAACCATTTTATAGGCCTCCGGTTAGAAGACGATTGTCCACTGCCTCCGATATGCGGAAACTCTTATTGGCATGGATTTAACCCCAACACAATGTTGGGATGGTGCATTATGTACGAGCATAACATGGAGATGTGGAATACTTTGAATGATTCGGAAAAAATCATACACGAGGGTGCAGTTTCCCTTGCGGATGATTAAATGTACCATTAATTATACTAAGTATGCTTTGAACATCAACATAAGAATCAAAGTTTTTTTTTTTGGAATTAGGTCTTATTTTTGGGTTATGCTTTGAACATTTTCATAAGAATAAGAGAGGAGACTGTTATTTTTGGAACTTTTTTTTTTTTCATATTGGAACTTAATTACATGACATCGCCGAACAGTGAGACATCAAGACTTAAGTTCGGTTAGGAAATGAAATTAGAGGACATTGCCGAACTAAAACTAAAGCTACATAACATTTAATATCCGAAACACGTTATGAAAAAGTCTTTAAGGAGGCGGAAATGATATTCATATTTGAAATCCTTTCTCTTCCATCTTCGCCATTCGTTTTTTGATGTTAAAATGATTTCGGAGAATCCTTCACCCCTAAGTCGATACCGCCTTACAATACGAAATAAAGCCATAAATTCCACAATTCTAGCTCTAATCTTGTCGAATCGAATGAACAAAGCTATATGATCACGGTTATGGGGGTTTGTTGTGTCGGAGCAGAATTTCTCATGAATTTTCCCCCAATAACTTTGACTCATAATACCATTCATTCTTCGTTCTTCACCCCTCTTTGGATAGTATAGTATGTAGTTTCTGCAAAGAGATAGATCTTCATCTAGAGTAAATTTAGGAGTAGTGGCTGCCATTTTTAGAAGATTTTGAGACAAAATGTTAACTATGAGACACATACTTATACCACTGGGGTGTATAACGGCTATAAAAATAGCCGTTACTTGAAATCAGTGTCATTCAAATTTCAAAATACATAGTTCGGTTACATAACAAATGCATCGAGATTACCGGACTCATCGGTTCGGTTGGTTCTGTAAATCGTAGGAAACCAAACAGTGCAAGCCACCAAATTTCAAAAGTTATAGTGTAATGTTCGGTTACCTCATAATAATAATACCAGGTAACCGAACATTACACTGTAACTTTTGAAAGATTTAGCTGTTGTGAGTTAGGTTAGATTGCAAAATTAGAAAACCAACCGAACTTTTGGACCACCGAGTTCGGTTACCTTCAAAATAATACCAGGTAACCGAACATTACACTGTAACTTTTGAAATTTTCTTGGTATGAGTTCGGTTGGATTGCCTTTTCTGCAGGTAACCGAACATTGTAGTTCGGTTACCTGCAAAATAATACCAGGTAACCGAACATTACACTGTAACTTTTGAAATTTTCTTGTTATGAGTTCGGTTGGATTGCCTTTTACGCGAGTAAAACGAACATTATAGTTCGTTACTCCGCAAAGTAATACCGTGTAACCGAATACAACATTACTTTGTAACTTTTGAAATTTTCTTGTTATGAGTTCGGTTGGACTGCCTTTCTTACGCAGTAACCGAACATTATAGTTCGGTTACCTGCAAAATAATACCAGGTAACCGAATACAGCTCTGTAACTTCTGTTTTTTTTGGGTATCTGAGTTCGGTTAGATTTGAAATTGGAGAACCAACCGAACTGAAGAACATGGGAGTTCGGTTGTTTACGAGATTTAGTCTCTTAACCGAACTACCTAATTGTTTCTTAAAAATTTGAATGTAATGAAACACTTAACCGTCAAATAGACAAACTAATCCCTTAGAACACAAATTAAAAACCAAATTATGCAATTTATTTACTAATCCACATCACTAAATGTTGGAAGCACACGAACATAAGGAAACAAACTACCAAATCCGCCATAAAAAGTATTCCAAATAAAAGGAACCAAACTACCAAATCCGCAATTAAAAAGTCTTCCAAACATAAGAAACCAGAGTAATAATTGTTGCAATCACTCATTTACCACGACCACTACCAGAAACTTTTCTACTCTTGCGTTTAGGAGCTTTAGGTCGTCCTTCGTCACTAGGAGTGTCATCTCCACTGCTTTGTTGTTCAACCATCCGACTTGAACCTTCCCCTTCTCGGCGACTCCTCTTCGATGGCATGGTCTGGCTTGGATCAACCTGGCTTGTATCGACAAGGTTGGGATTAAAAACATTAGTTATTTGGTTGTAGAGGTCTGTTTGTTCTCGAGTATCCATCGGCTCTCCACTCCGGATTTTTGCCATCATTTTCTTCAACAATTTAGCACTTGCCTTCACCTATTCTCATCAAAAACATAAGTAACTATTATTTTTCAATACTTCATAACATTTTGAAAAACAAAAAATAAGAGTAAATTTCTTACCGCCGAATTCCACAAGATCAAGGCCTCATCACCACACATAGGGGTATGCTTCATAATTTTCTTAGCCTCTTTCTCCACTGCCTTCGCTTTTGTTTTCTCAGCACGGGCTTGTTGGATAGTGTTTATTACACGAGGATGAGAAAAATGTTCATACCATTCCATATATCCCTCGTCGGCGGCATTTGGCTCATCAAACGAATCTTGTAACTCTTCAACTGGAACAAGATAATCCCCAAAGTTCTTCCAGTGGTCCACTGATGGAGCAGGATCGTATTTTGGGGTGAAATTCATCTCGGTGTTCTTAGTTCCCTGCTTCTTCACCTTGAAGTTGAAGTTTTCCACTTGTGGGACACTTTGGACACAAGAAACTTGTCTTAATACTCTTCGAGGATTATACATTGTACAACCTCCATGATGAAACAACGGTCCATTATACGCCGCAACAGGTGAGAAATCAATAACCTCAACATCCTCCTCGTCTTCATCTGATGGAATGGTGTAAGGATGGAAAACCACATCTTCCACTGTTAACTTATCCAATGTCTCCCTCATCTCCAACACCTTTTTTTTCTTATTCTTTTCCTGTGAGTTCAAAAATTCATATTTACCAGCTGTAGGCTTCCCATAAGGCCAAGGAGTGTGAGCATGAGACAATTGAAGTTTAGGGTCGTACACTCAAACCTATAAGAAGAGGCAACAAATAATACATTCGCAATATGATTAGTAACAATACACATTCATTCACTTATATATTGAAACACACAAACGATAATTTAACGGGGTACCTGAACAAGGGTGTATAAGCCTCCAAAATATAGACTCTTAAGCCTCGAAGCTTTTCTGAGTTCCTCTTGAACGAATGAAAGCACCGCAATGCCCCAACAGTAGTTGTTCACCTCATCCGGGGGTCCAATAGCTGGAGGTAATGAGCATTTACCACGTGACCTGAACTGTCGGGAAGAAAATGGTTCCTAGTTGATATAACAAATAAGCAGTCACATGGTGCTTAACCTTCTCCTCTGTCATCACCAACTTTCCTCGAGCAACCAAATCTTTCGTCCCTGAAAACTCATCAAACAAGGTTTTGAGCTTGATCTTTTTCAACTTCTTCTTGTATGTGCGGTCTGCCTCAAACTCATTATACTCATCACCTTCCTAAGGATCTTTGTTAGCTCGTCTAAACTCACATTGTGCCTTTTTATCGCTCCATCCTAGACACCTTTCGACTAGTTTTCAAGAAGTTCATAACTCATCGAGGGATCGTAGCCATCTCGAACACTTGTTCCTGTAATTGGTAGGGTTGTGATTCTAAAACAATCATCCGGAGTTATTGCCATCTCACCAAAAGGTAGATGAAAGGTATCCGTCTCTGGATAAGACTTCTCGGCAAATGCAGTAACAGTGACAACATCAAATTTTTGGTGCGCATGTTGTATCCCGTTCCATAGTACACAATCAAATAACGCCAAGTGGACCTCATCACACTCATTTTCTATATTCCATATCTTGTTCTTTTGACGTTTCAAAACAAGAACATCATTAGTATGATCCTACAAAAGCAACATCATATCTTATATACTAATATATAGAAAAGAACAATATATGTCAAAATATAACAAAAAGACTGAGAAATCTTGATGGTTAAGATTGAACCATACCTTTGTCGCAAAGATCTTGGCAGCCCATGAGTTTTTGTAGCCCATCAATACCTCCCCTCCATCTCTTGGAGTACCATAAGTTGGATTCTTTGGAGGCAAACACAAATTGTCATCAGGAATGTATGAATATCTAGCACAAGGCGTTTTAGGCGTCTTTCTAGGTTTCTTTCCCACTATTTCTACTTGTGCCTCTTCCTCTTCGACTTCCTCTTCCTCCAAGTCCTCATCTAATTCAGCATCATCCTTATCTCCATCTTCCTCATCTTTGTCACCCTCATTTCCTCCTCCTCCAGTTGGTTCACCATCATCATTGTCACCCTCATTTCCTCCTTCTGCTGGTTCACCATCATTGGCACCCTCATTTCTTCCTCCTTGGTGGTTCACCATCATTGGCACCCTCATTTCCTCCTCCTTCAGTGGTTCACCTTCTCCACCTTGATGTTGTTCTTCATTGCCCATCGCTTCCACGATCTCTTCATTAACTTGTTGGATTACGTTGTCAACATTATCTCTATTAACACCATCTTGGATGACAACACCCGATAATGACCCACCTCTATACTTAGCATTTTTGGTTCCACGGTGACCGGCATCACAATGTACTTTGCCTCGAGGGGTGGGAGTTCTAAGATCTTCAGTAAAGGTTTGTTTTGATTTTTTGCCTCTTCCACTAATCAAGAAAACAAAAGATATTAGCTTAACCGCTGAATGATTCACTAAATCAGATGCAAAATAAGGGTTCTCAGCGTAAGGTTTGGTTAATAGCAAAAGTTCACGAAAAATAGGCCAACTCTAATTTTGTGTTCCATAGTATAGTTCGGTTACCAAAGATTTTTTGAGAACAAACCGAACTCAACATTGGTAAATGTTAATGAAGAGTTCGGTTTGTCAAAAATTTTTGCGAACAACCCGAACTCAACATGTTTGCAACTAATGAAGAGTTCGGTTTGTCAAGATTTTTTGTCAAGAGTTCGGTTACATTTTTTTTTTCGGTAAAGTTCGGTTACTGAATAGTTTTAGATTTTTATGCGAACAAACCGAACACAATAGCACAGTTCGGTTACACGTGAAAAAACAAATTGTTGTAAAATTTGCTAAGTTCGGTTAGAAAAAAATTTTAGGCCTCTTTGCGAACTAACCGAACTGGCAGTTCGGTTAGCTAGTTTTGAAACCTAGAGAACCGAACTGTTCTTCGTGTTCTTCCTTTCAGGAAGTTCGGTTAACAAAATAGGGTTTTTTAGAAACTCGACCTAACCGAACTATGCACTGTAACTTCCATTTGAACCCTATTTTGATGATTTCTATTCAATTAAACGAATCAAAATCAAATTAAAAGTAATGGGTTTGTTGCAAAATACCTGCGAATCGGTCCCATGGCAGAATCAGTCTTCTGCAACCGTCTATTATATTGGATTATGGCTTCACTTGGTACTTCCACCTCTTTATGAATCTCAAAATCACTCGGCTGATTTGCTAGATGTCCCAATCGAGGACCTTCTCCTTGAAGTCTTTTGGTTTGCTTTCGAAGAACCATTGTTATAGTCGATTGATTAATCGACGATGAAAATTTTATGAATCGACGATTAATCGATGAAGACGATGTTGAAACGGGGAAGAAGAAAAGAACAAGAGGGAGAACAGTTTTCTCCTCAAAACTGTTTTTTTTTTTTTTTTTTTTAGGTTTAGGTTTTGTTTTAGGTTTTGTTTTAGATTAAGTTAGAGGCAGTTATTAGGTTAGGGTTAATTTTAATTATGGTAATGGGTAAATTAGTAATCTCATAATTTTTAGGACATCCCTTAACATTGTAGGGTAGGGGGCCTTATAAAACAAAGTTGGTCTAGCCAATAGAGTGCAAAATGCAAGTTAACAACTCTCAACAAACCGAGAATGTGCTTCAAAAAAAAAAAACAAACCGAGAATGTAACTAGCAATAAAAACGTAGAGACCCAATTTACGCACCAAAACAAACTGGGACGCAGACCAAAAAAACTAAACACGGCGAGCGTTAACCAACTCTTAACGGTTCGAAGCATGCAACACACAAAGCAGATCCGGTTATCCAATGATCAAATGCATTGCGATTCAATGCCGTTCCTTATCTTTTAATTCCGTGATCGCATCCAACGAAAAGAATGTAGTACAGACCTCCTTGCTCTTTCCATCAATAAAATCTTATGCACTAATCTTCATCTAAACAAACAGTTTTCATTTCTTCAATTCCACCATGTCTTCATATTTCTTAATCCTTTTCATGTATGGTTCCGACCAGTTATTGGAGAAATTGTTCTTATTCTTTTGTTTCTCCCAAAAAGAAAATCTTGGAAGTGAAGGCAATGGAGAACTACGTTTCAATTTCAATCCGATGTAGTGATTGTTGTGAAAGCGAAGCCCATAACCACCATATTCTTTCTTATCTTCGTAAGCATCCTTGGTAGTAGGAACAAAAGTTATGCTTTGTTCTTCACTCGGATATACAACCGTTGTGGTGAAAGCCTCAAAGAATAATAAAACCACTCTCTCGGCATTTTCATCCACTCATTTCCATCTATGCCGTCTTTCAACTTGTTTTAACAAATCGACACCCCACATTTCCTCATACATGGTCCGGTGGCATTCTATATTAGCTAGCATTACTTCTCGAGATACCTACAAGGGTTGTGATGCTTTACTTTGATAGCCAATTGCTTCAACAACACATGATAACCGCAGTTCCGTCTTTTGGCATCTCTTGTGTAGCGTGATGAATTTTCGCATTATCAAAGGCAGATGAGTCAAGTACCTTGGATTGACTAAGATAGTATCTTTCTTTTGCGCTGCTAGCATTTCTCGGTTCCTTTTTTTCTCCCAAATTTGCCAAAATATTAACGAGTTTGTCGATATGTTCATAGAAAGATGGCTCCGTACAAGGATCTATCTTTAATTAGTTGCTTCTTGGACTTACGGCCCTATATATTTCCGACACGTCCGGCTCTAAGAGGGTGATAGTGCCCGGAAATGCAATTGGTTTGCAGTTGGGCTAGTATTCTTACTTGTTCATTTTCTCGTCGCTCGTTCCCACCTATTCCGAATTGCAAAGAACTCTGGTGTCTCTTCAAATGGTAGCGTAATCTGGATTGAAGACGGGGTGAACTACTCAATTGCCTCCAAAAAGGATCAATAATATTAAGCGGTATGACCTTGCCTTCTTTCTTCAACGCGCTCAATTCGCATGCACATGGAAGACCATTAACTGTACGAGCCAAACAATTGCATATCATATCAACATCCATCGACTCCATGTCACCATTTTTAGGTATCTCATCATATACGATGTTCAAAGCTCTAATGGACACAAAATTGAGGATTTCTTGAAATAAGTTTTCTGCTCTATGATCATGCATTTGTATAGTTTTGCTTTTCTCAAACTCCGCCTCAACATGGACATGTTCATTTTCATAAGAACAATGAGCACGTAGAAAGCAAGTAACAAAATTACCAAGGGAGTTACCTAAGTATAATTTCAACTTGGCGTGTGCACTCTCAACTCTACTTGTTGCGGCGTTGTCAAAATGTTTAATTTTGTCAGTCCAAGCCGAGACAAACTTCTCCTTGTATGGATCTAACCAAGTTTTAGTCACATACCTCACAACATCCTTGTGTGTCGGTTCCCATGTACTGATAAATTTATTTAAATTTGCTTGGTAATCCTCTTCCGATCGTGACGTAATAACATCCTTCCATGCCTCGTACCATTTTTTGAGTTCCTTCTTTTTTTTCGTCTTGCTTCTCCTTTTGTTTCCCTTTTTTCTCTTTTTGGGTTATGACAGTATCAATCTTCTTCGGTTTTTCTTTGTCATCATCAGTTGTAGGCTTGAGCTTGAAGAATTTTTGACCATGTGCATACACATTTTTTCCTATATGCCATGCGCAAAGAAGATGAGATGAATGGGGAAAAACATAATCAATTGCTTTAATTAAACCAACTTCACAATCAGTAATGAAAACAGATGGAATCTCATTTCCTCTATAAAGTCGCTTAACACACTCTAAAGCCCATATGTAGTTTGCTTCTTTTTCTCGACTCATAAAGGCCACGGCAACTGTGAATGTTGCTCCCGTTGAGGTATGAGACACAACGTGGAATAACGGTAATCTATACTTATTAGTTTTATATGTGCAATCCAATAGGAGAAATTCATGAAAACACTGTGCCAACTTCACTGAAACCGGATGAGCAAAAAAGAGATCTGTTACCTTCTTTGTCATGGGATCATACTTATATTCAACCGTGTAATGGTGCTCTAGTGCTAACTTGTAGAAATGCTGCATCATTGATCTACCTTGCATTTCACAAATTTTTAATTTGCGCCTTGCATTGTAAATGGTTCTCATGGTAGAACAGTTTTTCGGGTTATCGGTTTTGATATTGGTAAGAATTTCCCGAGGTCGACAACCACTGTTTGTCAATTTTTCAACTTCTAACTTTTCTTTTTCCTCCAATCTTCCAGCATAACCGTGTCCAACTAATGTGGTTGACAGTGGGTGATTGTGGTAACCACATCCAACTCTAAGTTTCCATTTCCCATACTTGTCACAACTTCCATTTAGACGAAATGGACAATTACATTTGATACTGCCGCATTTTCTCTTTTTTGTCGTAGTGGTCTTTGGCACATAGCTTTTCGCTCTGTGACTAGTGTACTTACCACTTCTTTCACAACACAATTGTAATTAGATCCTTGACCATTACCTAAAGTGTCTTTCATTTGTGATGACTTACATATAATCCCGAAAATTGTGTGCTTTACCAATAGACACGCACCACGCCTGTAATTCTTCTCTAGTACCAAATCCCTCCGGTTTTAGAAAATTTTGTGTAAAATCTGGTTGTTCGGATGACACCAAAAGTTCAGGGATGGGATTAGGTTCTTCATTGCAAGGGAGAGATGTGGATCCAAAAACCTGAGCATTAAAAGAAGTTCCGTAAGTAAACAAAAAAAAGAAACCAAAGCCTGAATATTTCAACTCTATATAGACGATCAATAAAAAAAATAGTTGAAAACATATGTGAAAACACACAAAACTCATAGTAATGGCGTGATGATAAGTAACAGTGAAAACATATCTTCAAGTTCAGTGTTCATGAACAACCAAGTTTTTTTTTTCTTTTTTCCGTAAAGACGTATATATGAGGTGTTATAATGTTTTACGTACTGAGATTCTTGGTTCCCCCGTAACATCAAGTATATTTGATTCCCGGTTTCCTATCGAATCACCACAATAAGTCATGACTTGATTTAGGGTTTGATGGTGTTTAGGTTTTGGTGATAATAAGAAGAAATGGTCCCAAAAAAAAAAAAGCTGGTCCCCAAAAAACGGTTCTTGCAATTTCGTCTTCTTGGGCTATGAATCCATGCCCATTATTCCATGTTAATTGGGTGTTGTTTGGTAATTAAAATTTAACTTCCTCGAGAGCATCATTTCGCTCTTCGTCACTCCGATCTCCAATTTTTCTCCCTAGCATCCTTCGCAGAAATGCTCAGAATTTGGTATTAGGTTTTCCATCCCTTACAGTTTTCATTTGACTTTTACTTTTACTTGCAGAAGGAAGCTAATGAGCTTAAAAATATCTGGGCAACTCGATTGAGGTAATCTTCTCCTACGCTTCTTTTAACAATCAGGGTTTTGGATGTTATGTTCTCTCTAAATCAAAATTTGACTGTAAAATTCTTTAAAATCTGAATTGTTTTTTTCTTTTCTTTTTTAATTATTCTATTAATCACTTAAGTGGGTTTTGTTAAAAGGAAGATCTAGCTAGGTTATGAGTAAATCTAGTTTCTAGTTCTTGATTGTTTCCAATTATGATTACTTTTTGGGTGTGGAATAAATCTATTTTCTGAATGATTATAAAGGAATATCATTCTGGGTTTGGTCTACTTGTTTTGTTTAGATTTTTTTGAGCTGGGATTTCTAACAGTTTGAATTTCTTTCACTTATGGAAGTTAAAGTTGAATAAATTAACCCCAAATGAGATGCTTACTAGGTTGTAATATAGATTAGATAGCACATGCGAATTAGCAGTATTATTGGAGTTGTCTTAGAAACGTTTTGTTATGGTTGGCTTTTGACCTCAGTTCATGTGTTACTGGGTGCTAACTGAAGAGTAGTATTTGGAGATAGTAGAGATGCATCTTAACTGAGGTGGTAAGGGTTCTGCTTTTTGAGAGATTTCGGTAAAATGGTGCATCACAAAAGTGGGGTGGATTGAAATGTAGATTTAGTGAGTGTAAAGTTTTGGAAGCTCGCGTGATTAATTGAGCTAGTACCTAAAAGCTTGATCCACGAGCGAGTACTTTGGTGGCAGTGATCTACCTGTGTTTAAATATATGTCAGTTTGTCCTCTTTGCTTTGTGTGAAATATAAAATTAAGATAAAGAACTCAAACGTTTTGTTATTCTGCTGTAATGTTGAATACTGTTTCCCACTTTATTGTATATAGAGTTGGTTAAAAAAATTCAGACATTTTAAAGTTTAATCTATCCTTAAGTATCTACTTATAGGCACTTATCCTTTTCTATTTCTGACAACTAGGTTATTTCTGCTGCAGTAAAACCACAACTTGGTCCTTGAATATCTATTTATTGTGTCACCAAAGATGATCAGCAGAAATGCTTTTCTGCTACTGTCTATTCTTCTTCTAGTATCATCTGTCTCATCCTGGAAAAAAGAAGAGTTCCGAACCTGCGACCAGACTCCTTTCTGCAAAAGAGCTCGAGCTAGAACACCCGGATCATGTTCTTTAGTAGCCACAGATGTGGTCATTAACGACGGAGATCTTACAGCCAAACTTATTCCCAAGTTCAATGGCAGCAAAGGAGAAGAGGACGAGCAAGAAAAGGGAGAAGAACCCAGTAAGCCATTACTCCTTAGATTATCAGCTTATCAGAATGGAATTGTGAGACTCAAGATTGATGAGGACCCGAGCTTAGATCCCCCCAAAAAGAGATTTGAGGTCCCTGACGTGGTTGTTCCCGAGTTCGATGATAAGAAACTTTGGCTACAAAGGGTTTCAACTGAAGTAATCAATGGTGATGCATCTCAATCTTCAATTGTCTATGTCTCTGATGACCATGAAGCGGTTCTTAGACACGACCCATTTGAGGTTTACATTCGTAAGAAAGGAGGTGATCGTGTTCTATCGATCAATTCACATGGGCTATTTGATTTTGAGCAGTTGAGAAACAAGAAAGAAGGGGACAATTGGGAGGAAAGTTTCAGGAGTCACACAGATTCCAGGCCGTACGGTCCACAGTCAATCAGTTTTGATGTATCATTTTATGGAGCTGATTTTGTTTATGGAATCCCTGAGCATGCCACATCTCTTACTTTGAAGCCCACTAGGGGACCTGAAATTGAGTTCTCAGAGCCATATCGTCTATTTAACCTAGATGTTTTTGAGTACCTTCATGAATCTCCATTTGGAATTTATGGGTCTATTCCTTTCATGCTTTCCCATGGTAAAGTTCATGGTACGTCAGGATTTTTCTGGTTGAATGCTGCTGAGATGCAGATTGATGTTCTTGGTTCTGGTTGGGATGCTGAATCTGGGCTTTCTCTTCCTTCTTCTCATGGAAGGATTGATACTCTTTGGATGAGCGAGGCTGGAGTTGTTGATGCATTCTTTTTTGTCGGTCCTGAACCAAAAGATATTGTGAAGCAATATGCAAGTGTAACTGGAACATCTGCTATGCCCCAGCACTTTGCAACAGCTTACCACCAATGCAGATGGAATTATAGAGATGAGGAGGATGTTGCGAATGTTGATTCCAAATTCGATGAGTTTGATATTCCCTATGATGTACTATGGCTAGATATTGAGCATACTGATGGGAAAAGGTATTTTACTTGGGACAGGGTTCTCTTTCCCAATCCCGAAGAAATGCAGAACAAATTGGCTGACAAGGGTAGGCATATGGTTACAATCGTCGATCCTCATATAAAGAGGGATGAGTCGTTTCATATACACAAAGAGGCAACCAAGGGTGGGTACTATGTGAAGGATGCTTCAGGAAAAGACTATGATGGATGGTGTTGGCCTGGTTCATCATCATACCTAGATATGTTGAACCCAGAGATCAGAACCTGGTGGGCTGAGAAGTTCTCATTGCAGAATTATGTTGGCTCAACTCCTTCCTTGTATATATGGAACGATATGAATGAGCCATCTGTCTTCAATGGTCCCGAGGTAGGCTACCTAATTTTGTTTATATGTCATACTTTTCTGTGTCTTTTTTTATTTTATTGCTTTCAGTCAGATAAACGCAGTACGTACTGTATCAGCTATTTTAATATGATTTTGAACACTCCTGTTAAATGTAAAAAATTTAAGAAAATTTGGAAAATTTCTGTTGCGTTGGTCTCATAAGGAAACTCCATGCTCCATGAGCTCCAGTGTTAAGTGCTTCTAAATCTACATAAACAGATATCAGAATTAGCCAGTGACCAATATGTTATTGAGCCTTTATGGTAGCTTTAATACAAATCCTTGATATCATGCTACAGTTGCAACACCATCGCAGTTGATTTTTTACAGCAGCACCCCATAGATATACCTGAAGGATTCCTACCTCCCTTCTTTTTTTCACTTTGTAAAAGATATGAAAGTGATTTCAAATAATAAATTAAAGCTTTATTGTTCCTTTGTTTTTCTTTCCTAATAGACTGTTTCCTTGTATTGGGCGGTAATAAGTGAATGATAACCATCGAGTTGTCTGGTTTCACATGGAAAGTGAAATGAGCTAGAGTGATATTATTGCTTTGTAAGGGTGTGTCATATCATTGTTATCAACCAGAAAACATATATAGAAAAAGAATGCTTCTTGAGAATAAGGAAACTACGAAATAGCTAAAGTTCTCATTATTTGATTTATAATTGTATAATTATGTTTTCTGAATCAGGTGACAATGCCAAGGGATCTTATACATTATGGGGGTGTGGAGCACCGAGAGGTACACAATGCATATGGTTACTACTTTCACATGGCTACAGCTGATGGTCTTTTTAAGAGAGGTGGCGGAAATGACAGGCCTTTTGTTTTGTCAAGAGCAATCTTTCCTGGAAGTCAAAGGTTTGGAGCTGTTTGGACTGGAGATAACTCAGCAGATTGGGATCACCTCAGAGTCTCAGTTCCAATGATTTTGACTCTTGGTCTCACTGGAATTTCATTCTCTGGTGAGTTCACTTATTCTATAATCGGTTAGGTTAATTATCAATTTATCATTCACACTATTCTGTTCACCTGAAAATATAATTTTTTGCTTTATGTTTTTGACGTCTAGGTGCCGATGTTGGTGGATTTTTCGGCAACCCGGACACTGAATTGTTGGTTCGTTGGTACCAACTGGGAGCCTACTATCCTTTCTTTAGAGGTCATGCTCATCATGACACCAAAAGGAGGGAACCATGGTTATTCGGGTAATATTATAAATAAGTTTTTGGTTCTTTGTTTTCTGGGAGAGAAACATTTTCCAGAATGTGAACTTTATTTACTTCTGGAATAATTACTCTAGCCCCCTTTCCCTTTGGCTGTTGCCACATGCCATCTGGTTGAATTCTGTACGATAGCTGTTTTCCTTAGAGATTGATATCGTGTGGATAGATGCAGTTGTTAGGATTAAAATGCAAATATAATTCTCGCAGCTTCGTTTTGTTGAAGAGATGAGTGCCCAAAATACTATCCTTTGTGCACATCATAAAATGCCAGGCATGTGTTTTAATGTTTTGCCACTTGTGTTTATGGGTTCTCTGATAACATCTTGCTATTGGATGCAACAAAAATAAGAAGGTACGGCAGGGAATATGGATTTTGAAAACATGAAAACATTTTTCAGACTTAAGAATAACATTTGGCTAGAACCTTCTTAGTTACATAGCTTCTAGAAATGTCATCAATGTAGATAACTTGAACGTCCATAAATGTGGTATCGTATCTGTCATATTGTACTCTTGTTTAGATCTAGCATACCCCTTGGGAGCATTTTTCTTTATCATGAATGTTGTTTGCTTTATCACCGACCATGAAATTGTCTAATTCTGCTTGTACTTATATGATGTAGGGAGAAGAACACTGAACTAATGAGGGATGCGATACACACACGTTATATGTTTCTTCCATATTTCTATACATTGTTCAGGGAAGCCAATACAACAGGTGTTCCAGTCGTGCGTCCACTGTGGATGGAGTTTCCTTTAGATGAAACCACTTTTAGCAATGACGAGGCTTTCATGGTTGGAAACTCTCTTCTTGTTCAAGGAATCTACACCGAGGTATATGTAATAAGTCTTATTTGCTGGTCCTGTTGTGTGTCTTTTTGTTATTTGTCACTGTAGTTACTGAAAAGTGTGTTTGGACATCCTTTGCCAGCGTGCCAAACAAGTGTCGGTATATTTGCCTCGTGGCCAGTCTTGGTATGACCTAAAGACAGGAGTTGCATATGCTGGAGGTGTGACCCACAAGTTGCAGGTCTCAGAAGATAGTATTCCTGCATTTCAAAAGGCAGGAACTATTATCCCACGGAAAGACAGATATCGCCGAAGTTCTACTCAGATGGTTAACGATCCATTTACTCTGGTATGTTTATGGTTCTCAAGGCCTCAAGCGACCCCCTTAAAAATGTTCAATTCAGAGTCTAAATGAAATGTTTATTTATTTTTTCCTTACAAATTTTCTCTTGAAACTGTCTGAATTTAGGGACCATTATTGAAGCATTTCTACTTTCCCATCCTCTTTCTTTCTTGTCCTCGTTTCCATGTCCCAGCTGTACAAAATTATCCCATGTCATTATTCTCTTACCCTCGGTTTGTTGTGACGAATCTTGATTTTTTCCCTAACCACGGGTTACCAGACACGTAAACCCAGTCTCAGTTCAATTCAAGTATCCTTTGTCCCATTTTATATTATACGAATCAAGTTAAGCTGAATCCATAGTCAAAATATATGACTAGATCGTTCGGATCCTTTGGTTCAAGAAACTTGTGCTTTCTTGAGCTTGGTTACTGGTATTTCTTTCTTAAATTGTTTACATCATATTTCCTGCATGTTTACATCTTAGGTTTGATGCTAAATCTGGTTCGACTGGTCTCAACTTATTTGATTTAAATGACTGCCTGATCTTCTGATATCTCTGCATGTGTATGTATTTGTCTGTTTAAGGTGATAGCGTTGAACGCGTCTCAAGCGGCCGAAGGTGAACTCTATGTTGACGATGGCAAGAGCTTTGAATTTGGAAAAGGAGCATACATCCATCGTCGTTTTGTATATTCAGATGGAAAACTTACGTCTTCAAATATCGCAACCCCCGTATCAGGCAGCAAAGTTTATTCCTCAGACTGTGTAATCGAGAGGATTATTCTACTAGGGCTCTCTGGAGCAAAAAGCGCACTGATAGAGCCTGCAAATGTGAAAGCTGACATTGAATCTGGCCCCATTATGCTTCAAGGAGGGAGGGGTGGTCCTACTGCTTTAACTGTCCGAAAACCAAATGTCCGCATTTCTGATGATTGGACAATAAAGATTTTGTAATCTCATCAATGATGATAATAGAAATTAGAAAGAATAGACAGTGAGTTCCGAATAACATGTTACACACTTATTCGCCAATGGCTAAAACCTCAATCATTCTTGTTTGGGGCGGATTTCTTAAGACCAACAAGGATTAGAATTTGAGTTATTTAGATCACTTAAAGTATTATGCTGAAGTTAGCTGGTATATACTACAGTACATTATCCGTTCTCAAGGACCCCACATGTTCACGGGGAAACAATAAAATGTGCATCCAAAAGGGCTGGACTGGGAACAAAAAAAAATGCGCATCCAGGGAATCGAACCCTGGTCAGTACCGTGGGAGGGTACTATGATACCACTACACCAGATGCGCTTTTTGGTATATAAGCACTCTTTATTTAATTATAATCAATAATAAATTAGGGAAGATCCTGGTCGGCTTATATTTAGGATTTCTGTTTCCATTCAAACCGACATTGATTTGGAATTCTCATCACCTATATATACCAGGCCAAATTACCTTGTTTTAACAAAGAAATAAAAAAAACTACGCAACTTCATCTTAGAAAAAACAGGTTAAAAGGTTTGTTGACAGAGTGAGAGAAGAATTCTATAGCTGGTAATTTGTATGGCGGTAATGATCGATGGTGGCGATTTCTGTTCTTCAGTTGAAAAGAAAGCCATAAGTACTCATGGAATTTATGGTTGTGCAGTAGATAACAGTGATTCTTGTGAAAGAGGTTCTTCAAAAAGTAGAGAACGAAAGAGAGACAGGGATAAAGACCATGAACGTTCCGAGAGGGATCACCACAGAAGAAACAGAGATGACGGACATCATCATAGGAATAGAGACCATGGCAGCAGACGTAGAAGTTACGATAGCGACAGTGAAAAGAGACATAGGCGCAGTAGGTCTAGATCACGTAGAGATAGTGAAGAAGAGAGACACAGGCGCAGTAGGTCTAGATCACGCTCTAAACGTAAACGGAATAGCGGCTTTGATGTGGCACCTCCTTCGATAGATGGCGGCGCTGCAGCTCCTCCAACTATTCCCGGAACGTTCCCAATTAACATGATGTACATGACCCAGCAAGCTACACGACATGCTAGGCGAGTCTATGTTGGCGGCCTTCCTCCTCTGGCTAACGAGAAGTTGGTGGCAACCTTTTTCGATCAGGTTATGTCGGCTATTGGTGGAAACACTGCTGGTCCAGGGGATGCTGTTGTTAATGTATACATTAACCATGAGAAGAATTTTGCTTTTGTGGAGATGAGGTCTGTTGAGGAGGCCAGTAATGCAATGGCTTTAGACGGCATCATTTTTCAGGGAGTAACAGTGAAAGTTAGGAGGCCTACTGATTACAATCCTTCTCTTGCTGCGGCACTCGGATCAAGTCAGCCAAGTCTGAAATTGAACCTAGAAGCTGTTGGGATGTTGCGGGGATCTACCGCTTGTCTTGAGGGGCCTGATCGCATATTTGTGGGCGGCATTCCTTCCTATTTCACAGAGGTACAGATAAGAGAACTATTAGAATCTTTTGGTTCTCTTCGAGGATTCGATCTTGTCAAAGACAAGGAAACAGGTAACTCCAAAGGCTTTGCCTTTTGCGTGTACCAGGATACCTCAATCACGGATATAGTTTGTGGAACTCTGAATGGACTTAAATTGGGTTCCAAAACTCTAACTGTACGGCGTGCCAACCAAGGAACAATACAGCCTAAGCCTGAACACGAGAACGCATTGTTCTTCCAAGCTGGTGCCCTTCCCACCAAGGTTGTACGCTTAACCCAGGCTGTTAGTGCAGATGAACTAAAAGATGACGAAGAGTATGAAGACATAGTGGAAGATATGAGATTGGAAGGCGGAAAATACGGTTCATTGACAAGTGTTGTCATCCCACGTCCAATGGCCGACGATGAACCATCTCCAGGAGTTGGCAGTGTGTTCTTGGAATTTTCCGACACCATTGGCGCTTGGAAGGCTCGAGAGGGGATGAATGGTAGGAAATTCGGTGGGAATGAGGTGGTAGCGGTCTATTATCCTGAGAATAAATTCTCACAGGGGGAATATGATGCTTAAGGCTTTAACAAAGGGCTCGTAATCCCCAGTGTGTCTTTTTAGATTTAGAGCAACCATCTCTCTAGCTTTAAGTGTTGACTAATTGTCTAAACTCTTCTGCTGTTTTTTTTTTGTTTTTGTTCGCAGGGATCATGCATGTTTCAAGTGTTAAATGCTTTGGACATCATCCGGGTCACACTTTTGTTTGAATCATTGATATCTTTAGTTTATGGATTGAATTTTTAGCCTAAACTTGTGTTTGTGTTTTTATTTACTGTGTAGAAAACGAAGGGCAGAGAGTAAACTGGACTGGCATCCATGAGAACCTAAAGAGCAGTGACTCCTCAAAGAGTCGAACATAGATAAGAATAAGATAGAGAATTCTGAGCGACTACTTTTGTTCACGATACTTTGTTTAGTTAGTCTAATTTTTATTTTTTTTTACCATGTAATGTTCCCCCAGGACTGTTTTGTTAGTCTAATGTTTTCACTTTACCATGTAATGTTCACAGGTGCAAGCGCAAAGGAAAAGCTTTCCCCAAAATTATTACTCAAACTCCTGCCTACCTAAACTATCTTTTAGAGACGGACAATTATTGATCTGTATAGATATAAAAAGACAGTTGGAATAATAAAACACTTAAATCTAATCCAGTAGCATAATGAGTAAAAATAAACACATCACCAGATGAGTAATCACAATCAGCCGCCATATTAACCAAAAAGTGGTGGTTACTGGCGTTAGACCATTCATGGATATAAACCAAGGCAACTGGGGAGTGGGAACACTAACCTGGATCCTAATTTTCAAGACATACTCTACTAAATGATATGAAGACATTTCATCAAAAGACCACCTAGTATTGAGAGTTCAATCCCCCAGCCAGCATGGATATAATTATAAACACTAAGCATGACAAGATGAGCGAATTTTTGATAGATAAGATATCATAAAGTCTTCCAATCCAGAAGTCACAAAATAAAGTATACTGAAGTTTTAAGAACTAAAATACTAAAGCAGCAACACTATTCTTAAATAGAACAAAACTGAGTTCAGCTAAACAAGGCTCTGAAAAGTAAACAAGGTCACTATTAAACAGCTTTGATCACATTTACTCGTCTTCCTGGCTGCGCAACCTAGCTGTCTTGTTGGTAACACAGACATCCAACTGTGCTGCACGCTCAACAATATCCTTCCTCTTTCTTGTAGAAATGTTGTGTGCAATCTCGGCACAGTAAGTCCTGAATAAGGCAAATAAACAAGACAAATAAGAATCAATACCAATAGCATACTGAAGAAAAGAGACAAATTCTTCTTTACATGGTAAATCCTAAAACGAGAGAAAGAGAAAGAAGTTTACCTGTTGTGCATCATCAACAATTCGAGCTCCTTGACATTGTGCACAATAAATTTCTTGAAGCCATTGGGTAGGAAGTGACGGGTCTTCTTGTCTGAACCGTAACCAATGTTGGGCATCAAAGTAACACCCTTGAACTTTCGCCTCACACGAGAATCAATACCCTTAGGACGTCTCCAGCTTTCCTGTCAAAGTTACAAAAAACAATCAATACAGCTACATTTGACTGAAACATATAAAGAAAAATATGCTACTTCAACACATTCGCCAGTTGCTTAACAATGAAACTCCACTTCTCATAAGTTAGTAGCTGTGATGACACAAAAGTCCAAGTGGATAACTACATTCTTTAGCATTTTATGTTCACAGGACAAACTGCGTGTAAATTCTAACAGATGGTGTCAAGTATCAGTCATCAATTAAAATGGCAGGAAAAAACTGAACTACTACACAAATACAACAAAGTACAATATTTTCGGTAAAACAATGCGGGATGTTCCATGAATCTTCCATCCCCATCTAACTACTCCATAAAGAGTGAGCTGTGAGTAATTATAAAATTAAAAGACATGTTTATTGCAAAACAGAAGGCTTAAATCTCCATAATTACACAGTTAACAAATAATATAACATGAACGAAAGTTGTTGAAAATAGGAGAATACCCCAACACGGTGGTATCTGTCACTGTGTGGCCTCTTGAAAGCCTTGACCCTCTTCTTGATAATCTTCTTGGTAAGCAAAGGAACTGCCATGGCTCCTCCTACAAATCAACATTAACAACTGAGTTAAATGCTTACACTAAACAGCAAACAGCATACCCACAAAAATGTTTCAATTAAGAATCTGTCATCAACTGAATACTAGACTATGTCTAGCTAGCATCCATTAAACACTTCACCCACAGAGTAACCACCATCATATTAGATCACATATAAGAGAAAACTCAACCCTCAAAGCTGAAAATAAAACTGATGAAACCCTAAAACATAACCATAAACCCTAATACAAACATGATTTTGCAGAGATTTTTAACCTAACAACATTTTATCAAATCCACAGAGATACTACTATCTTATCAAACATCATTTGTATGAATCAATCCTGAATGAAACACATATTTAGAGCAAACCCAACAAAAAAAATCGCATATTAAACTTCAAACAGGATTTAGGGTAACCAGATATGAGCTGCCTTTTAGTGAAAAATCGAGATCTAAACAGCAAAAATCAGCAAAAAAAAACAAACCAATCGAGAGATTATTGAATGTGATTAGCTGATATATGAAGAGATTCAGCAAGGAAAAATAGCTTACGAGTTAGATGTGTCTGCTTCCGCCGGTTCTGAGTGAAACTCTGTCTCTCTCTGTATCGCTTACCCTAAAACCTTTTGAAGAAGAGAAGAAGATTAGGGTTTCTATTGATTTTATATACCTCGCGTGGGAAGGGTATCTGTATTCTGTGTTTCGCGTTGCAGGATATTTATGATGGTTCACTTTTTTCTTTTTGGTTCGTCTCCAGTTGGGTTGAGACTCTCAGCTTTGTACCAATTTCTCAAAACCCGGCCCATCTTTTTTTTTTCATTTTTTCTCTTGGCTAGGAAAAATGATTTTTTTTTTTTTTTTTTGAAGCATGCATTTTATTAAGTTAAACTAAGATTACACGTGGGAATTTCCCATAGAGCAATCATCTGTCGCACGATTTGCCATACCGTCTGATTCTTGATTTCCTTTTCTGTAGACATGTCTAATAGTGTATTGCTGAATTTGGGTAAACCTATACTTGATTTCTGCAATCTGATAAGAAATATACCATGGAACATCGGCGTCCGAGGTTAGAAATCCTGTTAAGCTCTCTGAGTCTGTTTCAAATTGAACTTTTGGCCATACTCGTTCTTTCGTCGTTCTATAAGCGATGAGCATGGCCCAAGTTTCCGTTGCAAGAGCAGTAGTGATACCCAGTGGTTGTGTTATTGCTAAAATTGTGCCTGCCCCTTCGTTTCTGCATATAATACCTTCTGCTCCGTCCGTGTTAATTTTGATCCAATCTAAGTGAGGTTTGAGTCATCCCACGAAGATGGTTGTTGTTGCTAGTGTTGTTTGCATTGGGTTTGGATAAGGTTGCATCTCAGGTAGAACTGGCGGTAGGTGGTTTTGAGCCCAGGTATATTCCTGATGGAGTTTGATGGCCATATGCATTATATTGACCGGATTTGGCAGTTTCTGGCGATAGACTACGTCGTTCCTAGCTATCCATAAGGACCAAAAAATGAAGCAAAAAGTTGTGGTAACTGGGGAAGGAACTTTTGTTTTGAGGAGCAGCGAGACTGTCGTCAGATGGGGCAGTGAGGTGGGTATGTTATGAGTAAGGTTTTGGTTGTTTATGAGATGAGGTAGTAGGAGGTTCCATGAATCAATGGTTGTTTGACAATGAAGCAGAATGTGACTGGACGTTTCAGGACTAGAACTACATTGAGGACATAGGTTGGAATTGGTGATTTTTTTTTTTTCGAAGGAAATAGACTTTTATTTATAATAATCCTCGAGAAAAAGAATTCATTGTATATAAAAGTTATCACATCGTAGTGTTAAGAAATTCCGGGACATAACTCATCCATTCTCCTGAGGTTCTAAACACTTGTACAAAATTTAGCTGCTTTATCAGCCATAGAAATATGATTCCTACTTAATAATTTAAATCTGATGAAATCAGACTCATTCTTATTAGTATATGTTAGAGCACTGCTCGGTCGAACTCGCAACCGTTGTTATCTCAAGCTTGTTTGTCAAGTTGTCAAAACTATAAGTCTTGATTTATAATCTACTTATAGCTATGTCTCGGATTAGGATAAAATGTGTAGTTGAGATTTAGACTTCACGGAGTTCATCGATTGAAGACGAAAAACTACTAAGGGGAGCTTGTGGAACTGCATCAACAAAATGTATGTGGAGACTTGAACTCATCTATCACTCAGAAGTCTATTTTTATTTTATCTCCTATTGATACGAAAGTCGTATAGATATATAGATTTTACTTTATACACATTTGATATTTCGAGCTGAATTTACATATTTCTCGTAATATTTGTTGGTAAGCTTTCGCTTTAACCAAGTTCATCTTTTATTCTTGACGAAAGTCAAAATATGATCATGTGAAAATCGCCTGGTAACATCTTACATGATTTGTGTGACACTCGGAATGTTTCGTATTGATCATTTGATCACTTGAAATTTGCTTTGAAGCTAATAGTTTGTGTGAGACAGTTATTCCCGTCTTCTAAGAATGTTTTAATGATTAAAATGGAGTTTAGAACAACTAACCATTGATTGGATATGGCACAGTATGCGTACATTTATGCTAACTGTTGTAGATATATCCCAAGTCCAGGAATTTTATGCATACACATGTGCGTACTGATTCAACAGTTGATGTCCGGGAACCATAGTATGCATACTGGTTTCAACTGATGTTGGTCGTGAACGATAGTATGCGTACACGTTTGCATACTGGCGAATAGACCAGGTCCGGGAACTCTAGGTATGCGTACACGTTTGCATACCTGAGTGGGTTAAGTTCTAAAATCGGTTTGTTCGTGAACAAATACATTTATATAATAAGGAATGCAATCTTTGCAAACCGTGGCTATAATGTTCCTGAATTGATTCGAGTGAATGAGAATCGATTGTTAGAGCATTGCTCGGTCGAACTCGCATGCGTTGCCATCTCAAGCATGTTTGTCAATGTTAGTGATAAAAATTATAAGTCTTGATTTCTAGTTGATGTAGCTAAAGGTCTCGGACTAGGATAGAAAGTGTAGTTGAGATCAAGAACTCCATGGCAATCATCATACAAGACGAAGGACTACTCGAGGAACCAGTGGAACTTCATCGACTAAAAGGTATGGGGAGACTTGAACTTATCTGTCACTCAAAAGTTTATTTACTCTATCTCCTACTCTTGAAACAAAAGTCGTTTAGACGTATAGACTTTCATTATACACATTTGATATTTCGTGTCGAGTTTAACTCGCCTATCTAATTCTCGAAATATGTGTTGGTAAGCTTTCGCTTTAACCGAATTCATCTTTACCTAGTGACGAAAGTCATGATATGTTTCAATCACTTTGGAAATTGCTCTGACGAAAAATGGTCTGTGAATAACGTCTATATAACGTTCTCTGAGAATGTTTCAATGATTGAAATGAGAGTTTAGATTACATAACCATTGGTAGGATATAAGCATCGTTGTGGAAACACATATATGTATAAGTCCTTATTCCTTGAACCAAAGTTTGCGAACTTTGTTGATCAAGAGAAATGGAAGTGGCGCAATCCAGGTTCGCGAACTGGCGAAAGTTCTCACCCGAGAATTTCTGCTGGAGTTTGTGTACTCCTTCCATGAGCTTAAGTACGCGAACCCAGTCTGCGAACTTGAGTAGGTTATATCTAAAACCGGTTGTTCTTGAACTCATGTTTATATAAACTAAGGAATGCTTTTGCAAACCGTGGCTATAAAGTTCATGAACCGATTCGAGTGAATCAAACTGTTTTTGCTTCGATTGTGTCTTGTGTAGTTACATAAGATCTAAGCAATTGAACAACTCTCTAACGAGTTCATTTGAGTCATTTGAACTAGTTATGGTGAAGAAGAATATGGTTGATATGAGAGTGTTCATATGGCTAACCATTTGGTTGACTATTGTTGAACCAACAAATGTTAATGTTTGGGTACGGTTCATAAACCCAAAATTGAACATTTCGTTTGTGTGTAACAAGCTAAGTTTTCGATCCAACGGTTGAGAATGCTTTGTTACTAAGCTAACATTGATTGCAAACCCTGATTTGAAAGACTATATAAGGGAGAATTCTAACAACTAGGAAACCTAATCCCACACCTTGCGTGTGATACCAGTTTGCTAAGATAGAGTCGATTCTCCTTTAATCTTTGGTTTTCTTCTTCTAAAACCAGGTTAACGACTTAAAGACTTCATTGAGATTGTGAAGCCAGGCCGATACTACTTTTCTTGTAATTGTGTGATCTGATCTTGTTGTTTCTATCATACGAGTACAATTGAAATAATTGGCTTGAGATTTATATCTTCAATAGGCAAGATAGAAAAGAAATCACAAACACTTCGTCTCATCGTTTGTGATTCCACAATATCTTTTTTCGCTGCGTCGATTAAGATTATTGTGAGGTGATCTATAATACTAGGCTGTTCTTCGGGAATATAAGTCCGGGTTATTGATTGGTTCCTGTTCACCTTGATTTATCAAAAGACGGAACAAAACTCATAGGTTTATTCGTGGGAGACGGATTTATCTATTACTATAGACTTTTCTGTGTGATACAGATTTGTTTATTAAAGTCTTCGACTTTGGGTCGTAGCAACTCTTAGTTGTGGGTGAGATCAGCTAAGGGAATCAAGTACGTAGCATCCTGTTGGGATCAGAGGCGTAGGAGCATAACTGTACCTTGGATCAGTGTGAGATTGATTGGGGTTCAACTACAGTTCAAACCGAAGTTAATTTGGAGTAGGCTAGAGTCTGTATCGGCTTAATACAGTGTGTGTTCAATCTGGACTAGGTCCCGGGGTTTTTCTGCATTTGCGGTTTCCTCGTTAACAAAATTCTGGTGTATGTGCTATTTCTATTCCGCATTATATTTGTTTATATAATTGAAATATCACAGGTTGTGCGTTGTTCAATAAATTAGAATATCCGACCTTTTGGTTGTAGATTTAAATTGATTGACACTTGGATATTGGTCTTTGGTACCATCCAAGTTTTGCTTGAGTAAAGATCAAATCGAGAGATTGAGATATAAACTCGTTGATATACTTTTTATCTAGATTGAGTCTGACTGTCTAGTTGATTCTCTAGAAAGTATATTGGAGTTTGTCCATACAGATTGCTAAGCGAAATATTGGGTGTGGTTGTTAGACCCCCGCTTTTTCAATTGTATCAGAACAGGCAAACACGTTAAATACCTTATAAGTCTGTGTTTGTAGTGATCTGATTATGGACGAGTCTATCTCTAATAACGTACCAGTTCATAAATTACCAGATGATTCTAAAAGTTTGGATTCACCTGAGAGAACTGTTACATCTAAGTCAATATCTAAACATTCTCTTGATGTAAAAACTGTTGATTGGGAAACTCTCCTAGAAGAACAGTTGAATGAACTTTCTGATGAAGGTGATTCAGATATTGATAGAGATGTTGATGAGGAAGTCTCAGAGTATGTTAAGTTTTTGGATTCGTGGAATATGAAGAAGATTACAACTTCTCATGTCTCACCTCTTCTGACTCCTCTCTGTCGAGAAAACAAGAAATTGAGAAGATGTTACGCAGGTGTTTATTTTTCGAATCGTTCTAACGAATCGATCCTCAAGGATTCTGAGGAAAACCTATGTATGAAGTCACTTAAATGTGATAATCTTTATCAAAAGTACTTTTTTGTTGGAAGAGAAACTTGCAGAATCTTAAGCAAGGTTTAACTCTCAACAAATTAGTTTTGATGACAGAGAAAGTGCTTGTCTCGCTCGAGAAAAACGCCTTGAGGCTGATTTAGCTGCTGCTCTTGATAAAATCAAGATGTTGGAAGATGACTTGAAAAAGTTCAATACTAGTTAAAGCAAATTAACCACTATGCTAGGAGCAAGTAAAAATCATCGTGATACACGAGGATTGGGCTATAAGGGAATAGATGCTCCAAGTATTAGCAAAGAGGTAAAATTTGTCAAGGCTAGTGATTCTTCTCAACAAAAGGTTTCCACTAATGGCAAAAGTGAAATACCTTCACAGGCATTTAAGGTTCAAAAGAGCAAAGTATATCAACCTCCAAAGTCAGCACACACGGATCGAGGTAACATTCCTTATGTTTGCCACTATTGCGGAAATAATGGTCACCTGGAAAGGAGATGTCGTTTCCGTATAAGGAATGAGAAACTTCATGATGTTCTTGTTTGGGCATCACAAGAAGTTGTGAAACCAAGATCATATGTTAAGGCTAAATCCCTTAATGTTACAGGTTGTAACTGTCCAACCTTTAGGCAAAGGAATCAGTTTTGTGATAAATCTAGATTTTCCTATAACGTCATACGAATCCTTTTTACAATCGTAATGGTTATCAAAAGGATAACTTCGTAAAGACTAAGACAAGATCTGATGCTCCCAATTGGAGAAAGACTAACTTGCAAAAGAATAGTCAATCCAATTCTCTTCCGAGAAATCTTGAAGAGAGTAATGGGAAGAAGGTTCTGGTTGTTTCTAAACGCACTCAGAAGTAGGTACCAAAGAAAGCCAATGATTCTTTGAGTAGGAATGATCTTCCAGAAAATTCCATGACTTTGGAGAAGGCAGTATCCATGATGTTGGAACTTAACAAGTTTTTTGGGAAAATGGAATTGGATGTGAAAGGTTCTAAAAGCGATCTCTTTCATGATAATTCAAAGGTCACTTGTGGTGAGCAAGTCATTGTTCACCCCAACACAACTTGATTGTGTTGTAAGTGAATCCTCACCAAGGAATGCCCTGCTATGTATGCGGTGAGGGAAGCACAAGAATTGGGGCACACAGATTATGTTCGGTAAGGCTATAGAATTCAACTGGATTCTTCTAAAAAGGCATGTCTATAAACCTGAGCAAGATTTTTGTTTTTATAATGATCCATGTACCTTGCTTATTGTTCATTGCTACCTAACTTGATCTGTGTTTAAGGTTCTTAAACGTTTAGGTTTGAAAATAGTAGTTCGGGATGTTTGGACTTCATGGTACACCTACCAGGTATGCATAACATCATTTAAAATCAAAATCCAGGGAATAAAGTACGCATACCTATTTGCATACTGCTCCAGGTCACGAAAATTCGTTTGCAAACCCGTATGCATACTTGCATGTAGACGTCGATTTTCGGTAAACTTGTTTTGGTCGTAAATTATTCGTTCGAACTCGGATTGACCTCATTCTTTTTGCATTCTATTCCTCTTTGAATTCTCTTAAAAAAGGAGATGAGAAACCTTGAATTTGAATGAATTAAGATTGGTATTTGTCATGTCTCTTGTTTTTGAGTGCTTTGCTCCGTTTCGTCGCACTTGTTCCACTTCTATTGGACTTGGGCACTTGGATTCTTGGAGTACTACTCTTCTAAGCTCATTGTAGCTTTTACAAGAATGTTTGTGGCGAATCACAAAGAAGAAATCTCAAGAATGGGCAGTAGCATGTATTACTATGGGATTCTTGAATGTTCACAATCATTTGTGAACTATAGTGCATGGTCGTTAATGACTTTGTATGAAAATATTTTTTTACGCCTTTGGTAGCTATTCTTGGTGTAAATCCGGGCGAAAAAGATTGATTCTACCCTCTAAGGACAAATCATCTTATATGTGCATTACGAGTTTGTCTTGATTCCTAGGAAACTTCTTATGAGAATTTATTCTTGTTTTTGAGAAGGATTACTAGAGTTTGGAATAGCCATTATTGTGATTACACATAGCTATGTCCAACGTTTTCATCTTCATATTTTTAGATTTATTTGTTTAAATTCTAAAATTGTTTGGAAGATGATTTTTGCAGCATTAATCTTTATGGTTTTATATATTGCAATTGTTATGGGATATGTGTGTTTGCGTCCGTGAACTATGATTGTCCCATATCTTGTCAAAAGTAAAGTCTTTCATAAGTCGATATTCATATGTTGATAAAGGAATGAATGGACTTTTGACAAATACAAAAGTTAAGCCTATATTGTCAATTATTGACGCAAGATAGGTTAAAATCTTTTGTTTTGCAAGGATTATATCTATTGTTTGTCTTTGTGCAAATGGAGATAAAATAGAATGAATCCTTGTGTATTCCGCAGTAATTGATCTTCCCTGATTCATATTTTATGTATTACTGTGAGGCTCCGTAATGTGTCTTATGCTGAGCATTAAACAACCAAGTTGATTATTTTATGATTAGCTTTGTTGTTGTTCCGTAAGGTACTTTATGTCGAGCATTTTTGAACTAAATTAATCATCTTGTTTGGTTATTTAGTTAAACTCCATAAGTCTTCTTATGTTTGAGCGTTTTTGACTGGGTTGATTATTTTCATGATTAACTTAGTCATTTCTCCATAGATTCTCTTATGACGAGTATGACCAATTAAATTTATTACTTTTGTGATTAGTTTGATTGTGTATTTCGATTAAATTAATCATGGGTTCTCTTGTGGTTAATTTAATTGAGTATTTTGGATTCAAATTCATACTTGTATGTGATTTGTTATGTCCAAAGAAATCCTTCTTTCTTTCGAAATTAAGGTCGCTCGTGTTGTTCTTTCGGGAATGACATATTATGAGGGAGAGTTCTTTTTGAACTTGCGCTTAATTGTCATATCTTTGTGGGGAGTGCGGCTGTGGAATATTATAGGGGTTATCTTGTATCTTTAAAACTCCTTGATGAATGCATTTAGCTTCAGATTTATGATTGCATCTAAATAAGATGATGTGTGTTTATTTCTTTTGGTCATGAAACGTCTCTTTCGGAAATTTCATTAGGATCCCGTTCTTGTATCTTTGCTAATTTTATTGACAAAAAGGGGGAGAATTAATATGTAGTTCACACTACAAATACATATGGTTTTCATATCATTATGTAAGGGGGAGTGGTTTCCATGTGAGATGGAGTATTGACTAAGGGGGAGTGATACATATCACCATAGTATTGTTGTTGAAGTTGTGATACAATTGAACTTTGACAATGTGTAATGATACTATGACATTGTATAACAATGATTGAGAACTCTTGTTTTCTTATTGTTATAGCTACGGATTTTCAACAACGATGATGCTAAACTTACAACCTTTGGGGTCATTGGAGTACTTGGAAGTGACGAAGATTTCGAGTAATGTTGAAGATTATACATGTGGAATAGGAGCTACAAAAGTTAATTTATTTATTTTTTGTATTCCATACATATTAATAGTTTTGCCACTGAAATTGACAAAGTGGGAGATTGTTAGAGCATTGCTCGGTCGAACTCGCATGCGTTGCTATCTCAAGCATGTTTGTCAATGTTAGTGATAAAAACTATAAATCTTGATTTCTAGCCTATGTAGCTAAAGGTCTCGGACTAGGATAGAAAGTGTAGTTGGCTCAAGAACTCCATGGCAATCATCATACAAGACGAAGGACTACTCGAGGAACCAGTGGAACTTCATCGACTAAAAGGTATGTGGAGACTTGAACTTATCTGTCACTCAAAAGTCTATTTACCCTATCTCCTACTCTTGAAACAAAAGTCGTTTAGACGTATGGACTTCCATTATACACATTTGCCATTTCGTGCCGAGTTTAACTCGCCTATCTATTTCTCAAAATATGTGTTGGTAAGCTTTCGCTTTAACCGAATTCATCTTTACCTAGTGACGAAAGTCATGATATGTTTCAATCACTTTGGAAATTGCTCTGACGAAAAATGGTCTGTGAATAACGGCTATATAACGTTCTCTGAGAATGTTTCAATGATTGAAATGAGAGTTTAGATTACATAACCATTGGTAGGATATAAGCACTATTGTGGAAACACATATATGTATAAGTCCTTATTCCTTGAACCAAAGTTTACGAACTTTGTTGATCAAGAGAAATGGAAGTGGCGCAAGCCAAGTCCGCGAACTGGCGGAAGTTCTCACCCGAGAATTTCTGCTGGAGTTTGTGTACTCCTTCCATGAGCTTAAGTCCGCGAACCCAGTCTGCGAACTTGAGTAGGTTATATCTAAAACCGGTTGTTCTTTAAACTCATGTTTATATAAACTATGGAATGCTTTTGCAAACCGTGGCTATAAAGTTCATGAACCGATTCGAGTGAATCAAACCGTTTTTGCTTCGATTGTGTCTTGTGTAGTTACATAAGATCTAAGCAATTGAACAACTCTCTAACGAGTTCATTTGAGTCATTTGAACTAGTTATGGTGAAGAAGAATATGGTTGATATGAGAGTGTTCATATGGCTAACCATTTGGTTGACTATTGTTGAACCAACAAATGTTAATGTTTGGGTACGGTTCATAAACCCAAAATTGAACATTTCGTTTGTGTGTAACAAGCTAAGTTTTCGATCCGACGGTTGAGAAATATTAGCTTGAATCTAATCAGGTTTTCATCTAACGGTGAATATTGAATGCTTTGTTACTAAGCTAACATTGATTGCAAATCCTGATTTGAAAGACTATATAAAGGAGAACTGTAGCAACTGGGAAACCTAATCCCCATACCTTGCGTGTGATACTAGTTTGCTAAGATAGAGTCGATTCTCCTTTAACCTTTGGTTTTCTTCTTCTAAAACCAGGTTAACGACTTAAAGACTTCATTGAGATTGTGAAGCCAGGCCGATACTACTTTTCTTGTATTTGTGTGATCCGATCTTGTTGTTTCTATCTTACGAGTACAATTGAAATAATTGGCTTGAGATTTATATCTTCGATAGGCAAGATAGAAAAGAAATCACAAACACTTCGTCTCATCGTTTGTGATTCCACAATATCTTTTTTCGCTGCGTCGATTAAGATTATTGTGAGGTGATCAATAATACTAGGCTGTTCTTCGGGAATATAAGTCCGGGTTATTGATTGGTTCCTGTTCACCTTAATTTATCAAAATACGGAACAAAACTCAAAAGTTTATTCGTGGGAGACAGATTTATCTATTACTATAGACTTTTCTGTGTGATACAGATTTGTTTATTAAAGTCTTCGACTTTGGGTCGTAGCAACTCTTAGTTGTGGGTGAGATCAGCTAAGGGAATCATGTACGTAGCATCCTGCTGGGATTAGAGGCGTAGGAGCATAATTGTACCTTGGATCGGTGTGAGATTGATTGGGGTTCAACTACAGTCCGGGCCGAAGTTAATTTGGAGTAGGCTAGAGTCTGTATCGGCTTAATACAGTGTGTGTTTAATCTGGACTAGGTCCCGGGTTTTTCTCGCATTTGTGGTTTCCTCGTTAACAAAATTCCGTGTCTGTGTTATTTCTATTCCGCATTATATTTGTTTATATAATTGAAATATCACAGGTTGTGCGTTGTTCAATCAATTAGAATATCCGACCTTTTGGTTGTTGATTTAAATTGATTGACACTTGGATATTGGTCTTTGGTACCATCCAAGTTATCTCTCTTTGATAAAGACTCACAAATTTCTATTTGCTTGAGTAAAGATCAAATCGAGAGATTGAGATATAAGCTCGTTGATATACTTTTTATCTAGATTGAGTCTGACTGTCTAGTTGATTCTCTAGAAAGTATATTGGAGTTTGTCCATACAGATTGCTAAGCGAAATATTGGGTGTGGTTGTTAGACCCCCGCTTTTTCAGTTAGTGTGTTTTGATCTTACTCTGTTCTATCTTATTGAGTACTATCTTCTCTAAAATTTGCTCGAGATTCAATCTCCGATATGTAAGATAAAAAGTAGTCACAAACATCTTCATCTCATCGTTTGTGATTCCAAAATATCTTGTCCCGCTATCATACGGTTAAGATCATTGTGAGGTGATTGATATTACTAGGTTGTTCTTCGGGAATGTAAGTCTGGTGCATCAAGTGGTTCCTGTTCACCTTGATTTATCAAAAGACGGAACAAAAAACTCGTAGGTACTTCTGTGGGAGACAGATTTATTTATTCAATAAACTTTTCTGTATGAGACAGATTTGTTTATCAAGTCTTCGACTTTGGGTCGTAGCAACTCTTAGTTGTGGGTGAGATCAGCTAAGGGAATCAAGTGCATAGAGTCCTATTGGGATTCAGGGGCGTAAGGAACGCGACTGTACCTTAATTAGTGTGAGATTGGTTAGGGCTCAACTACATTCAAGTCCAAAGTTAACTTGTCGTAGGATAGAGTCTGTAGCGACTTAATATAGTGTGGTGTTCAAATCTGGACTAGGTCCCGGGGTTTTCTGCATTTTCGGTTTCCTCGTTAATAATATTTTTGGTGTTTGTGTTATTTATTTTCCGCATTATATTTTCTATATAATTGAAATATCACAGGTTGTGCGTAGTTCAATCAATTAGATAATCAAACCTTTGGTTGTTGATATAAATTGATTGACACTTGAACATTGGTCTTTGGTACCGTTCAAGTTGTTAATCATGCTCGTGGATTTCTATCTGTTTGATTTCTTGATTACATTGAGAAACAGAGATATAACTCTTGGATGTATTTTCCTTGATTGAGTATGACTATCTAGTTGATTCTCTTGGAAATATATTGGAGTTAGTCCATACAGATTTCCTAAACGAAATATTGGGTGTGGTTTTTAGATCCCCGCTTGTTCAGTATGCTAGAAAAGGAACAAATTATTTGGGTCCGAAATATTCTGCATTCTTTAACAAAAGTAAGAAAGTAAGGACTAAAACAATGCATGTCTTTCGAGATAAAGCAGTATCGTGTTGAAAGTCCCGGAGGGATAGTTTCATCACAATCGTAATTAAAGTGTTAAACAAAAAAGAAAACAAGTGTTTGTCATATATTATTTCGTTTCATCCACCAACTACTCATGTACGAAGAGGAATAAGGGATAAAAGAGTCATTCCTTCACGATACCCTTAAGTTTATTTCAAAAGTTCGTAAAAACAATTTGATTTGTCAAAAGTTAATTCTTTGTTTCTAAAAGTTATAAAGTAATTTTTAAATAGTATCCAACCTAGTTATAAGCCTTCGAAAGGCGTTGAAATATGTTTGCGTCCTATTTTAGGAGAAGGTTAAATATTAACTTACATCAAGTAATAACTTATGTTAGTGAATATCGTGACACGGTATAGTTATTATAGTACGTGGGCCTAAATTTGGATGGGGTCCTAAAATTTGACACTTGTTAAATACAACGTTCGTATGATCTAGAATCTGCCTCGTGGCTCAAAATTTAGATCGAAATTCGAAAGTCACAATTGTAATCATATGTTTGTCACTTGACCTAAAATCTATTATAGGATTCAAATTTTACACCGACTTATAAGATCATGCCTAAAATCTTTAAAATTTCACCGACCCAAACTTGCCATGTGGTAAAAATTGCACTTTGATCCAAATGTTTCCTCGTGATCCCATATTAGCACTCTTTCCCATAGTGCCGTATTGTTAGCCACACTAACTCGTCAGGAAAGAGCGGACATAACCTTTGTTTTGACGCTTCTGGAAAGAAATTATTAATCATTTGAGATGATTTTGCAACATCCTCTACTCTCTCACTTATCAAAACCTAAAGAAACATCTATCAACTTATTTTCCGTCCTTTGCTCAGATCTAGTCCTTTATGGGCTAGATCTGAGCAAAGCTTTCTTATTTTCGGTCAAAATAGGTATAGTTGATTTTCGTTGTTTGCAATAATTTTTTCGCTATTATAACGATTTTTATCTATGTTATTAGGGCGATTTTATATATATGCAACTCTGAGTTTATCTTCAACAGCATCCACGAACTCTTCAGGGAAAATATTTTCATTTAAAAGATCATTAATATGTGATTTCATGAGAACAAGGTCAGAAGAAACCTTTTTCAGCTCAGTCCTTAGCATGTCTTGACTTTTTAAAGCTTCAACAAGTTGTACCTTTCCTTCTTCAAATGAATTAAGAAAATCATAAATAACACTTGCAGAGGTCATCCCTTTTTGTTGTACATCTTGATGACCATATACAAAGTAGCAATTGATTTGAGGATGATCCTCAAAAACATTAGAGTCCTCAGCTTCATCTTCCACAATAGTTCTTTTCTACTTTCCTTTTGACCAAATATCACTGCCTTTGTTATCAAAAGCTTCTTCCATGTTTTCGTGAGACAAAATACGTGACATGGGAGACAATGCTTGAATGCATGAAAACTTGAATGAGAAAACTCAACCCAAGTACAAGGTATTATATGTGGCGAACTCAGAGGTGCTTCCAAAAATAGGGACGGTTCCGTGACCACTATTTGGAATTTTAGTTAAATTAGGAAACAATATGTGAACCGTATTTTCTCACTCAAGAGTTTCAGCAAAACATGAATTACTTCAGAGACTCACGACCTCTCTTTCTGACCCAAGAGAAATTATTTGCACTAAATATTCGTAAATTTTAAATATCAACATAGATATATTTTATCTTGTTATGTATACATTCCCATGAACCATGTTCTCGTCTCTTGCGTGGGAGTCAGATAGGCAGGGAGAATGTAGTGTGAGTATATTGTTGATATTCACACCAAGTCGTGATTGGATGCGTCATGAATGGTACATAAAAAAATAATATATTAATCTTGGAGCAGTTCTCAACAAGTAACTTAATTTGTCCTTAGCTTAAGATGATGATCACATTAATGTGCAACAACTACTTCTATAAAAAAAAGAAATAGTAAATAAACTGACATACCAAAACTATTTAAAATAAATAAAACACCTGTTAATTTGGAATCCTCATCTTACAAGATTTTTAGAGATGATGAGGATCCACGTCTCACTGCTTATAAAGCACTAAGGTGAGTATTTACATACTCACCATGAGATACACACCCAAGTATTGATTTGTGAGTGACTATACTTTTGTGTTTACCTTTTGGTTTAAAGAAGTTATCATAAAACTCATTGTCATCATGGAGAGGGGTGAAGTTGGAACCCTTACCCGAGTTTTTCTGCTTTTCCTTGAAGGTGTAAGATAACTTGTATATGAGATCATTGTACCATGCTATCATCAAGTTCATGTTATCAAGTTGAATAATCTTATTTACCGGTAGTTCCTTAGATTACCCATGACGGTTTCTTTTAGGAACCCATATAAAATTTGAGGGACTCTTTAAGTTCTTCTTAGAAATTGAGTCATTACCCTTGATTTTTGTTTTATTGTACGAGTAAGCTGCACTAACATTCCTGGAATGTACCTTGGTACTCGAATGTCAGTTACTCCTTTTGACATAAGATTCAAAGTATCATGAAGAGACTCAAATCTATTGTTTTCAATTATAATAAGCTTACACTTCCTTCGAACATGTCCTTCTGTGTTACATAAGTAGCAAATTTTTTGAGTTCTGATGGGATCAGATGGAGTGAACTTGGCACAAGAAATCTTTGAAGAACTTCCCCTTCTTGAAGAGATAGCGTCTCCTTGGTAAGAGAAACTTAACTTATCATCTCTTGTCAAAGTAAATACACTTTGAGCATGGACTTCTGAAGGAGATTTACTTAGGTAATCATGAGTACCGTTAGCAATCACTTTCTCTAACTTCTTTATTTTTGATAAAGCCATAGATAAAGCTAATTTTTCATATTCACACGCGCTACATGGAATTGGAGGAGTGTTCAGTGGACGTTAAAGTTTCAAGGAATTTTTCTCTAGTCGTGCCTCAGGCGAGATAATTTGCATATCCACTTCAGCCTTTTCTTCGAGAAGAATCCTTATTAGTGAATCCTTTTCATTAACCTTATCACTAAGATTATTGACTTTGTTTTTCAGTCTGTTGACCTTAGAAGCCTGAATTCCAAGTCGTTTAAGAATCTCAACACTTTCCTTGGGTGCTTCCCTTTCCACTTCTGAGTTAAACTCATCAGTAAGATAGTAGGGATAACAATTATCATCATTGAATTGTTTTATAGGGACAAAATTTTCAACTAACCTGAGAGGAAACGAGATCCGATGTCATTAATATAATCCATAAAGACAGTGCTTTCAAAAAAAATTTGATACATTTCCAATGATTGCACTCTTGTCTATAATTTAGATCGTCACAAACATAAAGTTATTAGGTCTAAAGGTGTTTGCCTGCTCTGATACCAATTGAAAAAGAGATTGTACCAAGTACACCACCAATTTTTTTGTTTGACAACTTGTATGGATAAAACCTAATACAGTTGCAAGTAGAACAACTTAATGATCCTTGAAAATATGTGTATAGAGTTGATATGATCTCTTCTCAATCAGAAAATATAGACTATGAATTCTGTGAACCCGATTGTTAAGAAAAGTACTTGGACCATCTCAAAAATCAACATTCATGATCAATCTAATCGTATCCAAATAATCAAATTGCAATTCTAATCAATAATAAACTTCCTATCCATCTTTCAAGATACAAATTCTACAAGAAATGAGTCTCATAATCGATCAAAATTATATGGACGTATCTACTAAGACTGAATATGTACAACTTGTGTAAATCCAATTATAAATATAAATGATATAATGCGGATAAAGAAAAACACAAGACACTGGAAGTTTTGTTAGTGAGGAAACCACAATAGCAGAAAAACCCCGGGACCTCGTCCAAATTTTAACACCAAATTTTATTATGCCTCTACAAATACTAGCCTACTATAATACTTCAGACTGGAATGTAGTTGAGACCGAATCCACCCTCTAAGTGATTCAGTTATAATCACACTCTTTACGTCTCTTGCACCTCGCAAGGATCTACGCAATTGATTCCCTTAAAATGTTAAAATGTTGCGAGGTGCAAGAGACGTCCTTGCACCTAAGAGTTGCTTCAACCTAAGCGAAAACTTTTGATACCATTCTGTCTCTAATATATAAGCCTATTTGATTCCCTTTAGGTCGGTTCCTATGGGGGTTTCAAATGGCCAGTTTGCCAGTATTGCACCCACTATGTAGATGGCAAAGTGGCAAACATGCTTGGCTAAGTGGCAAATTTTCCACTTAGCCAGGCGAGGTCGAGTTTTTACCGAGCAGTAGAGTCTCGACCGCTCGGTATAATCTACACTGAAAGGTCAATAGTCGACCGTCAGCGGTGTGGACTCGGCCACCCACTGCATCCCATCCAATGGTCTTCAATTCATCACTCTATAAATACAATATCCAATTTCATTTCAACTCACACCATTTATTCAATCTTCATCCTTTCACTCCACAAATTCAATACTTCACTTAAAAAATCCAATATGTCAGTTTGGGGTTGCAAATTTAGTTTAATTGAAGATGAATGCATTTGCAGGAATTATATTCTCGTTATACAAGATATGGTCAATGGTGCACAACAACAACAACTTACTGCATGGCAAAACATATTTCAGAGATTTCAAGAAGAAACATTGAACCTCAATAATCGAGATGCAAATTCTTTGTGTCATCACTTCCAGATAATCAACAAGGATGTGAACTTGTTTGTTGCTGCACTTATTGAAGACGATCGAAACCGAGTAAATGGTCAAAACGAATTTGATGTGGAGAAAATGTGTCGGGCTGAATAGCGCAACAGAGTGGGAAAATATTTTTAATTTGATAGTTGTTATCAAATCTCGAGAGTGTTTCCCAAATATATTGAATTTAGATTAACAGTTGTATGATGCATTTAATCAAGATTTAAAGTTATTGCCAAAAAATCTAAGATTAATTTATGTTTAATTTAAAGATTTTATTGAGATATAAACTAGTACATCTTTCATTAAGTTTTATAATCTATTTTTTGAATTTCAATTTACATTGGTGCCTCTTTCATAAATCAAGATAATTAGATATAAACAATCTATAATACAAAACAGAATGGGTTTTTGAGCTTGGACAACCAAATAACATTTTGAGAGACAAATGTTGCATCCAACCATGCCAGTCTCATCCCAGCCAAAGGCATCCGACGGATGTAAGATTTGTAACCTCCTTAAATTAAAAATATACATTGTTTAGATTTCCTCATCATTATGATTTTAAAAAAACATTAAATGTGATAAAAATAAATAAAAAAAAAGACTATCATTTATATCTCTTGGAGTTAAAAACATGTATAGTTAATGTTATTCTAAATAATAAATTAGCCATCCTTCATCAAACTATAAAGAAAAAACAACATTAGAATCTTTATCAGCATAAGAAAAAAAAATTATTTGGGAACCAGTATGATAAGGTACCATCAAGAGAAAATTTGAACAATAATGTGTTAGTTCTAATAGAGTCATGTTGAGCAAGTGTGTAAACTAACCGTACTTGTGAAATAAAGGTGCACAAAGATTACAGTTGGGAACCGTACTTGTCGATTTTTATTTGACAGACTCATGTATTTAATGTTTAGTACGTAAAAACTTTTGAGGAACTTTTGGTGTCATAATTATTGTACACGCATTCTAGAGTAGATGAGTTCATATTAAACCCAAAGGGTTTTGTTAGGACTAAAATTTTAAACCTTGCCAAGTTTCATATTTTTACCTGTTTTATAAAATCACAATTAATGACAGTAAAAATTTACTTAAATTCTATGTAGTAAATAAAACCACAAATTTTATCCTTATTACCAAAGCTACAATTAGGGTGTTTATTGGAGGTTTTTTTTCTTCTGAAAGTGCACCACCAATAATTTGGAAGACTCGGGTAATGTAAGAAACACTTATACATTTATCACAGATCAGATCAAGGCAATACCGAATTTATAATTATTTAGATGACAAATATCTAAGATTTTCATAACTACCAGTTCTCATGGGTCAAAATAAGTCTTATCATAGTTTATAATAGGGCTTTTTACAAATCTAGGCCTTTTTTTTTATGGTTTACAAAACTAAGCCTGTTTTTTTTTCTTCTTACAAAACTAGGAAGTTTTGAACAAAAATGATGGACGGAAAGTTAGCACTGTTAGATGTACCTAAAAAGACTTATTAGCCCTTTGAATCGGTAATTGTAACCCAACAAAACAGGTTGACTATGTACACATCACCACACACTGCATACGTGGCATAATATGCTCTATTCAAACAGTTCAACATCCGACAACCTTTTTATAGTAGGACAAAACAATCTCCCATGACATACCATATCAACAATCTTCATTCAAATAGTTGCACTTCATTACTGCATGCCTTAAATATTGCAGGAAACAATAGACTTCAAATACCAGCTCCATCATGCACCTGAAATTTTAAGTTCTCATTAAAAAAAAAAAAACAGTAGACTTCAGAATTGACTTCCATATTCCCCTCCCTTGTGGTTTTGCATCATCACTTGGCATCAAAACATAATCTATTGAATTCATTAACAACCAACATAAAAAACATCATCATCGATTCCATCAAGCTAATTTTGATTATTTGTTCTTATAAATAAAATGACAACATAGTCATTTCTCTGTTGATGACAAATCTAGATTTACATAGACAGACTTAGAACGCACACTAGCAAGTTGATGGCAATGGTAAGCTTGATGTACGAACTACTGACACTTGCCTATATCTGATTCCACTCAAAGTCATTATTCGCCAATTTACAATGCAAAATAATATAATAGCGAGCAATAAAAGTGACATTCGCTAAAATGTTGCTCTCTGACCACATGCAAAAAATTCATCTTGAACTGCCTTGAGAAGGTACATCCACCCATTTAGTATCTTGTTTGCCCCAGAGTTGCCGAACTATTAGGTAAGTGCACTGTTGAATCTATTGTCTCAAAATGAACTGAAGTAGAACGAAGGTCTCCATTCCTTCCACTGATATACCATCAAGGATATATACTGACTATAAATAATTTAAAGTCAAAACTTAGCTCCATCTTATCGATTTATTCTTTTTCGTTTAGGCAAACATACGTAAAACAAGGGAGAAAAATCATTCATTTTTCAGCCTTATGCCTCATCAAGTAGTGTTATCTAGCATTGACTAAAGGACCACCTTAAGCTTATATCAGATTGCACTATCAATGAAAAAAACTCATTATCGACACAATTTCAATAAAAAATTTACCTTGTCTGCAGCTGATGTGCGGAGATTTCAACTCAGGAAGAACTTGTCTCTCACGCATTTTCTCAAAAACCTTGCTGGTGATTCATGAACCCCCTATATCTCCGTCCTTGCATTGAATTCCAAATTTAACATCAACCCATCTTCCTAATCTGTCCCAATTACTCAAACCACACCTTAATATTCTACCACCAAATGAATAACTTATCTCTCTAACACCTTCTTCTACAACTATAACCTCCTCCTCTGTAGACACCATTGTTGAACCATTTCCACTACTTAATTTTGTTCCTTCAATTTCATTTATACCACCACTAGACAATGAATTCATCTTTGTAACACCTTATTTTTCTTTTAGAAATTGAGTCTCCTCTACAGCTGATCCAAATTCATAATAATTATAACATGCTAACAACCAGATAAAAATCATTAAAAACAGAAGTGGGTTTGTGACAAACCTCTCTTTAAACCGTCTTTTTCGCCTCGTCATCTTCACCACCACTAAATCTTCAATCCAATAATTCAACCTCTTATAAACAACCACGATTAACGTTATTTATGTTTGATTTGATAAAAATATCCCCAAGTTGATGCTCGATTTTAGCAAAAGAAAAATTGATTTAGATGAACCTGAGAGAACCAGAGAGAAGAAGGAAGAAGAAAGTGAGAATCAATCTCTCACCCTCTCTCTCTCTCTTCTGCTATTAGATGGGTTTTCCCCGTATCATCTAACCATCTAAGTATCTTGACCGTCCAATTTCCCTGAGATCTGGATATCTCAAATTACTGATTCTAAGACCGACACGTGTGACGTTAATTCTTATGTACGTCCATCGTAGACGTTCAATTATCTTCGAGATTTCAGCGATCTTAGATTAGGCATTCAGATCCACACACGTGGACGAGATTAACTATGATACTAACACACGTACAAAAAGGGCAGTTTAGTAATCTTAGCACCTTCACGAGATCTCTCTACACGAGATTTTGGCAAGATATTGACTAGTCAACACGAGAAATTGTCAGAGATAACGGATTTGGATGGAATCCGTTTGATTGGCCTAGATTTGTAAGAAATAAAAAAAGGCTTAGATTTGAAAACGAGGGTTTATGGACGTCCATCGTGGACGTTCAATTATCTTCGAGATTTCTGCGATCTTAGATTAGGCATTCAGATCCACACACGTGGACGAGATTAACTATGCTACTGACACACGTAGAAATGGCAGTTTAGTAATCTTAGCACCTTCACTAGATCTCTCTACACGAGATTTTGGCGAGATATTGACTAGTCAACACGAGAAATTGTCTGAAATAACGGATTTGGATGGAATCCATTTGATTGGCCTAGATTTGTAAGAAATAAAAAAAGACTTAGATTTGAAAACGAGGGTTTATGGACGTCCATCGTAGACGTTCAATTATCTTCGAGATTTCAGCGATCTTAGATTAGGCATTCAGATCCACACACGTGGACGAGATTAACTATGCTACTGACACACGTACAGAAATGGCAGTTTAGTAATCTTAGCACCTTCACGAGATCTCTCTACACGAAATTTTGGCGAGATATTGACTAGTCAACACGAGAAATTGTCTGAGATAACGGATTTGGATGGAATCTGTTTGATTGGCCTAGATTTGTAAGAAATAAAAAAAGAAGACTTAGATTTGAAAACGAGGGTTTATGGACGTCCATCGTAGACGTTCAATTATCTTCGAGATTTCAGCGATCTTAGATTAGGCATTCAGATCCACACACGTGGACGAGATTAACTATGCTACTGACACACGTAAAGAAATGGCAGTTTAGTAATCGTAGCACCTTCACGAGATCTCTCTACACGAGATTTTGGCGAGATATTGACTAATCAACACGAGAAATTGTCTGAGATAACGGATTTGGATGGAATCCGTTTGATTGGCCTAGATTTGTAAGAAATAAAAAAAGAAGGCTTAGATTTGAAAATGAGGGTCCTGAACAGACCTACTTATGTATATATATTCCTTTATAATATTTATTTAAATCATTATGACCGAAAATTATATCGTCTCATGCCGTGTCGTTACGACACGGGTTATATCTAGTACATTCATAACTTACAATAAAGACTTTAAGAATAAAAGTTAGGGAGAATGTTCTTCATCTTGTTTTTCTTCTTCATTTCACCAAACTTCTAATCATTACGCTCATGAAAAAAGTTTCCTTTGTTTATCTTCTTCTTTGCCTTCAAATTTTCCTTGTCTTGAACTTTCTTTGCCTTTTAGTTGGTGGTTTGATTTGGTTAATATCCAAAGCTTGTATACTTCTTTGGTTTTTACCTATTTATTTATAACTGTCACATATCTTACTAACCGCAGCTTCAAGCACCACTTTCAAAAAATCAAGTTGGGTAGCCAAGTCTAGTTGGGATTCAAACTTTTCCATTTGAATTATTTTGGAAGAAAATATAGAAATTTTTTGGGTAATAATTTTGGTGTAAATTTTGTGTAGAAATTCACATTTTTATAGCGATAGAGAATGAGCCGTTGGAGGTTCAAAATCCACCGAAAGGTAGAGACTACACCGCTAGCGACCGAGACTCAATCGGAAATGGTTTAATCTCTACCCCTCGATTGAGAGTCGATCACTTATTTGTTTTACCACAGTGGCGCGACCAGTTTTCCAGGCCAACTGGCATGGCATATGAGTGGGTTAGCCACCCCACATCGGCAAATAAAAGCCATGATTTTTCCAATTTTGCACCATTATGGGCATGGTAAAGTGGAAAAAAAAGGCCTGGCCAAGTGGAAAATTTTTCACTTAACCAGGCCAGGTCGAGTAGTTACCGAGCGGCGGAGTCTCGACCGCTCGGTTGAGAGTAAATCTCTCCACCTCTGTCGGTCAACACTTGATCGCTAGGTAATTTTTAAATTTTTAATCTACCTTTTCTCTCTTACTTTTTAGTTATTATAACAGATTTTTATTATACAAGGGTCCCATGAAAACTTATATAATCCATAAATTCAATAATTACCCCACCAAACACAAACTAATAAATTTTTTATTGATAAGGGTCCCACAAAACATAACTTTATTAAAATTTGTCATGTTTACCATAGTGGGGAAACTAGTTTTCCATGCCATGTGGCATGGAAAAACAACTTTTATACCTCCCCCAATAGGAACCGGCCTTAGATAAAATATCAAGACTTGGAAATATGTTTGCAATAGACAAAGCTAGCAAACCTCACCAACGGTCCCAGTAAATTTTAGCAGATGCTCAAGAATTTTTGAGGTTTGCTAGCTTTGTCTATTGCAAACAGATTTCCAAGACTTGATCAATACAATCTAAAGGGAAATCAAACATTCTTATCTGTTAGAGGAAGTTTGTCATCAAAAGTTTTCACTTAGATTGAAGCACATCTTAGGCTGTAAATGACGTTATCTGAGGGAATCAATTGCGTGGAGCCTTTAGAGGTTCAATAGATGTCAGGAGCATGACTACATCAGAATTGCTTTAAGGGTTAATTCAATCCCAACTACATTCTAGTCTGACGTATGATGGTACGCTAGTGTCTGTAGCGACTTAATACAATTTGGTGTTCAAAGATGGACGATGTCCCTAGGATTTTCTGCAACTGCATATTTCTTTGTTAACAAAACTTCTAGTGTCTTGTGTTTTTCCTTTTCCACATTATATTGTTTTATCTTTATAACAAAAATAACACAAGTTGTTAAGTCATTATTGATTGTGATCAATTACGAGAATTGTTCTTGTAGAATTCATATCTTGGAAGATAAATAATGAGGTTCATACTTGGAGGAATTCAGATCATCTTAATTTAGATACGACTAGATTGATCTTGGATATTGATTTACAGGATCGTCCAAAAACTCTTCTATACAATCAGGTTCACGGATTTTGTTGTCTAGACGTACATATTCTGGAATAGATAAGAGAAAACTCTATACACACTTGTTCAAGGATCTTCAATTAGATTTACTTGCGATTGTATTAGGTTTGTCCATACAGGTTGTCGAACAAAAAAAAACCCCTCTCATTTCAGTATATCAAGCTTGTTGTTAGATTTAGTTGATGAAAACTATATATTGATTTATAGTCTACTAAAGTCAGTCTCACACTGGGATTAGATTAGGTATTTGAGTATCAGAAATTACCGAATATCCTTGAAGAATAAAAAGTGAAGGATAACGAACACTTCAATGAGGAATTCATCAACAAAGTTATGTAGATACCGATTTCTTATGGAAGTCTTGTTTATTCTATCTTTTAATCTATCAAAACAGATTGCTCACTCTTTGGAATAATTCCTATAACAGTAAATATATACATCTGTGTATACACCCGAGAATATTCGAGCCTTATACTTTAGTGAGAATGAACTTTGATCCTAATAAGGTATTCATGTTATAATGAATGAGAAGACGAAACCAACGAGCCAAGAATTACTCGATTACGTATAATGAATAAGTTATCAGTAATTTACTAAAGATGGAAAGTGATGCTAAAGGTTCAGTTCATGAATAGGAAACAATACACGATCTTTTAGTGACAGTTCGAGAGCTAAACCTCAAAATTCTGAATTTATGCTATTTTAGTCATGTTCTTGATGTTTTATTTCCTAAAAAAGGTGGCTTGAATTTTAAGCAACTTAGCCTTGGTCATTCATTATCAAAAGAGGTTTCATGTAGCTACACAAATCATCCCTTGGAAAATTGTATGTTGCATAAGGTTGTTTTCCACTACTTTTGTTCTTCAAGATCAGGAGTGAGACTTTGATAGATTTCAATCACCAAGATTTGATAGATTTCAATCCCTAGTGGAAGAGAATGACCTTAGAATAGAAAAAGTTTATTGTAATCACCAAGATACAGGTTCCATGAGGCCGTTTCCTATTGGAAGTGGTAAAGATTCAGATTGTCATGCCGCATAAAATTAACAAATTTCAATAAAATAACATACATAGTTGTGTTTTCCACTAGGAACCGTCCTAATGGAACCTGTATATTGGTGATTACAATAAACTTTACAATCCATCAGGCCATTCGAGGATTATTTATCATAAACCCTAAATTTGGTAGATTTCAATCTAAGATCATATACCAATACTAATTGGTCGAAATCTAAATTAGAAAGAGATTTTCATATAAGGTCACAAATCCTTAGGAAGTTTTACAAGGTATTTCTGAAATTATTCTAGTTGATTTCGTTATAAAATTAATAAATTAGGTATCTTTATAAGCACTGAAGAGTATAGACCTTAATTCTACAAGTTTGTAATGATGTCTACTTTTTACCTACCTAGTAGTTCTTCGAAACAAACACAATATTTCCAAAACCTTGATCATATTTAAAGGAAAATCAAATAAGTTTTCAATGAAAGCAGAATAACTTAAATTCTAGACTGTAGGTGAATCAACTCCTAGGCCTGTAAAGGACGCTAGCTAGGGAAATCAAGTGCTTAGGGTATTGCGAGATCTAAGAGACATAAGGATCACGATTGGAACTGATTCGGTCTCAACCACATATTCCAGTCTGATGATTGATAGTGGTTAGTGTTTGCAGCGGCTTAATACAGCGTAGGGTTCAAACTCAACTAGGTATCGGGGTTTTTCTGTACATTGCAGTTTTCTCGTTAACAAAATTATTTATATCTTGATCTTGATTTATAATTACTTCCGTATTATAATCATGTTTGTTACCATTAAAGTAAAAGCAAGAAATTCAATAATCAACCTTGGTAGTTTTTATAAATCAAACTGTGTGGAACCTACAAGGTTTATTCCTGTGAATTCGTGTCTCGAAATATAGATTAAAAAACTTGTTATTCTTGGTATTCAATTCGTATACAGTTCAAATAAAAATAAGGTTATTCGTGGATATTGATTTTTGAGAACATCTAGGGAACTTGTTTTACAATCATCTTTGTTGAACTATACTTATCGATTGTAACAAGAAATTGTTTTATAAGTTCACGAATGAAAATTTAATGGTGTACTTGGTATCCACTCCTTTTAATATTTTCCATAATGTGCAGATAAATATTTGCAAGACTAGGCAATGTGGTTATAACAACGCATTTAGCATACCTTGAACATTTCTAATTGTTTACTTTCATCAATTAACTTTCATATTAAAAAAAATTACTATCATGTTAAAAATTGTAAAAACAATTAAACTATGGAATAATGCGTCAATAATATTCTTACAAATTTCACAAAAATACATATCCATATATGTGATGGACGATACAATACAACGATATTAATGATACCGACCAGTACTGACTGAAATTGACCGATACGAGGGTTTTTGTCTAACTAAGGTATTGTTGTCCTCCATCATATGAATTTACATATGTATTAGATGTTCAAATACTCTTTCATGAACAATAAAGAAGTTAAGGTGATTGAACCATTGAATACGAAAAGTATTATAATTTAAATAAATTGTTAATTAGGGTTTTCCCTTCTATACTTGTATAAATAGAACATTAAACCTATGTAATAGGGTTCCCTTCTCTGGTTAATGAAAAGTTATTCTCTCTCTCTTATTCTTACTCAAATATTATCTTGCACGAGCTCTTCCCTGCAGCAAGATTTTCATTTTTGGATTGTACGAGTATTTGAACGGATCTACGGTATTCCTAAACTTTTTTTCTTTTCATTTTTTTTTCGTTGTTTCTGACACGATTTGATGAATGAGAAGCTGTTTGCTGCCGTGATCTGGTGCCTTATTTGTACAGTTGTTGTACTGTGTATTGTCTGTACCCTAATAAGAAGATTTTTGTTAAAGGGAGAGCAAAAAGTGATTCGAGGAGAGCGAAACTCGTAGTCGACTCGCTAAATAGACCGGTTCTTATATTGAAATTCAACCCGGACTAAAATACCCATCAAACACTCTCTCGACCTTCTTCATCTAGATGAACCATTCAATTTGTAGTTCCCAGATAGTCAAAAAAAAAAAAAAAAAAAAAAAAACGTAGTTTATAGTGTTCCTTTGAAAATGACAGATGGAGGGGGAAAGTGAACCGGCATAATCAATGAATACTTTAATTTATGCGTTAGATGATCAAGGCATGATAAATTATCTATGTGAAGATCGATTGAAATGTCTTAATTAATAACTATGATCTGTATAGATAGGCGCATGCGTATATTTTTTAAAAGAAGGTCAATTGAAGAATATACAAATCATAGCATTTTTTCAGTATAGAGATTCAAATAATTCAGGATTTTCATTTTAAGTTTGGACTACAGGTAATACTTTCGAATCAAACAATCACGGATTTCTGTAATTCAAAATCTTCTGGAATGATATCAGTTGAAACTAATCCGAGTCATTTCCAAGTCTTGATCTACAACTATCGTTCCATTCTCACTGTCTTCAGTTTACAAAAAAAAATTCTTCACGGTTTTAAAATTTTAGTAACTGGGTTTTTGGTTTTGAGCATAAGGGAGAAAGTGGGGGTATTCTGGTCCGAGTCAAATTTTAATACATGAATCGGTCCATTTAGCGAGTCAACTACGTTTTTTGCTCTCCTCGAATCGCTTTTTACTCTCCCTCTAACAAAAATCAATAAGAACTATGTATCTTGTCCTAGGCTATCTAATCTATATATGATGGTTGATTACCCCATGATTTTTTTTATTTTTGTATGTACGATTTGATCCGTGCATTTTTAAAACTCCTGAATATCTTGTCTTTTTATGAATATCAAAAATATATTATATTTTTAATCCATTTATCATCATATATATATAATGCTTTAAAAAAAAAAAATCATATATATATTATATTATTATATTGATGTGATTCTGTATAAAATGAGAAACTAAAATTGATTGTAGATTTGATTATTGATTCATGATTCTTTTGTCTGTTATTTCCTTTATTCAAGAATATTATTATTATAATATCAGTACTATTCTCTTTATATATACAGTATATTTTACTATGCCTTGATTGATTATTATGCCCTGATTGATTTATGTGCTTAACGATGATTGATTGGTCTCATGTCTTACACACTGTTTGTAGTTTTGAGTCAAAATGTTTTTATTCTTCTGTTTGAACAGTGATTAGTCCTAGAGCGTCTGTTAGTCTATATGCTATAATATATGTATTCTTTAAAAAAAAAAATCACATGCCATAGCCATGAGTTTTTCTGTTCCGATCTCAATTGTGTCCGTATGTGTCGATGAATTCTGGTTGTACAGTCTTTTTATGCCTTGTATGCGCTCATGTCTTTTTTTTATGCCTTGTATTGATTGTCATGTGAATTGTTTTTTATTAAAATTGTATTGATTGTATTCGTACATTTTTGGTTTGCAAACATTTTACATGGTCTAGTATTATGATCCGGTGAGGATAATATTTTTCAAGAATGTTTAAAATGATATCTATGTGTTGTATTTTTATTCTATTGTTATTAATTGTGTTCAAAATTTTTTTAAAAGTAGTAATAATATAATTAATTTGTTTTTAGTGCCATGCATAACTTATGAATTTGTATTAATAATATAATTAATGTCCTTTAATTTTGGAAAGTAGTAATAATAATAAATTTGTCTTTAATGCTATATGAAACGTATGCATGTGTATTTATTTGTATCATTATATAATCTGTCTTCATTATTTATGATTGGACTTTGGTGTATGCATATAATACTATCTTTTATTTTTATTTTTATTCTTTTTGTTTGTTTTGTTTTTGTGTATGTGATTGTGTCATTTTTTTTTCATTATAATATGACCTATTTTTTTTTTATCCTTAAAAATTGCCTTTATCTAAAACGTTAATGGGGTATTGTCATCTGTTAGTTTGACTCAACCGGGATACTTTAAGAGCCACAAAGAAATCTGGTTCTCACTCCATTGGCCATTAAGAAACTTGGTCTTTAGGAATAAAGTACCAGAATCAGTCATACTAATGTCCTTTAACCTTGCCTTATGTAGATGAGCAAGACGGAATATATCCGACAAGAATTCGGACAGTTGGACATAGATGGACTTGAGTATCACCGTTGGATGGCTGATATGAAGATCGCTTTTGTGGCAAGAGAATGCACCCACACCATCAAACCCTTTACTGACAAAGATGCTACCCCAGCAACTGAAAAAGAAAAGGCTCAAGCCCTCCGATATTTAAAAGCACATATTGACCCTAATCTCCTTTGGGGATACCAACACATGATGTGTCCTAAAGAACTGTGGGATGCACTAGCAAGCCGTTTTGGGAGCATTGAGGATTGCCTTCTCCCACAGTTGAATGAACAGTGGAATGACATCCGGTTTCTTGATTATGTGAAGGTAGGTGATTTCCAAAGAGATATGCTTAAGCTACGAGCACACCTCAATTTTTGTGGGATAAAACTCACAGATAAAGATTTGATTCAAAAGACATTGTCTACTTTCCCTTTGTCATCTGTTATTCTAGCCAACCAATACCGCATAGAGGTTGATAATAAAAGAATAACAACTTTCAACAAGTTGATCAACTTATTGCGGGTGGCCTAAAGGCACAATGAAGTTCTAGCAAACAACAATGCTAGAGCCCCCGGGAAGAAGAAAATTCCCGAGGCTAACTATGGCAAGGATAACAAAGGAAAACACCCCAAAGAAAAGAGGGTTAAAAATGCTGATTCATATTCTCATGCTCCATACTCACGTGGGGATAATAACCCACGTGGAAGAGGACAAAGGGGTAATCGTGGAAAGGTCCATGGGCGTGGAGGCTATTCAAATACCTGGTCTAGAGATGTTAATTCTGGACCTAGTGGTAGGGCAACATTGTTGAAAAAGCACATAAGAACTCCATGTCTAAGAAGGTCGAGAATGACAATGCACCTTGTTACAGGTGTGGAATCTCCGGACATTGGTACCATCAATGCAAAGCTAGTGCCAAAGTAGCAGCCAGCTACAAAAAGTACCGGGAATTTATAGATCAAGAAGCTCACTGTGTGGAAGAACATGATCATGCCCCAGATGTCAACTTGACCATTTCAGACTTCCATGGCAAAAAGAACCATGCCCTTATGGAAATATCTGACTTTGATTGATTGTTATTTTTTTTTTAGTTATCCTTTGATCCTAAAAACTTGTTTATTTTCTTGCTTTGTGGTTTAGAAGACTTTGGTTTAATTATTTCTTTTGATGACTTAAACTATGTTAGGTAGTTTTAAATTATTTTTTTTGGTTGATGGATCAGCGGTTTTTAATTTTTTTTGGAACTTATTATGCTTTGGATTTAATTTTTACTATGATAATCTATTGCATGATTGAATTATGTGACCGAATTCTCTGAAGTACCATTTACTTGTAGGAATGTCATCCTCAGAAGATATTGAGTGCCTAGCTGATAGTGGCACCACACACACTATTTTAAGAAATAGGCAATTATTTGTTGACTTAATTCCTTATAAATCCTATGTGACTACGATGATTGGATCATCACAAGTGATCATTGGGCGAGGTAATGCTTAATTTTTGTTGCCAAATGGCACAATGATTAAAGTCACAGAAGCTCTATATGCACCAAGAGCTAACCGTACCTTGCTGAGCTTCAAAGATATCCGTGCAAATGGTTATCACTTGGAAACTCACTGTGAAAATGGAATTGAATATATAAATATTATCTCTAATACATGTGGAAGAAAACTCATTTTAGAGAAATTAATGAGTCACTCTAGTGGTTTGTACACTACTACTATTCGGATTATCGAATCACATGTTGTTACCAACGATGAACTGTTGAACAGTGACTTATACAAGCTTTGGCACGACCGCTTGGGGCACCCAGGTCGTGATATGATGATCCGTATTTTAAAGAACTCACACGGACATCCTTTCTTTCGAGTGAAAAGTAAAATGAGACAAAAGACAGTTAAAATGCAAAGTAACAACGTCTTCCAGTCACTGCCATCTAAAGCAACTAATGAGCAACCTCTCTCTCATTCTACTTCGTGGACTTTGTCAAAAGCACACTACTCATTTTGCAAAGCTTGTTCTTTAGCAAAAACATGAGCGAGACCATCCTATGCTAAAGATACAAAGCAAACCATTCCATTTTTACAAAGAATACAAGGTGATATTTGTGGACCTATACATCCAGAATGCGGACCATTCAGGTATTTTATGGTTTTGGCAGATGCTTCGACCCGTTGGTCACACGTCGCATTATTGTCCACAAGAAATGCTGCCTTCGCAAAGCTCCTAGCACAAGTTATACGTTTGAGGGCTCACCACCCTGATTACCCAATCAAGTCTATCAGACTTGATAATGCTGGAGAATTTACATCTAAAGGATTTGATGATTTCTGTATGTCAATCGGAATTGACGCAGAGCACCCCGTACCCCATGTACACACTCAAAATGGTCTCGCAGAGCTATCATCGAAAGGTTACAGATGATAGCTAGGGCATTGGTTATGTGTTCCAACCTGCCCATTACTGTTTGGGGGTACGCCATATTGCATGCAACATTACTTATTCGCTTTAGACCCACTATTAGCCAACCATTTTCTGCGTACCAGTTGGTAACTGGATATGAGCCTGATATTTCACATTTACGCGTTTTTGGTTGTGCTGTATACGTGCCTATTACGCCCCCACAACGTACTAAGATGGGTCCCCAAAGACGATTAAGTATTTATGTTGGATATGAATCCCCAACAATTATCCGCTATTTGGAACCTTTGACAGGCGATCTCTTACCGCCAGATTTGCGGACTGTCACTTTGATGAGACAACCTTCCCGTCGTTAGGGGGAGGTATGGAAAAGGATTTCATAAGGTAACGACAGGAATTGTCGTGGTGTGTCCCCACATTATCTCATCTTGATCCCCGCACCTCACAATGTGAAAGTGAAGTGAAAATAATTATTGAACTTCAGAATGTGGCAAACTCAATGCCTGATGCATTCACTGATATTGCTAAAGTGACGAGATCACACATACCAGCTGCAAACGTGCCTGCAAGGTTAGAAATCCTAATACGGGAAAAGACACCTTATATAGAGGTGTCAAACCTACACTTGGTGGAAGTGTAGCTGAGGCCGTAGGCCCCCAAAGGAAGAGGGGAAGACCACCTGGTTCGATGGATACTCACCTAAGGAAAAAAAAAGTGAGTAAGGCACAATCCGATCCATTAATCATCAATACAGATAATCCCTCTCATGAAATTGTCTCTGATTATACTTATGTCCATGAATCAATACTGGAGGACGCTACGATGTTTGAAATGATTCCAGAGAACAAAGAAATCTCTATGGATTATGAGAGTGCATACGTGTTGATGGAAAGATCCTCCACGCAGATTGATGATGCATTTGCATACACCGTTGCTCAAGAGATCATTGAGCACGATGACATCGAACCACGCTCTATTGCAGAATGTCAAAAAAGAGCAGACTGGCCTAAATGGGAAGTTGCAATCCAGGAAGAATTAAATTCACTGGCAAAGAGACGGGTATTTGGTGCGGTAGTGCTAACCCCACTAGGTGTAAATCCCGTAGGACATAAATGGGTATTTGTCAGAAAGCGTAATGATAAGAATGAAGTCTTGAGGTATAAGGATCGCCTTGTGGCGTAAGGTTTCTCACAACGCCTTGGAATTGATTATGAGGAAACATACTCTCCCGTAATGGACGTCATAACTTTCAGCTACTTAGTTAGCTTGGTAGTTTCAGAAGGACTTGAAATGCAGCTTATGGATGTGGTTACAACATATCTCTATGGGGATCTAGATTCAGAGATATACATGAAAGTGCATGATGGCCTTCCATTGCCCGATCAAATAACTTGTAAAGACCCTCAAGCTCGTCAACGCTATTAGACTAGTCTAGAGTCGTCCTAACCGATAATAACTTTATTAGTTTAACGCGAACTTTAATTAATAAGAATTAATCTAACAACGAATGAGATGCGAAACTAGTATCGTTAGATAGGTCTCAAAAAGTTATGCGGAATAGATTACTCGAACGTGTCATTCGGATATCGACGAAGAAGATATCATCAGATTTGCTTGAAGGGAAAAATAATCTTTTTTCCATTTGGACCGACTGACTAATCAAGAAGATATACTCGAACCTCTTTTATTCTATTCTTTCTTATTCTTCTTCTTCTTTCTTCTCGTTTCTCTTTCTTCTTATGCTCTTTCTATTTTCTTCTTCAGTTAATGATCGAGAGACGAAATTGAGGCGTGTGAATCAAATCGTGAGGATGTATAAAGGAAGGAAGAGGTGATTATTCTGTTAATTATGAAGAAGAAGATGGTTTTGTTGTGATTTGTAAATGAACAAAAGAAACATGAAAAGTTAGGGTTCTTGATATTGATTGAAGGTGATTCTGAATAATTGAGGATGGGTTTATAGATTTGAAGATGTAGAGTGATGTTATTAGTGTGAATCTGAGAGTCGAAGGTTGGAAAGCAGAATTAGGGTTTCTGGTTTTGGGTTTGAAATTCAAATAAAGAACTAGAAGATGAAATTGAAGGTTTAAGTGGCAGATTTGAGATGGGTTCGTTGTCATGAAGATTTAGGTTGCTATTTTGGGCTCTATTTGAAGAAGCCTTGATTTGGGAATGAAATTAGGGTTTGTATGGAAAATCAGGGAAGATGAAATTGAGAGTTTAAAAGATTAATTGTAGATGAGTATGATGTGAATTAAGAGTTAAGGTTGAAGAATAGCTTAACTTCGATAATTATAGTTTTGTATTTGAAGCTCAGATGGATGATGAAGTTATTATGAGGATGGAACTGGTTGGTGCTTGAGCATATGGTTTGAGGTAAATTGTTTCTCTGTTTTGATTTAGTAAAGTTTTTTGATTCCTATATTGAAGTTGTGTGGTTGGTTGAGATAGTTATGATGGGTATGGGATGGAGATTTAGTTATAGTTTAGGGTTGTAGTCGATTTGAATTACAGGTGAGAAAGATGAACTACATGGAATGACATGAAAGAGTATAAAGTGGATAAGTTGTCTATGAATTTGCAGTTAGTAGAATATGTGTATGTCAGTGCATTAGTACCTGTAGAGTTGAGTTGAGTTACATCAGATGATGATGAATTTGTATGAGTTAGTGAGGTTGAGATTGGTTGGTAATGTTGTAATGTTGGTGGTGGTGAATATGAGCCTCAGATAGTAATGGGAGTTTACTGAGATGGAGAAGGTGTGTTGAATGAAAGAGAGAAAGAGGATTGCAGGTGAAGTGAACATGAAATTGTGAATGAAATATGGAATCTGTTTAAGGGTGATAGATGAATGGGTGTGTAAGACTAATGAAATTGAATTCCACCCGAGTTGCAGTTGAAGCTGTTACTGGCAGATACTCGACTGGTTTAGTGGTGTTTAAATGGTAGTGTTCTGAACTAGATTGTTCACTTGGAGTATGGGGAGTGATGACATTATTGTAGCTGATTACCATCTGAGTTTGGTATGGTGGAGATGTTGAAGTTACATGGGAATGAATGACTAGCGATGGTCTAGAGAGTATAGGTGTTGGTTATAATGTTACAATGACAACTGAGTTTGGGTTATAATGTTGTTGTCAGGGATTCTGTAATGCATTTGAAGTAAGTAGTATTGTTATGCTGAGAATGATGAATGATGTTGTAGAGTGAAGAGACGTTAGATGGTTGAATATAGAGTTGGTAGTATGTAGGAAGAGTGAAAGATTGGAACTGCAATTGCAGGTAAGCTATATTGGTGTTTGTAATTAGCTTTGAAGTTGTTTAATTAAAATTGTATGAACTCCTACTTCTTTAACTTAAACCTGCTAGTCATCCCAATCAGATGTTTGACTATTTGTTTAGCCGACTCAGTTAGTCTGACTGAGTTAAATCGTTGTGACTCACTGGATTCCCTGTTTTGACCTGAGTAGACTCAGTTGACCGAGTTAGTTAATTGACCTGACCCTGACCGTTGACTAGACTTTGACTTGGACTTAGACGTTGACTGTTAGTTGACTCCCTCTGACCAGACGTCGACTGTTAGTGACCGTTAGTTAACTCTTATGGACCAGACCTTAGATTAATGGACATGTTAGTGGACTTGGGCTTGTTTAGTCAATTTGGGCTTATATCCAGTTTTCCTTATGAATATGAATTGGAACACTTGTGGTCTGAATTAGTCCTTGATTCCTTCTACAAAGTTGTAGATATTCACAAGACTTATCTAATGGACTATAAAACCAACCCAATTCAATTAGTAAACCTTAGCTATGCTAAAGATAGAGAATGAAAAGGTGTAAAGTCATAAATGGGCTTATAATAATTAGATAGACTTGTATGGCCTTGATTCCTTTACGATAATTCTGTTGATTCTGCAAATCTTTCCATAATTTGGAAAGTACTTGTACTGTTTGCTTGAAGTGGGAATTGAATAAATGTCCCTTGTTTTGATGGACTTTACAAATATCCTTTTCACACAATAAATATATCCCTACTTTCTTCAAAAAAAATCAATTTTATTATCATACCAACTTTACCCTTCATAATGTCGTTTCTCACCGAACAAAGTTGTTAGATTCATTTATATTTCGACTTGATTTGTCTTGAAATACCTAAAATAAATGATATCAAAGTGTTAGAAGAGATATTCACAAGACTTATCTAATGGACTATAAAACCAACCCAATTCAATTAGTAAACCTTAGCTATGCTAAAGATAGAGAATGAAAAGGTGTAAAGTCATAAATGGGCTTATAATAATTAGATAGACTTGTATGGGCCTTGTATGATCCTTTTGGATAAATTCTTAGAGTGCTTGTGTATCTATGATTATATTTTTGGTTTAATTAAATTTTATTTTTATTTTTTTGATTGACATGATTTGATAGAGATTTTAAGATGGAGAACTGGTGTAAAAATTAGTCTATTAACAACGATCGATTCAAGGATGAACATCCATTGTTGATGGATCATGGATCTCGATATGGGTTGAAGCAGTAAAGTGATATTGCAACTATGCTTGTCATCAAAATAGGTGGGAATGCATTTGTTCTAATGTTGAACGCTTTTGTAATCATTATTATTGTTTTTATAAAAGTTTATGCTTAATAAACTCATGCATTGTCTTTTTCCATCAAAGATGGATAAACATCCATTGTTGATCCAACCATTTCATGCTTTGTTTAAATTGCATTAACGATAATTTTGTGGTGGAGGAGGACTAGTGGTGGTGTAATGGTGGCGGTGAAGGAGTGGTGGTGGAATATTGGTGGTGGTGGCGATTGGTGGTGGTGGAAATCTTTCCATAATTTGGAAAGTACTTAATTAATTTACCCTTGCTTGAATTGTTATGGGAAATAAGGATTTCCACTTGTGGTGTATAGGATATGCTCCTTCGCATTTATATCTAGTGCTTTTATAGTAATCAGAGTGGAAGTGGGCTTCAATATTAGTAATCGGAGTGGAAGTGGGCTTCAATATTATACATTGTTTGAAGAAGGAGTTTGTCCATATACTTGTTGGTTTATTTCAGTGACTTGGTCACTGTTTAATGCTTCGGAAACATGTAATGTTTTCCAAATCTTGCATATGATTACTTAGAAGTTTAATGTTAATTATTCCCACTTTCAATTTTCAGAGACAAATCAGAGTTGCGCAGCGAAAGCTTTGAGGAGTTGAGTCCGTTAGTTAGTTAACTTCGGCTATGTTTATTATGTTGTATATTCTATTTGTAAACCAAATGACTATTGTATATGTATCATTTGAGAGAAGTTCTTGTATATATATATTTCTGAGCGGGGCTAGTTTTGGGTTAAGTTTTTGTAGCAGATTTATAAATTGAATGTTTAAGTAAATGATTTAGATTCTTAGTGCCTCTTTATTTAGTTAATCTCTTGGATTAGTCAGCTGCTAGCTTAGGGGGCGCTACATAACTCTAAACCATGGAGTGCGTTTTCGATTAAGTTGAAACGCTCACTTTACGGATTAAAGCAATCCGGGCGGATGTGGTATACCCGTCTAAGTGATTATTTGATTGGGAAGGGATATACAAATAATGAGTTATGCCCCTGCGTATTTATAAATAAAACGAGTTTCAGATTTGCAATTATAGCTGTTTATGTTGATGATATGAACATAATAGGTACTCTTGATGAAATAAGAGAAACCGCAAGCTACTTGAATTCTGAATTTGAGATGAAAGATCTTGGGAAAACTCGGTTTTGTTTAGGACTTGAGCTAGAACACCGAGCCTGTGGAATACTAATCCACAAGTCTGCATATGTCCATAAGATACTCAGGAAATTCAATATGGACAAGGTGCATCCTTCTAGCACTCTCATGATTGGTCGAAGTTTAGATGTACAAAAGGAACCATTCCGTCCAAAGGAAGATGGCGAAGAGGTATTGGGAGCTGAAATTCCCTACCTAAGTGCAATAGGCGCATTATTGTACTTAGCATTATGTACTCGACCTGATATATCACTCTCAGTGAACTTGTTAGCTAGATATAGCTCAGCGCCAACGCAGCGTCATTGGAATGGTATAAAGAATGTATTCAGATACCTTAAAGGAACCATTGACATGGGTCTATTTTATCCCTATGAGGACGAAAGGAGGATTGCTAAATCAACCCATTACACTGAAACCCCAAATAATGTTTTGGTTGGTTTTGCTGATGCTGGGTACCTCTCTGACCCACATAAAGCTCGAACCCAAACTGGTTATGTATTCACCATATGGAACACAGCGATATCCTGGAGATCGACCAAGCAAACTCTTGTAGCTACCTCCACGAACCACTCCGAGATCATTGCCCTACATGAAGCGGTTCATGAGTGTATATGGTTAAGGTCTATCATTACACATATTCGAGGGACGAGTGGTTTGAATTCCACCACTGAAGAGCCAACATTCATTTATGAAGATAATGCAGCTTGTATCGAACAAATGAAGCAAGGATATATCAAGGGTGATAATACAAAACATATTTCACCAAAGTTCTTTTACAATCAGCAACAACAATGTCTCTTAAATATTCAAGTCAACAAAGTACCGTCTGATGAGAATGTGGCAGACTTATTTACTAAGTCACTTCCTAAGTCCTTATTTTAAAAGCACGTAAAGAGTATTGGACTAAGGAAATTGTCCGAACTCCCTTGATTGCAATCAGGGGGAGATGGCGACATCAGGGGGAGTATCTAATGATATGATGTCGACATCAGGGGGAGCGAGTGTCTGTTGAACTCTTTTTTCCCTTCACCGAGTTTTACTTTGTCCCAATGGGTTTTTGTTACTCGGCAAGGTTTTTAATGAGACAACAACAACACTAGGTTTATGACTCTCCGATTGAAATTATCTTTTTCCCACAGGGTTTTATATTTTAGGTTTTTCTGAAGATAAGTGGCCACTTTATCAATACGTTGTACTCCTTTCCCTTCGTCAAGGTTTTATCCCATTGGGTTTTCCTTGTCAAGGTTTTAACGAGGCAACACATTGAAGTTCCGCTTTTGAACCGCACAAGGGGGAGTGTTATAGGGCATATGGCCCATGGATGTGCGGTCCATTAGACTACTAGGGTTTTCCCTTCTACTTGTATAAATAGAACACTAAACCTATGTAATGGGGTTCCCTTCTCTGGTTAATGAAAAGTTATTCTCTCTTTCTTATTCTTACTCAAATAATATTAGATATGACTGAGCATATTTCATTGCCTCTAGTGGTCATAAAAATATTGTTGAAAAAATATTAAAGTTCGATTTAACTTTTTCAAAATTTGAATAACTAGTAAGTGGTTGACTTTTCTATTCTAGTTGATATCTCATTTGTAGAGGGTATGTGTAGGAACTAGATGAATCTTCAATGGATCCTTCTCATCTATCATGATACTCATGCATTGGATGTTGAGATTTTTCATCGAAATTACATTGATTCTCCATTCTGATAAAAGATTGACCGTCGAATGATATTAAATGCATTTGCTGGATTAAACTATCAAATCTTGGTTCATCGTGTGGATACTGAGACTGTGTATATCTTCTTAACTACGAATCTCGGTAAAAAGTATGAATCTTGTTGTCTAGCACCATTATCATACTATTTCGAATCATTCGTCTTTCCAACAATAACAAAGAACTTTATTTTTAAATTGGTATAAAAATTTCTCTATGCTTTAATAGACGTGTGTCTTTTATATTTTATAGTATCGGGCGGTATCCATACGTATCTACCGATATGGGTTGATACGGTACAAATAGCGTCTGTGCAGGCAAATACATATCGAATTCCCGAAAATACAAATGAATTAGGGATCTTGGATCAGTGCGAATAGATATCGTTACAGACATTTTGTATCAGCATATACGGGCAAACCATGCTGCAAGCAGGGGCGAATCTACACCCCCCCTAAATTTATGGAAAAAAGAAGGTCCCGTGTATTTTTCAATATAAGTAACCTTGTGCCCCCTCATTATTTGCGAGGAGACCTAGTTCTAAAACAATAAAACTAATTTCATCATAGTCATCCCTATTTTGCGGAAATCAAAATGTTTTCCTTAGGTTTGAGGTTCGTATATGATTCATATGAAATGTTAAAGGCTAATCAGTACTTTGGATGTGTGTAAGCATAGGTGGTATGATCTATGAGTTTAAGTTTTGGATTAGCAAGACATTTAGTTGACCTAATTTTCATCGGTTTGTAATACGGTAGTGTTTATAATCAAAGATCAGTTATGGGATGCATATTCACGATGTTGTCGATAGTGCATGTTATTAAGATTAGGTTAGGGTTATTGTCTTGTGGTAGCAAAGCTTCTGTTCGTGCTGTTGCAACATTGACTGTATTGGTATCATTTGTCTACGCTTTTACTCTCTAAACCATTATGTATATGTATACAGTTTAATTTTATGAATCCCTGAATTTGATATAGCTTATGTACGTTTATCAATTAGTTCGATCTTTTGTATTTTGTGATAAGTGTAACTGTTATCTGCTAGGTAATTTGTCTTTTATAGGGATTTTCTGAGAACCAATTTGTTTTTTATCCTTTTATATATAGTATTGTAGTATGTATCGTTTTGTATTCTTTTGTAACTCATTGGTCTATGAGATTGGAGCGAGGTTTAAGAAGCTTTATTTGTATATTTCATGCAAAAAATGCTTAAGTACTTCCACCGAAAAGATAAGGACTAGGGCTGTCAATGGGTACCCATTACCCGGAACCGGAACCGGACCCGGTAGTTTGGGGTCCGGTTCCGGGTCCTAAAATTGGACCCATTAACAACTTAGACCCGGCGGGTAATTACCCGTTGGGTACCCGGTTATTCATTCTTTTATTCATGTTTTTAGCAAAATTACAAGTATTTTGTTAGTTTTCGCTTTGATTTTTTTTTCAATTTTCTTTTTTTTTTTCTTGCACTTAATCTTTATTTAGTACATTAATAAAGAAATAATAATAATTTTTTTATAAAAATAATTTAGATCCAAGCCAAAAGGAGAAAGATATTAAATTTTTGAGGTTTTTTTATAGTTTTTTTAATACCCAATAGGTACCCGGACCCGACGGGTACCCGGATTTTTAAACGGGTCCGGTTCTGGGTCCACAAATTTAGGAACCGGACCCGGAACCGTTAGGAACCAGACCCGATCTTTATAAGTAGGGTTCGGGTCCGGGTCTAGTGATACCTGGGAGGACCCGGACCCATTGACACCCCTATCTACATAAGGACCAAAAATAATCAACATTACCTTCTGTTTCAAAACTTGCCTACTATAATACAAAATTATGTAACTCGTGGTGAGAGTTCAACTTCCCAGATTATAGCACCATCCATTTCAACTATACAACTTCTCAGAGTATTGCACCACCCATTTCAACTATACAGATTGATTGCTCAGCTAAAAACGATATGAATGAGAACTTATTAGAAAGTCTACCTTGTTAGCCCAAGAAACATGTTTACCCAACAATAATAAAATGTGCCCCATTGAACTTTTGTTTTGGATTTGCCACTGGCGGCAAGTGTGAATGTAGAATTCAAGAACCATTTTTTGGGGACCATGGTTTTTTTGGGGGACCATGGTTCTATTTTTGGTAAGACATTTAGAAGTAAATCTAGGTCACCCCTTATCTAGATATTTCTATTAATACCTAAATTACCCTCCTGATTAATTTTGGGTAATGGTTAGTGTTAATAATAGTTAGTGTAATGATTAGTGAAATGATTAAGTTAAAGATAATTAGTGAGATTAAAATTCAGATTGTTTTTTTTTTAAAAGAAGTAGAATTATTGAGAGAGTAAAGTTAGAGAAGATGAAGAAGTAAAACATGGATTTTACCAACCACAACCGGAGGAAGAGTATTTGGGTACCCATGTATGCTTCAAACTTAGATAATGTTGGTTAAATTGATCCAAAATTTCAAAAAAATGTAAAATTTTTAAGTAGATTTGGGATTGTTCGGTTACCTTATGTGAAGAACAGGTAACTGAACACATCTGAAAGTGTAGTTCGGTTACTTTTTCCAAACACGCAGGTTACCGAACTCGCTCTTAATGGAGGTTTTTAGTCGTTCGGTTAACACGCATGTTACCGAACTTTGTTTATAGGATTTACGTAGTAATGTTCTGTTTGCCCGCAATGTTGCCGAACTTTAGGGTCTAGAAGTTCGGTTGGTTCGCAACCTATATGTAACCGAACTTCACGTTGTTAAGATTTTACCAAGTGTACAAAGTTCGGTTGTTTCGCAAACTTCATACCAACCAATATCTAATCGAACTACACACAATTAGTTAAGAGTTCGGTTTGTCAAGGTTTTTTTCGAACAAACCGAACATAGTGGGACAAGTTCGGTTAAATTGAAACTCAACATAGTGGGCAAAATAGCACAGTTCGGTTACATTGTAAATTTTTTTTTTTTTTTTTTTTTTTTTTTTTGTAATATTGGTAATGTTCGGTTACAAAATAGTTTTAGCCTTCTTTGCGAACCAACCGAACATAGTGGGCAAAGTTTGGTTAAATCAAAAATCAACATAGTGGGAAAAATAACACATTTCGGTTACATTACATTACATTTTTTTTTTTTTTTTTTTTTTTTTTTTAATATTGGTAAAGTTCGGTTAGAAAATAGTTTTAGCCTTCTTTGCGAACCAACCAAACTCTGAGTTCGGTTAAGAAAAAGTTAATTCGTGATAACCGAAGTGTTCTTCGTGTTCTTGGTTTCAGAATGTTCGGTTAGCGAACTAGTTTTTTTTTAAACTATTCCTAACCGAACATGTCACTGTAACTTCCATTTAAACCATATTTTGATGACTACTGCTCAAAATTTCAATCAAAGACGAATTAGAAGTAATGGGTTTGTGGGAAAATACTTATGGATAGGTTTGTTTATAAAAGATTGATTAATCGATGATGAAAATTCAATGAATCGACCATGCTAAAAATTTGATGATTTTGATTAGATTTGTATATGATCAGGGTTAGATGATCATAAATTGATGAAGAAGAGAAGAAGAAAAATTATAGAATAGAGGAAGAAGAAGTTGTAGATTAGTTATAATTTTAATTAGGTAAATGAGTAAATATGTTGATGATTTAAATTAAGTTATATATATAGAGGTGGTGGTGGTAGTCGGAGGTGGTAGTGGTGGGCGGCGGTGGTGGGAGGAGGTGGTGGTTATATATATATATATATATGGTTATTAGGTTAGTTTTAAATTAAATTAGGTTAAGGGTAGGTTAGTCATTTCCACACTTTAGGACACCCCTTATAACAATAGAGAATGTGGCCTAATAAGGCCATGGTCCCCTCAATAAAACCATGGTCCCAAAAAAAAAAAAATGGTTCGAATTCAATTCCCTCTCCAAATTTCACAAGGGCTTGGTGCCTAGGCCAGTAGGCCTGTCCTAGGGACCCTTGGCTATATTCGCCCCGGTATTCGAATCCACCCACACGTCTCCAAATTAGGGCCCAAAAACCGAACCAACCAAAACCGAAACCGAAACCGATGATTTTAAACCGAACCGAACCGAGTAGACCAAAAACCAGGTGGTTAACCGATTAATAGTGACCATAGGATTAAATGATTTTAGGCCGTGGATGGGGATATTTAACGAACGGTTGCACTAAATAACAAACCTATCAAAGTCCTAATCACGGAATAGAAGCTGTAGAAGAGATCGAAAATTGAAAAAGGTATTGTGTGTATTATTTGAACTGATTTTGATAAAGGTATTGCGATTGTGTATTTGTGTGTATTATTTGAAATGATTTTGATATTATGACTTTAATTATGATATTAGGGTTTGTAAAATTGAAAAAAAATTGGGGATTTCAAATTAAGGTCATTTAGGTTGATTTACAAATTTTTAATAAATTTTACAAGGACACGTCTCCAAATACCTGAAGTAGGGCATAGCTTGTAAACGTGTAACATTTCGCACCAGTAATAAAATTACAGTTCCCAATTTCTCATTTCATCTTCCCTCCCAAATTCGGTAATATCCAATTAAACGCCACTGCATAAGTTAAACCCTTTCATCATCTTTCTCATTTTGCTCTACACCATGACATCATCATCTTCAACAATGGCGATTCAACCAGGAAGAATTCGAGTTCTTAAAGAAGGACTACTACCCAAATTATTGTCTGAACATAAATGTGGACCAGTTGTTTATTGGATGTTTAGAGATCAAAGAGTTAAAGATAATTGGGCATTAATCCATGCTGTTGATCAAGCCAATAAAGGAAATGTACCTGTTGTTGTTGCATTTAATCTTTTTGATGCGTTCAAAGGTGCAAAGAGTCGTCAATTAGGGTTCATGTTAAAGGGTCTTCGCCAACTTCAGCAAACATTACTAGAGTCTTATCAAATCCCGTTCTTCTTGTTTCAGGTAATAAATAACTCAATTTTTTTCTCTGCAATTTTCTGATGAAAACCGTATGACTCGTTTTTAGAGCGAGTTAACTCAGTTTGACTCGGACAGTTTAACCTGGGTTGTACAAATAAGTAGTGCAAGAAAGTTTAATGGGTTTGTTGTTTTTGGTTTGGTTGATTAGGGAGAAGCAGTAGAAACAATTCCGAATTTTCTGAGAGAATGTGGAGCTTCACTTTTGGTGACAGATTTTTCGCCATTGAGGGAAGTTAGGAAATGGAAAGAAGAAATGTGTGAACGAGTTGGTGATGCAGTTACAGTGCATGAAGTCGATGCCCATAATGTAGTTCCACTGTGGGTTGCGTCAGGTAAGTTAGAGTACGGTGCAAGAACTATAAGGAGTAAAATTCACAAGTTGCTTCCTGAGTATCTCATTGATTTTCCTCAACTTCAAACTCCTAACAAGAAATGGGGTGGTATTAGTCCTTTGATAGATTGGGAGAAACTCATGGACGACGTTTTGAGGTTGCATTCTTCTCTTATTACATTTCATTTAATTTAATCACAGTATATGTAAGACAATGTCTCTAGATATATGGCAGTATGTTGCTGCTTCAACAACCAGTTCAGAGTTGCACATTTCAAAAGAAGCTATTTTGGTCTGCAAATAGCATCACAATAGGACCCACTAGCAATCCTGTCAGTGGATAGTAGTGTCCATTGGCCTTACATAACCTCATGCCAGCATTCAACGTGTTTAGGATCTCAACAACTGTTAGGCTTGTGCTTTCAGTAGCGGTGTGCTTTGGATGTCAAAATAGCAAGCTTGGGAACAAAAAGATAAAGAGGTCAATGTATGAATTATGCATTTTATAGAAGTTTTGACCAGTGGAAACATTTTAGAGCCATGTTGCTTGGGACTTAGTATATTGTAGTATATTTCATTAAGAAGGTTATTAATCTGAGTTACTCATACCAGGAAAGGAGCAGAAGTACCTGAAATTGAGTGGTGTGAACCTGGTGAAGTTGCTGCACTGGAAGCTCTACTTGGTACTAAAGATGGATTCCTTTCCACCACCAGGTTGAAGAACTATAATACTGATCGCAATAACCCATTGAAGCCGAGAGGACTTTCAGGCCTTTCTCCATATTTGCATTTTGGTCAGATTTCAGCCCAACGGTGTGCATTGGAGGCTCGGAATGTTCGCAGCGTCAATCCTCAGGTCTGCAGTATGAACTTTGTGTTAACGATATGGTTGTGTTCTATCTTGGTTTCTGCTGTTCATCTATGTGTCATATACTCATAGATCAAAAATTGAGGTTGTCTTCATTTTAATTCGTTTCCTAATTGAGTTAGTTGGTTTTGAATTTGAACCTTACGTTCTGTCCATGTGCCCATATTATGAAGTCAGTTGACTCGTTTCTGGAGGAGTTGATTGTACGAAGAGAACTCGCAGACAATTTTTGCTATTACCAGCCCCAGTATGACTCCTTACAGGGTGCATGGGAATGGGCTCGGAAAACTTTGATGGACCATGCAAATGATAAGCGAGAGCATGTTTATACGTGAGAAGATTCCCTTCACCAGTAATTCCTAAACTGAAATATAACTGGTAGAACCATGTACAGTATTGTTTAATGGTTGTTGTTTTGTTTTTCTCTTTCAATTTCAGGAGGGAGCAATTGGAGAAAGCAAAAACTGCTGATCCTGTAAGATACGCGTTTCAATTTGAAATGTTCACGTACAACTCCTTTCTGTTCTATGAGGGTTTTGGTGTCTCAGGATACTGTTGTGCCCACCAAACTTGGAATATTGTATTTTTTAATTGTATAAAAATCCTGCACTTTCAGCTGTGGAATGCATCACAACTGGAGATGGTTCATCATGGAAAAATGCATGGATTCATGAGGTAATTAGTAACTTCCTAATGGTTTAGTTCATTCAAACTTAATTATGTATTTTCTATTGTCCCCTTTGTTTATCAGACTAATGGGTGATCACGTGGTCGGTTTGCAGAATGTATTGGGCGAAAAAGATTTTAGAATGGACAAATGGACCAGAAGAAGCACTTTCTATAGCTTTATACTTAAATGACAAGGTAGTTGCTCTCTCCCTCTCCTCTTCCCTCTCTTTGCTCTTTACTGTTAAATATAAATATGCGATTACTAAACAGTTCAATTTGTTGACATGCTATTCTGCATTTTTCGCAGTACGAAATAGATGGTAGGGACCCAAATGGATACGTAGGTTGTATGTGGTCGATATGTGGTGTTCATGATCAGGTTTGCTTTCTTCATCTTCACAATTCTCTTTCAGTTTACCATGTTTCTGCTTATTTATGTTCAATTTACCTAAAGAAACCTAGACGACTACTAGTTTCAGTTAACAATGCTTCAACTCTCTAATTGTCATGTTCAGGGTTGGCGAGAACGGCCAGTGTTTGGCAAGATAAGGTACATGAACTATGCAGGATGCAAACGGAAATTTGACGTCGATGGTTATATCGCATATGTCAAAAGGCTAGTTGGCGGAATCAAGAAGCGGAAAGCAGAAACTACAATTGGCAATGAGGTTAAGGTGAAGTTGAAGTCTGACGTAGTACAAGATCTATTAAAAGGTAGAACGCAAGAAAATCCTTCAGAGATTGTCTCGTTATTATCTTCTTAAAGATTCGTACTGTGAACATATATGTTCAGTAGAAGAAATAGAAATGAACTGTATTATGTCTAGACACGTTTTGATTTCAATATTTTGTAATTCAGATGGTCATGGAAATGTACCTTTTAAATATGAGATTATTGATTTCCAGTTGGAAACTTGTAAAGTCAGAAAAACTTTTAAAGAAAATCCGTGCATCAAGTTCGTTTATTCAAGGACTGAAAAGAGAGTTTTGTTTGTCAAGTACACCTAATATTGCCTGTGCTATTTGCTTGGAGATATCCAGAGTGAAAGAAGAGATCTCTCGGATGCCTTGTGGGCACATATTTCATGCAGACTGCATAATTTCTTGGTTGGAGCAGAGCAACTCTTGCCCTATGTGCCGGTTTAAAGTTGAATACCAACTGGTTGGAGTATAATTTTTAATAATGTAATGCTGCAGGTGTAAATATTAAAATTTTATCAATTTACTGGGTTTTCATATTCAACTTTGATAACTGTTGTTCCCCTAAGAGCAACTGCAGTGTTGCGATCAAAACCAAAGACTAAAGAGCAAAAAAAAGACCAAATTTTGGGTTTAGTAGGTGTTCAAACACTACAGGGGAAGGAGTAAAAAATTAATGGGGCGCAACTTTAAGTTACGCCCGACTAAAACCAAACTAAAAACTATATTTGGTCTGGTTTTTAGTTTTAGTCTAGTCTTTGATCTTTACTCCCTCTCCACTGCGTCTGCTGTTTGATCTTTACTCTGGTTTTTAGTCTCCACTGTATCTGGGATAGGGTCCTGATAACAGACACGGTTCACAGAATTGCTACAGACAGATATCAACTTTATCAACAGAACTGTGACATGGTTCTGATAGCAGAAGACTTGTTTCTATGATAATATTGTCATAACACGCCAAAAACTACACGCTGTCTGGGCTCTGGATGCGGTTTAGTACTTACATGGTGAAAATAAAATAAAAGCAGAATACTAGCAAAGACTTTAGGACCCGTGGAAGTAAATAGGAAAGTGAGAAACTTTCAATGTCTATAAAACCACAAAACGAGCTTATTCGGTATCGTCATTGGCCTGAGCAGCAGAGGCTTCCATCATGCCGTTACGTATCTGGTTACTGATATCTCTTACATGTCCTGGACCATGAGGTAAGAACACTGTCGTGTTCTTTGATGAATTTCCAAGATCTTTGATTGTGTCAAAATACTGAGTGATCATGATAAGATCCATAACCTCTTTGGCTGACGTGCCCGAAACCTTGTGAGAAAAGTTCAGTATATTCTCCCTAAGACCATCAGTAATTGCCTGCCTCTGTCGTGCCACACCGACCCCACCGAGGTACTTTGCCTCTGCTTCAGCCTCAGCTCTCTTTACTTGTAGAATTTTATCTGCTTCACCTTTGTATACACTAGCAAGTTGGAGCCTTTGAGCTGTAACATGACAGAAAAGTAAAAGTTTTAAAAAGAAGTTCTTGCTAAGAAAGAATAACAATGCGCTAATATAAACCTTTCGAGAGATGGGACAAAATATAAAAGGAACACTTGCTATGAATTATTACCAGTAACCGGACGCCTATTATTCACAATAGCCTAGTTTCAAAATTTGCATTCAGTCAAATAAAATTCTGCTTCCACTAATATATTCTTTCACAAAATATGCATTGAATCTAGATCGACTACCCCTTTCATTCACACCATCTATTTCAGCATAAATCTTTTTTACTGATCCCTATGTACAGTTCAAAAGCAAGCTGTCATATTTTCGATTGGGTTTATTTCAATTTTCCTTTATTCAACAATTATCTCAACATCCTCCTGTTGGCTATCCCATGTTCACCATTAATAATGAATGTCAAAATTTCAAGGTAACATTATTAACAGCTAGAGTAACAAGGGGTTACAATGGAAAATGGAGAAAGGCCTTCTATAACTTTCACGAACACTCCAGTGCTAAGCCAACTAATACACCGTTACCATCATCTTAAAACAAGTTATGTCAATGCAGCTTGAACTTCAAATGTAGCGAAGATATTTAATTGACAACCTACACTTTTTAGTTTTTACCATTTAGTCCTGCATTCTGCAAGATGGGTGTGTCATTGTGCAAAGCGAAAGGGCGACCAGGAATCTCATAACTAAAGCATGAATTGGGATAGTATAAAGAAAAAATCTCAGCGACCTTCATATACTTTCAAGAATAACATTCAGATCTAGGAAGTTGTAGCTTCTATCTGTCTAACCAGAAGTTTCATAGGCAACTAGCAGTGAAGAATAAAATTCCGAATACTTCTTTCATAAAAATTGGCAAAACTGTGATAGAATTTTATAATTATGGGTAAAAACAAGAGTAACACATGTAATAACGTGTAGCTAGAGAAAAGAAAAAGTTTGATTTCTAAGCAAGAATAAAGTGTGCCTTGTGATTAAACTACAAAGAAACACCTACCCAGAACAACCATCACAAGAAATTCAACCAGTTAACAGAAAGATTCTTACCTGCATTTATCTCATTCATTGCTTTGCGCACCGAGGGATCAGGTATGATGTCAACCATCAGTATGTGCTCTATGTTGTATCCATATGCTCCCATGACCTAATCCATGATATCAACATGGTTTAGTATCTCTGAGTAGTATATTCTCCATGATCCAAAATAGATAGATACTAACATTGAAGAAAATGAGACTGATTGGTTAGAAAAAAAGGGTACCTAGTTAAAGAGAGAATCTATACATGACATCTCAAACCCAAAAGCATACAAAATATAAGATGTCAACAACCAACAGTATGTGCTCTATGCTCTATCCATATGGTGGAGATGTAATAGTGGACAGCACCATAGGAAATAAAGCATCCAACATTTGACGAATCCATTTCGATTTCCCAACAACTTTAAATGACTTTTACTAAATAAATTAGACTAACCTTTTCAAGCTCCTCCAGCACAGCTTGAGCAACATCACTCTTTTGTTCAAAGAGCTCGTCCAATGTCATTCTTGGAACATGAGCTCTAACAACTGAAATACAAAGTACAAGTATAACACAAAGATAAGCATTCACGAAAAGAAAATCAGGTCACAAACTGAATGAATTCCCAAAACATTCCCAACCAAAAAAAAGAGAAGCATATATACCATCAAATACATAAGCCTGAATCTGTTCTTGTGGGTTTTGCAACTCATAAAAGGCATCATCAGCGTTATGCTTGATTACTCGGTATTGAATTGAACACAGTAGTTGCACAAAGACATTATCCTGTCAAACACAGAGCAAACAGTTAATATTCATCCTTTTCCAGTAACTATCCCCATATTAAGTTGTGATTTACTCAATTTTAGGTTTACAGACAGCTCTAATCATCAATCAAACAGGCCAATTACCGCATAAATCGAACGAATTCCAGAATTTCTTTACATGGGTATGCTTGATTTTAAACATAATCAACAATAGATTGATAATACCTTAGTTTTGGTTTCGATCTTGACATCAAGAGAATTGATCCGAGTAGAAAGAACACCAGCAAGACATTCACCAGCTAAAGGATTGAAGAAATGAAAACCAGGGTTTGCTATTTTTGAGAAGCGACCGAATCTTTCTACAATTCCAATACTTGCTTGATCTATACATCCACACATGAAGAAAAACATATTCACCATTTTTCCTTTCTTTCTCTGTGAGAAAAAATATCTTTCTGATTTCTTTTACTTCTTTTTGGATCAAGATCAGCACAAACCTAACCAATTAGAATATAGTTTTATGAAATCTCTGAGGACTTTGAACAGAAAAAAGATACGACGCGGCAATTTATGGGGAAAAATAGAGGACACGGTATGAGACTTTGAGTATATGACGTCGACGATATTATAAACCGCCTCCCTTTTATATCGTCTCGGTAGATACACAAACACAATCAGGGGTCCTGTCCAATCGGTCTATTATACCGAACCGGCTCACACTATAGGGTTAGTTGGGGTCGTGTTCACGATTGATTGAATAAGAGGGGAAACCTTCAAATGGTAATTTTTGTCAATTTGTCAAATATACAGATACGAAAGGTTTTACCTATTTCCCATCCACACTTTCCCTAAATCCCATCCCAACTACACAAATCAAATTTTGTGTAACTCTTTATAGGGTGGGTAAACAAAACTCATAATCGTCTTCCTTATTCCTTCCTCTCAAATCTCAACCTAACTTCATTGTTCTTGCAGCGTGTGTAACTGTAAGTCACTCATGTGCTGCCTATTTATTAATATCATCACTGCTCCTATACATATCCAATATTTTCAAAGATGGGTGATCAAGGGTCCGTACCCAAATTGAGAAACAACACAAGAACTATACAGTTTGATTATGCAATTGATTATTTAATTTCTTTTTGTATTAGATTTTTCGTTTTTATATGGATATGAATGATACCAGTAATTGACCTTGAACTGATTCTCATTAATTAAGAAAACATATAAATTTCACGGGTATTCTTAATTCAATTAGGTTTTCATCCGATTCAATTTCCCCAAAATATAACAATTTTTAAATCGATGATTTTTTTTTTTTTACTTTGGTTGTCCATGTTATTAAAGAAAAAATAAATAAATAAATTGCAATACAACCTCCAAACTTAATTAAAATGGTTGCAAATATGATTAATTTGGTGATGGTAGTGGTGATAAGAGTTTAAATCAATTACCAAGATTAGAGAGTATTTTGAGTTTTGTTCACCCACCCTAGAGAGAGTTACATAAAATTTGATTTGTGTAGTTGGGTGGGATTTAGGAAAAATGGAGATAGGAAATACGTAAAACCATATGAAATGTGTCACGATTCATCTATTTTCTTGACAATGAAATACAGTGTGGACGCGTTATGCTATTTTAGATAATAATGCCGGGATTATGAGAATGTGCCAGCACCAAGACTCAAGAGTCAAGACTGCTAGCTACTTCCGGTGGTTTATGTGATGTGACTACATCATGGTTTACAGACTTGGCTTTTGAAACTTGAAAAATGCTATAGTGGCCCTATTTTCAGATGGCATTTGATTGATAGTGTGATCCAACTACTAATGCCTAGTAATACCAATCAAAAACAGAGGTGATAATGTGGGTTTGGCCCGGGAGACGACGAATTTAGAAGTGAAAAAGGGGCTATGCAAATCGGGCGAATATTGAGTCAACCCAGTTGTTGATGGTGGTTTTTAAACAAGGGGTAAAATCGTAAAACCCCATGACCTAGTGTTACCCGCAACACATTAACTAAGAGCATTTAACTCAGGTGTAAATAATTAATAGGGGTATTTTTTCAAAATACCCATTAGGTTTTCGACACGTAACCCTAATTCCAAAACCAAGCCGCACACTCGCGCACCATGGCAACAATGCCAAACCAAGCCGCACATCGCGCACCATGGCAACAATGCCAAACCAAGCCGCACACTGCGCACCATGGCAACAATGCCAAACCAAGACGCACATCTGCGTACCATGGCAACAATGCCAAACCAAGCCGCACACTCGCGCACCATGGCAACAATGCCAAACCAAGCCGCACATGCGCGCACCATGGCAACAATGCCAAACCAAGCCGCACACTGCGCACCATGGCAACAATGCCAAACCAAGCCGCACATCTGCGCACCATGGCAACAATGCCAAACCAAGCCGCACATCTGCGCACCATGGCAACAATGCCAAACCAAGCCACACACTCGCGCACCATGGAAACAATGCCAAACCAAGCCGCACACTTTGCAACAACGCCAAAACCAAGCCGCACACCGCGCACCATGGCAACAACGCCAAAACCAAACTACATATCGCACTCATTGGCAACCATGCCAAACTAAGCCGCTATGCCATTAGCACATGCCAAATATAGCGCCCTAGGCTTGCAAAAACGTGCAACTAGGTCAACATGGCCGTGCACGTGCCATTGGCACATGCCAACACGTACCACAAGCCATATTTCCAAGCCGCTATGCCATTGGCGCATGCCAAATATAAATCCCTAGGCTTGCAAAACGTGCAACTAGGTCAACATGGCCGTACGTGCCATTGGCACATGCCAACACGTACCACAAGCCATATTTCCAAGCCGCTATGCCATTGGCGCATGCCAAATATAGCGCCCTAGGCTTGCAAAACGTGCAACTAGGTCAACATGGCCGTACGTGCCATTGGCACATGCCAACACGTACCACAAGCCATATTTCCAAGCCGCTATGCCATTGGCGCATGCCAAATATAGCGCCCTAGGCTTGCAAAACGTGCAACTAGGTCAACATGGCCGTACGTGCCATTGGCACATGCCAACACGTACCACAAGCCATATTTCCAAGCCGCTATGCCATTGGCGCATGCCAAATATAAAGCCCTAGGCTTGCAAAACGTGCAACTAGGTCAACATGGACGTACATGCCATTGGCACATGCCAACACGTACCACAAGCCATATTTCCAAGCCGCTATGCCATTGGCGCATGCCAAATATAGCGCCCTAGGCTTGCAAAACGTGCAACTAGGTCAACATGGCCGTACGTGCCATTGGCACATGCCAACACGTACCACAAGCCATATTTCCAAGCCGCTATGCCATTGGCACATGCCAACATGCTCGCTGGTAGCTTTTCCTACCAAGGCCACGGCCCTAACGGCCACGCATGCCATTGGCACATGCCAACATGCTCGCTGGTAGCTTTTCTTACCAAGGCCACGACCCTAACGGCCACGCATGCCATTGGCACATGCCAACATGCTCGCTGGTAGCTTTTCCTACCAAGGCCACGGCCCTAACGTCCACGCATGCCATTGGCACATGCCAACATACTCGCTGGTAGCTTCTCCTACCAAGGCCACGGCCCTAACGGCCACGCATGCCATTGGCACATGCCAAAAACACACGCTGGTAGCCTAACTTGCAAACCGTGCAACCTACCACCAAGGCATTCCGCACATGCCATTGGCACATGCCAAACACACACGCTGGTAGCCTAACTTTCAAACCGTGCAACCTACCACCAAGGCATTCCGCACATGCCATTGGCACATGCCAAACACACACGCTGGTAGCCTAACTTGCAAACCGTGCAACCTACCACCAAGGCATTCCGCACATACCATTGGCACATGCCACGCACGCCACTAGCAGCTCTGGCATTGCCACTTACACTCAACGTACAACCTACCACCAAGGCATTCCGCACATGCCATTGGCACATGCCACGCACACCACTAGCAGCTCTGGCATTGCCACTTGCGCTCGAAGTACAACCCGCAACAAGGGCATTCCGCACATGCCAATGGCACATGCCACACGTGCCACTGGTAGCGCCACTTGCACTCAAGGTGCAACCAACACTCGAGATATCAACACAAACTGGGGGATGCTTTCCAGGGTTTTGGTTTGGCGGTCACAACTTGCAGCGTACACTATGCTCACATTAAGAAAGCGTGAAAAGGAATAAAGCGGTCAAATAAATGAGGAAATAATGGTGAAAACGTTTTCACCCATAAACACCTTGCGGTTACCACCTCCTCCCATTATTTCACCCTTTACTCTCTTCCTTCATGAGGCCAGGGTACGTTTCAATCTCGACTTGTATAAATAGGTCTTACCTATTTCCACCAGACAACAAGTCTCGGTCAGTAGAAAAATACTACACTCTCAGAAAGGCAACTTTGCAAGCTCTCCCAAAAGCTTTCATCTCTTGCAAGCTTCCCAAGCTTTTACTTTCTCGATACAAGTCGAGATACTACTCTCCCGCATTATTCTCGGGTCTCAACACCTTTCTTGGCTTCCCTCCCCAAATCAACCCTTCTCTTCCACTTTGTGACCGACAAGTCCGGAACGGCCATTTCTTGGTTTAGGCCGGACTTGTACAGATTGATCTCTCGAATCTATAAAGTGCTCACGTGCAGCACATTTGTTTAGGGTTTGAACCAGTTTCTCACTCACCTACCGAATTTACCGAAATCGGCGAAACGATTTTTACCCATAAATAATTGGCGACCACAAATGGGAGGATTGATCTATCGGCTACAATGTCGACTATCGATCTCGTCCTTCGACCCGATGTCAAGATGGTAGGGGAAGGCGACTCAATCCGACGCAACTACCCAGATTTCCACCCGGTTACTAGTTGTAAAAACTACATGATAAAACTGGGGACTCGCCGAAGATGCTACCAGCGATTGGGGACTTGCTGGCGATGCTACTAGCAAAACCGCCTTTACATGGAGAGGGGCATGTTCGCAAAAACCTATGAAGTGAGTAAATTCGGATCAGGCAAGATATACAATCTGTTTTTAGGTTCTTAGTAAAACCGTTATACTATCGAATCTTGTGCCTATCGCTAGCACACACTTTCATAAAAGCAATATTCCTTTCCCAAAACATAATCGAGTCATATTATCAAAACCATTCATCCCGAAATAATCCAATATCCTCAAAAGCTACCACTATCTACCAAAAACTCGGTCAAACTTTGAACCGGCATCCAAAGGTGTCTTTCAAAAAAAAAAAAAAAAAGAGAAAAAGAACCTAAATGGAAGTTTAACAGAGAAACATTCAAGGAAAATCATCCAACGAGGTCTGTTCTTCTTCTTGGAGAAAGTCAACTTTGCATCTTCAAGAGCCGCTCTCTTCATAGTCAACATCTTGGAAAGCTTTTCAAGTTCTACCTCTGTCGTGCAATCTCCTCGGCGGAAAGGCTTTCGACATCGCATCTTTCAACTTTTGGATCTCAAAGAAGGCCTTCGACAAACCACGAAGTGTTGAACTCCTTTTCTACGCACACGTCGCGGTGGTGCTCCCAGTAGGCAATAACGTCTTCAGAAACAGTGTGACCGGTCACCTCACGCATATCCTCGATAGAAGATAAAGCCTCTTCCATACGCTTAACCAGCGCGAATCGACTAGTGACTTTCTTGGTTGTGGCCATATGTCCGTACTTCTCCCAAATTCTGGTGTACAACGCCTCATGCTTAGACGGCACGCTGAAGCCGCCAACCAGCACATGACCTGGATAGGGAACCAAGTATGGGGGATCAAAAATGGCGCCTGCACCTGGCCTCACGACTCGCAGAGGGTCTTCCTCCATGTCTACGGAAACAACCATCCGAGAATCATCCACCGTTTGAACCACATCTGTGCCCGGCGATTGGCTAACTCCCATCTCCAAGTCACCGGCGGTGGTTACCAAAGGCAAGTTTTCGTGTGACTCCACCCCAGAATCGTCCTCCGAACCGGATTCCTCCTGCGAACTTGAGTTAGACATTTTTTCAAAAGAGGAAACAGAAGAAGAAGAAAGAAAAGAAGCGCGAAACTCACCGAACCACTTCCCGAAAAAGAACCAGAGTCTTTGCCAGAGGAATCACTCTCACTTGTTGAACTTTCTTCTTTCTCCGACTCATCACCGCTATGAGTAGGCTCGGTCTTGGAATTCTTCGAAGAAATTGCCGTCTCCTGGCAACGTGCAAGGGCAGCGAAAGCATTAACACTACCGAAACCCTGGAAGAAACAAGACAGATGTTTTCAGCAGAAATTCACGTATTTTGAGACAAACCAACAAGGAGATGACACATACCTGATTATTGGAAGAACTGAAAGACACGAGAGCTGTGGGAGGATCTTTTGAAACCGCCTGGAACCCACCAGCACGATTTTTCGTTCTTCGTTCCTTGGCCTGGGGACTTTCCGAGTTTCTAGGCAACTTTAAACTTGAGGTCTCTCAACATTGGGTACTTCTTCAAAATTGCCTAGGGAAGGTTTACAACGAATATTCTCTACCACGCCGCTTACAAAATCTTGGATCATAATAAACTCATCGCACTTAACTCATTATAGCCAAAGGTCGTCGAAGTTACTCTTCCCATTTGAAAGAAGGGAAGGCGGATACCCGGCTCGAGGGCACTGGCATTGAGGGCGGCACGCAATGAATCCTTAGGAATCACCGGCTGGTAAGCAAGAGGTACCCCTTGATCGAAACCCATGTGACGAAAGAAAGACGGTCAATATTGTAGGCGACTATCTGGAAAGACCCCATGAAGAAAGACGGCATATAACCGGGCAAGCAGCTTTGAATGAACAAGTTTTCACCAACGCTCAAATCGCCATCAGAAGACAAAGACGTGAGCGGAGCAGAAGCAAAGGTGTCAATTTGAGTCACTGACCTATGGACCGGCTCCCATGGGCGAAAATTGATTTCATACGACTTATCAAGAAGACTAACCAAGCTCACGCCAACTCTTGGACGCCTGTTCACCCATCGAAGAATTCGAGAGCCGCCCCAACTCGCGGGAATCGAAGGCATCGGTTTCGGAGCATACTTCTCAAAGTGCTCCCATAGCCAGACTTGTAGAAAAGCAACGTGCACATATGAATTCACTTTCATGAAACCATTCGAAACTCGCATGTTCGCAACTAGGTGATCCAGATGCACATACATGGAACCGAGGAATAACTTGCCAATGGGAAGAACTTCACCTTTCGCCAACTTCACAGCAATCCCTAGCAACTCTGGTCGTATCTCCTTCTTACCGTAACCGTCATCAAAAATGTCTCTAGACAACCGAGAGAGCCAAAAATGCCGCAACGTGAAGATCACCGCTTTTCATTTAGGTTCCAACTCGTCCGGAAACCATTGAGATATCCACCAGTCGTAAAGGCACCTTTCATCCTCTTTCCGGACAGAGTCCTTCGACTTCGCAGTGGAGTCTTTCCGAGCGAAATCTTCCAACTTAGCGGCAAGGTCATCCCGCATCTTCCCCTCACTTTCAGATAATTGGATTTTGAGATTCCTAGTTACCGGAAGATTCAGCAAGAGGGCCACACTCTCCAAGGAGAAAGTTATCTCACCCCATCTACATATGATCGTATGGGTGTACGAACACCATCTGGAGATGAAAGCAACCAAGCCCGGGATATCCTTCCTAATCTGGAGATTTACTGAAGTTCTAACATCATCAATAATCTGTGCTCGAGTCAAGTTGGTATTTATATGCTCCTTACTCACCATGAACTCAACCCATCTATCAAAAGAACGCAATGGGCTTTGGCACATCCTGAAATCAATGTTGGAAGAGGAATATACCCCTTTATGAAGACAAACCGTATGGTGTTCTCTCAGGCGAACCGAACGTGTCTTCCTTTCATCTTCACCACCGGTTAACAAAATTGGCACGAAACCTGGGTGATTTTTCCGAGCAGAGACAAGTTTTTTGGCGAAGAACTCATCATCCGTGTTTGGTTTGGAATTATGGACATCCTTTGATGAAGCAAAATTTTGTTCAGGTAACATCTTGTCGGATCTCTTAATAACAACTTAGTAACAAGATACCTGCACACAAAAAAAAAAAAAAAAAAAACAAAATAAACTCCCTGACACATAACCGCGCCCAACAAAAGGAAAACCCGAAATAAAAAAAGAAAAGAGGAGGGCGTATTCTCTACGGGTTCAAAACTATATACGCAGTATTTTCCTCGGGTTCAAGACTATATACGCGGTATTTTATACGGGTTCAAGTGTGTCTACAGTATCCTTCTTCGGGTTCAAAAGTTATATATGAAGCATTTTTCTACGGGTTCAAAATTGCACGCGCAGTATTTCTTTCAAGACCGAAATTCATATATGCAATATTTCCTACGGGTTCGAAGTCATATGAAGCATATATACAATATTCTTCTTCGGGATTCATATACAGTATTCTCCACGGGTTCGAAACTGCACACGCAGTATTTTTCTTCAGGGTTCAAAATTATATACGCAGTATTTTATACGGGCTTAAGTGCGTCTGCAGTATCCTTCTTCGGGTTCAAAATTGTATATGGAGCACTTTCCTACGGGTTCGAATAATATATACAGTATTTCCCTTGGGTGCATACATACAATATTTTCTACAAGAGGCACGCCAAGAAATTATATGCGCAATATCATTGCAAGGATTATAAAGAAAAACGCATACTCTTAGGGTTTGCACCTACATGAAAAGGGAAACAAGAGAAGTACTGGAAGACATACCTGGAAGCCGGTCTTTTCTTTGTGACTCTGTCGCTAGTAGAAAAGGATGAAAAGATGAAAGTGCAAGATGGGAGCAAGGGACTTTATATATATAGGCGTGAAGACTTCGAAATAGGGAAGGATTTCCCTTTACCAAATCGTGCGTGTAAGAAACGGGCCCACAAGGGCGCAACTTCCCAATGTCGCCCAAGCTGCACCGGCCCCACCAATTGCACCGACTTCCCTATGACCGCCCAAGTCACGCCTGCAAGCACGTACAACTCCCACATTGCGCCGGTCCCACCAGCTAGCACACTCAGTTTCCCAAGTCACGCCTGCAAGCACGCACAGCTTCCACATTGCGCCGGTCCCACCAGCTAGCACACTCAGTTTCCCAACTCACGCCAACTTCCCAACGTCGCCCAAGCCGCACCGGCCCCACCAATTGTGCCACCTCCCGATTTGTGCAAAACTACCGAGGCAAGGATTCCAAATCCTATTTATAAAAGGTCGACAAGCCCCTCAATTCTTTTTACTAGTTTCTTGTTGATAGTTTGTCACCATCTTATGCTTACCTCGCAACAAAGCCCCTGCTCCGAGTTAAGCGGGGACTTAATGTTGATGGTGGTTTTTAAACAAGGGGTAAAATCGTAAAACCCCATGACCTAGTGTTACCCGCAACACATTAACTAAGAGCATTTAACTCAAAATAATTAATAGGGGTATTTTTTCAAAATACCGCATTAGGGTTTTCGACACGTAACCCTAATTCCAAAACCAAGCCGCACATCGCGCACCATGGCAACAATGCCAAACCAAGCCGCACACTGCGCACCATGGCAACAATGCCAAACCAAGCCGCACACCGCGCACCATGGAAACAATGCCAAACCAAGCCGCACATCTGCGCACCATGGCAACAATGCCAAACCAAGCCGCACACCGCGCACCATGGCAACAATGCCAAACCAAGCCGCACACTGCGCACCATGGCAACAATGCCAAACCAAGCCGCACATCGCGCACCATGGCAACAATGCCAAACCAAGCCGAACACCGCAACAACGCCAAAACCAAGCCGCACACTCGCGCACCATGGCAATGACGCCAAAACCAAACTACATATCGCACTCATTGGCAACCATGCCAAACTAAGCCGCTATGCCATTGGCACATGCCAAATATAGCGCCCTAGGCTTGCAAAACGTGCAACTAGGTCAACATGGCCGTACGTGCCATTGGCACATGCCAACACGTACCACAAGCCATATTTCCAAGCCGCTATGCCATTGGCGCATGCCAAATATAAATCCCTAGGCTTGCAAAACGTGCAACTAGGTCAACATGGCCGTATGTGCCATTGGCACATGCCAACACGTACCACAAGCCATATTTCCAAGCCGCTATGCCATTGGCGCATGCCAAATATAGCGCCCTAGGCTTGCAAAACGTGCAACTAGGTCAACATGGACGTGCGTGCCATTGGCACATGCCAACACGTACCACAAGTCATATTTCCAAGCCGCTATGCCATTGGCGCATGCCAAATATAGCGCCCTAGGCTTGCAAAACGTGCAACTAGGTCAACATGGCCGTACGTGCCATTGGCACATGCCAACACGTACCACAAGCCATATTTCCAAGCCGCTATGCCATTGGCGCATGCCAAATATAAAGCCCTAGGCTTGCAAAACGTGCAACTAGGTCAACATGGCCGTACATGCCATTGGCAAATGCCAACACGTACCACAAGCCATATTTCCAAGCCGCTATGCCATTGGCGCATGCCAAATATAGCGCCCTAGGCTTGCAAAACGTGCAACTAGGTCAACATGGCCGTACGTGCCATTGGCACATGCCAACACGTACCACAAGCCATATTTCCAAGCCGCTATGCCATTGGCACATGCCAACATGCTCGCTGGTAGCTTTTCCTACCAAGGCCACGGACCTAACGGCCACGCATGCCATTGGCACATGCCAACATGCTCGCTGGTAGCTTTTCTTACCAAGGCCACGGCCCTAACGGCCACGCATGCCATTGGCACATGCCAACATGCTCGCTGGTAGCTTTTCCTACCAAGGCCACGACCCTAACGGCCACGCATGGCATTGGCACATGCCAACATACTCGCTGGTAGCTTCTCCTACCAAGGCCACGGCCCTAACGGCCACGCATGCCATTGGCACATGCCAAAAACACACGCTGGTAGCCTAACTTGCAAACCGTGCAACCTACCACCAAGGCATTCCGCACATGCCATTGGCACATGCCAAACACACACGCTGGTAGCCTAACTTTCAAACCGTGCAACCTACCACCAAGGCATTCCGCACATGCCATTGGCACATGCCAAACACACACGCTGGTAGCCTAACTTGCAAACCGTGCAACCTACCACCAAGGCATTCCGCACATACCATTGGCACATGCCACGCACGCCACTAGCAGCTCTGGCATTGCCACTTACACTCAACGTACAACCTACCACCAAGGAATTCCGCACATGCCATTGGCACATGCCACGCACACCACTAGCAGCTCTGGCATTGCCACTTGCGCTCAAGTACAACCCGCAACAAGGGCATTCCGCACATGCCAATGGCACATGCCACACGTGCCACTGGTAGCGCCACTTGCACTCAAGGTGCAACCAACACTCGAGATATCAACACAAACTGGGGGATGCTTTCCAGGGTTTTGGTTTGGCGGTCACAGCTTGCAGCGTACACTACGCTCACATTAAGAAAGCGTGAAAAGGAATAAAGCGGTCAAATAAATGAGGAAATAATGGTGAAAACGTTTTCACCCATAAACACCTTGCGGTTACCACCTCCTCCCATTATTTCACCCTTTACTCTCTTCCTTCATGAGGCCAGGTACGTTTTCAATCTCGACTTGTATAAATAGGTCTTACCTATTTCCACCGTGACAACAAGTCTCGGTCAAGAGAAAAATACTACACTCTCGTAAAGGCAACTTTGCAAGCTCTCCCAAAAGCTTTCATCTCTTGCAAGCTTCCCAAGCTTTTACTTTCTGATACAAGTCGAGATACTACTCTCCCAGAATTATTCTGGTCTCAACACCTTTCTTGGCTTCCCTCCCCAAATCAACCCTTCTCTTCCTCTTTGTGACCGAAGCAAGTCTGGAACGGCCATTTCTTGGTTTAGGCCGGACTTGTACAGATTGATCTCTCGAATCTATAAAGTGCTCACGTGCAGCACATTTGTTTAGGGTTTGAACCAGTTTCTCACTCACCTACCGAATTTATCGAAATCGGCGAAAACGATTTTTACCCATAAACACCAGTGACAAAAATCGTTTCTCAAAATCTCGAATGTTTCTCTAAAATCACTTTGTTTTTCTTTCAAATTCATTTAGCTGATCTGAATCTCGTTAATCATGTCTTGTCTGCGTTTGATTTGGTTATAATTTTCTTACTATTAGTCTTTCTCTTATAAGTTTACTTTCTTTTTAGAAAATCAGTTATTTTCTGTGTAAGAATGTGGAACTAATCCTTTCTTTCTGATTTTGCAGCACTCTTGAAGTGTTTTCAGTGGTGTTCCAGTGGTGGTATCTTGTAACAATAGTGTAGGAGAATTTCAATCTCCCTTTATCTCAGTGGTTTATCTTGAATCTATCATAGATATGTTCAAATCTTCAAGAAGAATTGGATTCCAAAAAACAGTAGTGTTCTTTGTGTGGTGTGCGGTTTATTTGTCAAAACTTATGATACACAAATCAATGGGATTTGCTACCAGCTATCAATCATATTCTTCTCATATGATGGGAAAGATTATCTCTTTGCAATTCAGAAGTTGCAGCATCAAGTTTGATGAGGGCAAGATGAGAAATGCTCCAAAGAAGAAAGCGCAATTAGTGGAATTTGAAAATTTGAAAATTTGAAACTATTTTCCAAGTCGGGGCATATATTCACTCCGCAAAATCTTTCGGTGTTTACTGGGTATGAGCTGGGTCAGCAGGTTAAGTTTGGTAACTCTGAAGTGAAAAGATTAAACCCTAACCCTAAATGAAAGATATAAAGAGGGTAAGGATTAAGCTTTCTCTACACAAACCAGTTGCAACCAAAAATATCAAAAATCGAAAAAAGATGTCTCAGCCAAACAACTTGCAACTGGCAGCCCTAACAAGAAGAATGCAGCATACGAGTATCAATCTCAGTCATGCTAGAGATGTAAGAAGTAGTTTGATCTCAGCTACGGAAATAGGTGAAGCACCAACAAAATGGAAGAACTGCCTTATTGGTAAGATAATGCATAAAGATGACATTGATCCTGATGATGTGAAGAAGGAGATCAATATAACCTGGAGGAAGTATAAGCGTGTGGAAATGACTACTATGGGCCGTAATCTTTTTGTGTTCAAGTTCAAAAATGAGGATGATAAGAAGGAGGTGTTTAAGAGAATTCCGTGGGTGATTAACTTTATGTTAATAGTTCTCCAGGAATATGATAACTCAATCCCATTGGAGAGCTATACTTTTACGCATCATATCTTCTCAGTGATCTTTCGAAATCTTGCCTATGAACATACTGATGATGGCATAATTGACAAGTTGGTCAATGCCATTGGTCAGATAGTAGAGATCGAAGGGAAGAAGTGTGTCACAATCAGGGGAAGAGTTGTAACCGCAAAGATCTTGGTCGACCTAAGGGAACCATTGAAGAGAGGTGTTTGGATTTATAATGCAGCTAAGTAAAAAGTGTGGGTAAAATATCATTTTGAAAAGAAGCCAAAAACAACTTGCCCACATTGTTATGTGATAGATCATGATGAAGGGAAGTGTGAGGATATTTCTTGGAAAATCTTTATTTATGGCTTAACAGATAAAGAGTTTGAAGATTTCTATGCTGATTATGCACATATGGTGGAAGCCTACGAGAAGAATAAAAAGAAGGAGGCAGCTATGGAAGATCAAAATGGTTCTTCTGGTGGGACGGGTCAGGAAAATGAAGATGGGTCGGATCCGAGAAAGAATAAAAGAACCTGTGACTCTGCAATTGAAGATAACTATGTTATTGTTGACAATCCTCTAGCCACTTTCGATGGGAACCAAGGATCTCAGTCTGGTGGAGTTTATCATAATGACAATCAAAATCCAACCTTCTCCGGTGAAGATTTGAACATGACAGATGCGGATAATGAGGGGAGAAGTGAAGGACCCAACCATCCAGCACCTACTGTAACACGAAGAAGTGCAGCAAATCAAGTTTGTTTTCTTCTTAAAGTTTTCCGATTCTTCGATTATTTTGGTAATTACAATTTTGAGTTTTTGATTTATAATTATAACTCTGAGGATTACTGGGTTGATTGCAATATTGGTTTGTGTCAGACTGAATTGGACCTAGAAATTAGATCTTCCATTAAACCTAATTATCAAAATATGAAAGTACTTGCTTGGAATGTACAAGGGTTTGGCAATAAGGATACTAGACAGCATCTAGGTGAACTAATTAGAGATAATGATCCAGATATTGTCTTTTTATCTGAAACTAAAACCATGAATGTGAAGATGCAAAAGTTTACTTATAGGTTTAATTACATGAATTACTTATATGTGAACCCAATTGGTGCCTCTGGTGGTCTCTTTATGCTTTGGAAAGATGGTATACACATAGATGTAGTTGATATGAATATTAATTTCATCTCTGTTGTTGTGAATATGGACTCTAGAAGTGGTCATACTCTTCTAAATTGTATGTATGGTGCTTTGGATGATCTAGGATGGGATAGGCAATGGGATTACTTAGATAACCTAGCTACTAGGTATAGTTGCCCTTGGATACTTATAGGAGATCTGAATTTTATAATTAGACAAGAGGAAAAAGTTGGTGGCAACAAAATCCCTCAAAGTCAGCTTGATAATGTTAAAAATCATTTAGATCACCTTGGCCTTACTGACCTGAACTTCATAGGTAATCCTTTCACTTGGAGTAATCACAGGAGTGGAGACTCTCTTATCCTAGAGAGATTGGACAGGGTTTTAGCTAACTCTGATTGGCTAGAATTTTTTCCAAATGCCATAGTCTATCAGTTGATATAGGTAGCTAGTGATCACAGCCCCATACTACTAGTTACCTCAAAGGAGGATAGTAATTCTAGAAGACCCCTTAGGTTTAATAGGTGTTGGCTGCAAAATAATACTTGTAGAGATGTTATAGTCAATAACTGGAACACTAAGAAAAGGGGATCTAAAGCCTATATGCGTGCTAAATGTTTGTACAATGTGAAGTTAGCTCTTAGGAATTGGAGCCTTAATTCTTTTGGCAATTTTCAAACCCACATTAATGCTATTGAAAAACAGTTAGAAGATGTCTCTGATATGTATGATAGTGCTAGTATTGCTGTGAAAAAAAGTCTTGAATAGTCTTTAAAATACTGGTATGGTGTAAGACAAGAGTAGTATGCAAATAGCAAGAGAAAATGTTTTAACTTTTGATGATAAACACAAAAAATATTTTCATGATTAAGTTAATTTCAGAAAAAGAAGAACTCAAATTGATTGTTTGCAGAGCAGTATTGGTGTGTGGTTAACTGATAAAAGCATGATTGCTACTGAACTTAGAGAGCATTTTAGTAAAATAAGCAGGACTACTAATCCTCCTAGAGATAGAGGCTTTTTTAAATGTTCTTACCCCTTGTATTACTGCTGAAGAAAATCAGTTCCTTATTAGGCCTCCTACTGATGAGGAAATTAAGGCTATAGTGTGGCAAATGCAGCCATGGACTAGTCCTGGCCCTGATGGGTATCCTCCTGGGTTCTACCAACAAATGTGGGATATTGTTGGTTCTAACACTGTTGATATGGTTAAAAGTTTCTTTTATTCTGGTCACTTGCTTAAACAAATGAACCATAACTTTGTGTCTTTAATTCCTAAGAATAATGCCCCTAGAACACCCTCTGATTTTAGGCCCATAAGCTTAAGTAATGTGAGTTACAAAATAATCTCTAAGTTGCTTGCTAGTGGGCTTAAAACTGTTATGGACAAGTTTATCTCACCTTATCAAGCTGCTTTCCTCTCTTCAAGGCAAATAACAGATAATATAGTGATTGCTCATGAAATTGTGGACACTATCAGAAAAATTAAAACTAAGTCTGGTCTTATGGCAATCAAATTAGATATGTCTAAGGCCTTTGATAGAATATAATGTCATTTTTTACTTGATATTCTTAAGAAACTTGGTTTCCATGATCACTGGTGTAGTTTAATTGAACAATGCATCACTACTGTGTCTACTTCTATTCTTTTAAATGGAGCACCAAGTGTAGTTTATTATCCAACAATGGATCTTAGACAGGTGGGCCCCTTATCCCCTTACTTGTTTATCATTTGCATAGATGTTCTTTCTAAAATGCTAATTGATGCAGAAGGCAAAAACAATATCCAAGGTATTAAGGTTACCACTTCTGCTCCCTCTATTAGCCATTTATTCTTTGCTGATGATTGTCTTGTGTTTACTAGGGCCACTGTCAAAGGAGCTAAGAACTTAGAGAGTATGTTATCCAATTTCAGTAAGTATTCTGGTCAAGCTATAAATTTTGATAAGTCTGGGTTAGCTTTTAGTCCTAAAACTGATTCTAGGACCAAATCTCATATTATACATATTCTTAGAATTAAAAACTTAGGTCTTGCTGATAAGTACCTAGGTGTTCCTTTATTGTTACAGAGGAATAAAATGGAAGCTTTCAAACATCTATGAGAGGCATGTAAAAATAGGTTAGCTACTTGGCAAGGTAAGTATTTGAACCAACCTGGCAAGACAGTTCTTATCAAGTCTACACTAGGAACTTTAGCTTCCCATCATCTCTTTGTCTTTCATATGCCAAAAAAGTTAACTGATAAAATTGATGCTACTCAGAGAAGGTTCTTCTGGAACAAGAAAGGTTCTGCTAGAGGAGGTTAATTCATAAATTGGGATATTGTTCTAAACCAATTGAACTATGTGGGCTTAACATTAGAAAAACAGAACATCCCAATAGTGCTCTTCTGGCCAAGCTGGCCTGGAGAATGCTTAATGAACCCGATGCACTTTGGGTTCAGATCCTCTGCCATAAGTATTTTTATGATTCTAATCCTCTATATGCTACTAACAATGTTTATGTGTCTTGGATATGGAAGGGGATTTGCAGGGGACTAGAACTTGTTAGGAAGTACTATTGTTGGGAGGTGGGAGATGGGTCTTCTATTGAAATCTGGAAAGATAAGTGGGTGCCTAGTAGAAATAATTGCCTTAATGCTAATTTTGCTTCTAGAGATATGAAAATTGTTAACCAGTTAATTGATCAGGAAACATGTCAGTGGGATAAAGAGACTTTAAGCTGTATTTTTGATAGGGATACTGTCAGTGACATTTGCCAAATTAGAATACCTTCTAATGGCAAGGATATCCTTAGATGGAAGCCAGCTCACAATGGCCAGTTTAGTGTCAAGTCTGCTTATAAATGTATCATGCAGGAAATCCATGGTACTGACAATGATACTTTCCCTTGAAAATCTTTGTGGAAACTTAATCTCCCATAGAAAATAAAGCATTTTCTGTGGAAATGTATGCATGATTGTGTTTCTGTAAGAAGCAAATTATTCAGGTTTGTTCCTTCTATACCTAATGAATGCCCCTTTTGTAGCAGAAATGCTGAAACTTTGAATCATCTTCTTATTGAATGTGACATTACTAAGAGATTGTGGTTTGCTCTAGATTCTAATATTACATGCAACATTAATAATATGGTTTTGCAGGAATGGATTACTAGCTGGTTTAACACCAATAACAGTCATGGGGAGTTACAGGAAAAATTCATCCAATTTGTCAGCTTTTCTATGTGGCAAATTTGGAATCTTAGATGTAGTGTGGTGTTTAATAATGCTCGGGTCAATGTGAATAATCTGGTTTCACAGGTTAATAAAGACATTAATGAATGAAATTCTAATACAGTGAGAATCTTAGCAACTAGAACTACAGCTAGTCAGAACAGAGCTGTAATGCCATGGAGTTTGCCAGCTCTTGGTTACCAGAAATTAAACTTTGATGCTTCATTTGTGAAAGAAACTAAACATATGGGTATAGGACTGACATCTTTTAATGATGTAGGTCAATGTGGAGGTGCACAATCAATCCAAGGGATAGCTAATGATGAGGAGCAGGCTCAGGCTTTGGCAACACTAGGAGCTATAAAGTGTGCAAAAGCTGAAGCTGTCCAGAATTTACATTTAGTGGGTGATTGCTTAAATGTGGTGAATGCTATTAATGGTAGTTTAGGTTCAGTTAAATGGACAAATAATAATGTAATCCAGGATTGCAGGATTTTATTTGAAAGTTTTACAAGTTGGAAATGCACTTTTGTGCACAAAGAATTCAATGAAGTAGCTAATAATTTAGCTAAGAAAGCTAGGAATCTTAGAGCTGATGAATGTTGGAACTCAGCTTTTCCAATATGGTTGAAATCTCTTATAAGAGATGAACTCAATGTAAACATTTCATAGAGTTATTAATGATTATTCCTTTCTTATTAAGAAAAAATGTGGGTTTGGCCCTATTTCAGTAATTAAACAGCTAACAACACTTACATTTTGCCAAAACAAGTGCAACCCATAATGTAAACAAGAGCTTCCTTTGCATTTGATGACTTCGCCATTTGTGTTCGGCATATTTTTTGCTTTCTTTTTTTGCTTGATCCTAATTTCTTTTATTTTTGATTTGATTAAACTTTCTAATTATGGACATCAGGGTTAATCCTAAGAGCAAGGGTAGTTGGAGGAAAAATGGGCAAATTTGCCGATTTCTGATTGCTACCCTTTTTTTTTTTCCTTCCAGCTAAGTCATAATATATTAATAGCTAAAGCGATTACAAAATATAATAAAATTGGCCCTGGAAGACTAAAAAGAAAAAGGGGCATGCAAGCCCTAAAATAATTAACTACATCTAGAGTAACTAGTATCCGCATTGTCAATGTTAGTTAAGAGTGTTGGCCTTACTTGGAAGGTTAAAACAGTCTCCTTTGTCCAAAGTAGCAGCATGTTTAGACATGGTATCAGCCAAGAAGTTAATCTCCTGGTAAACATGTCTAAACATAATTTTCGCATACAAAGTCTTCAACCTTATCCATCTTCCCAGCACAGCCAATATAACTTCCCACGGGCAAAAGTACACACCGCACTTTTCGAGTCGGAAGCAACTATTATACTGTCTGTCAACCATAAAACAGCCCTGTAGGATCAGAATATCGCAACACCAACACCCTTGCGAAATCCATAAACGACACATTACGAAGATATCGCAGATAAGTAATATAAATGACGCAACGGATGACGACAACCTGAACACGAGAAAGATGTGAAGATCTAGCGAGATTTAGGAGTGTTACGAGATTTAACATTTGTATGTTTGCGAGAATTCGCAAGTCAGATCCGAAAATAAACTACAGCTTAGCTGCCATCCACTATGTAATACCCTATATAAAGAGCCGAATAGGCTTATGAGAGGGAGAGATCTTTTTGAGACGAGAGAGAAAGTTTTGAGGAGAGAGAAAGTTTTGAGGAGCAATTATATTCTTGATTTAGCTTTCTTTTTGTAAAATTTCTAACTCAATTAATAAAGAAATGGATTGTTGATCTTAAAGATGTGTTGAATATTACGAATTCTTGTGAGGTGTGTATTGTAGGATTTCCTGCAATTACAAGCCCATTCTAAACTGGCAATTATAGCTTCAATTTCTGCATCATAGTTTGTAATAGTGCCCAAGTCCACGTCCAAAGCACCCACACACGTGATGTTTGAGTCACAGAGAACACAACCAGCCCCTGCTGGACCTGGATTAAGACTTTGTGCACCATCACAACAAAGCATCAGACTATCCACATACGAAGGTATCCATTCACAAGCTACATGATCTGTATTCCTGACTTTTCTGTGTTTCACGTTAAAAAATCTAACCAAAACCAAGTCTTCTTGGTTGTTATGCATAAAGCTCTTGATCCTACGAGACTAACTTGTAATCATTAGTAAAATATTTGTCTTCAGGGTATGAAAGTTCACCTTTTCATCCTCAAAACACATTGTATTCTTGTTTTCCACAGTTCTGACCTCGTGACTTGAATAGACAAAAGCCACAGATCTTTTGCCATAGGACTTCTACCTGACATAGACGAATAACAAGCTTTGAATTCTGCATTAGGAGCGATATGAAAAACTTCAGCTAACCAATTCCAACACTGTCTCGCCACCTGACATTTCCAAAGGATATGTTGTAGATATTCAGCATCTTGTTTGCACAGATAACAACGATTAGCCAACTCGTGTTTCAGAAAGTATACTAATCTGTCTTGGGTAGCACATCATTGAGGGTGCAACAGTCTCCACTTCAGAGCAACAATTGTAGGATGTATTGCATTTTTCTATAAAATATCGGACCCATTAAAACTTGCAGTCTGATGTTGTCGAGTTACTTCAACAATTGACTTTACCAAGAATTTACCATGTTTATTTGGACACCAAACTCTCACATTTTCATCTCCAATTGGTATAGTCATATGCACAAGATTCACATTACAGGCTTCTAAAATGTCAATCATCAGGTTGTTGAAATTCCATTCGCTAATAAATATATAGCTGCTAAGTCTGGCAGAATACTCACTTCTCTGAGAGTCTGGGATGCCCAAGATAGAAGCAATGCTACCCAAGCCTAACCATTATCAAACCAAAGTGAAATACTCTCTCAATTTCCCATAATCCATCTGATATTATCATCCACAATGTCATGAACCCATTGAATACCCCCGAGGGTAGAAGATTTATGCTTATAATCAACCAATGTACCTTTCAACTTAAAGAATTTTGCACGCATATATTTAACTCAAGTCTTATTAGATTTCAGAATATTCCACCATAGTTTCATGATAATTGATTAGTTTATAACAACCGTTCTACACATACCTAAACCACCTTCTGAGTATGGACATCACACTTTGTCGTAACCAACAACAAAAGTTCTCCTCTTGCATCAACAGTCCAAAGAAAGTTTCAGATAGATCTTTCACATTCTCTGATCACTCGCAACGACCATCTATAAACACTTATATTTTGTATTGAAAAGCTTGATATTACAGACTTAATCAGTACAAACCTAGCCTGAAAAGAAAGGAGATTCCTCAGTCAAACATCCAATCTAGTTTTAATCTTGTCAACGACATCTCTAACATGATCAATCCTTACCATACATGGAATGAGATGTACTCCCAAGTGTTTTTCAGAAAACGAAGACAGAGACATGTCCAAAAGATGTGCAATATACAACTTTCGCTACTATTTGAACAACCACCAATATATAATTTACTTTTAGCCGTATTCACCATTTGAACAGAAAATTCTTGGTATTGATGAAGTGTCTTCTTAATGTTAGAGCATTGTGCAGTCGAACTCACAAGTGTTTTTATATAAAGCTTGTTGTCAGATTTAATTAATCAAAATTATGTCTTGATTTCTAGTCTACAATTAGTCAAGTCTCGGATTATGATAGAAGTGTGTAGTTGAGAATCGGACATCACTGCGTTTACCGTTTGAAGGCAAAGATCAACCGAAGCTTTTGGATAACTTCTTCAAAAAAAGGTAAGTGAAGACTGAACCACCTATTTCTCAAGTTATATTCATCCTTCTATCTAGAGAACATGCGCATGACTAATTAGACTATCGCAATAATATCAAGAATTTCGAGTCAAGTTTGTCTTGGTAATATCGTTCTCGAAATATATACGACTAAGCTTAATGAATATTTGTTCATACTTGATGAATTTCGGTTAAAACCAATTTATTGTTCATAATCTAAATCTTGATTCAAGATTATCATTCGAAAATAGCCTGGAACAGTGATGTGTGTCATTGATGTTATTTGGAAATGTTTCAAATTGATTTAGAGAGAAATATAAAACTACTATAAATCTGGATACATGACAGTATGCATACCAGTTTCACATATTGGGAAAAATGTTATAGGTCCGAAGCCGCAGTACATATACCGGCGTAGCTATAGTTCGACAAAAAAATTTATGTACGCATACCTGGTATCCATATCATAAAAAAAGTCCGTTGCTCGTGAACCAGGAATGGTAAGCATACCATAAATGAATTGTTGTTTTTGAAACTGGAGTGGCATATTCGGTACGCAAACCGGAAAATTTCTCTGAGTTCCTAAACTCGTTTTTGTCTTAAGGGCACACATACCCGGTACATGTACCATGACAATAATAGTCAAAAATAAGGTAGAGTACACGTACCTGGTAAACGTACTTGCACTGTCGAATATTTTCAGATGCACAAAATTATTTATGTGAGATAATTGGCATTTGAATAAATCTCTAAAAACAATATATAGACATGACATGATAACCTATGGTTGTGACTCAAGCTTAAAGTCTTAAGTTTTATATGAATATGATTAAGCTTGTGGTTCAATCGACTAGTTTTGGCTAACCATCCATGTACAATATCTTTATACATGGTTCGGTTACGGTTCATCCTAACAAGAGTGTATATCTTGGGATGTTAATCACATTTAATCTAACGGTGGATATTGTTTGCTTGGTTCCTAGCTAGAGTCGTCCTCTCTCTCAAAACCTCACAGGGTTTAGCGACTAAAAAGACTTCACCTAGGGATTCGTGAAGCCAGGTCCAACTATATTTACCTTGATAGTTCGAGTATCTTGATCCTATTTTGATTGTTGAGCTGCTCACTCAAACACAATAGATAGAAATCGCAAAGTTCTCTTCGTCTCTGACTTTGTGATTCTACAGGTTTAATATTTATGAGGTGAATAAGAATCTAGGATGCTCTTCGGGAGTCATAAGACCAAATTTTGAGGTTAGCTTGACTTTGTGTATTGCTATCGATTTCCAGTCTCACCTTGATCTACGATCAAAAAGGAAATCACATATAGGCTTATCTGTGGGAGGAATATTGGTTAAAGTCTTCAATTAAGTTGAAGAAATTCTTAGGCTGTAAAGGATGTCAGTTAAGGGAATCGATTGCGCGGAGTCCTGCTGGGATTCAAGAGGCGTAAGGAGCGCGACTTTAACTGAATTGCTATGAGGGTTTAATTTGGTCTCAACTACATATATAGTCCAAAGTTATTTGTAGTAGGCTAGAGTCTGTAGCGGCTTAATAAAGTTTGGTGTTCAATCTGGGCTAGGTTCCGGGTTTTTATGCATTTGCGGTTTCCTCGTTAACAAAATTTCCGGTGTCTGTGTTATTTATTTTCCACATTATATTATCATATTTATAACTGATAACTGAAATATCACAGGTTTTACGTAAATCAATCAAAGTAGATACATCCATCCTTGTTTGTTGTATACGACTTGATTAATTCTTGGATATTGATCTTTGGAATCGTCCAAGTACTCTCACACGAAAATCAGGTTCACAGACTTGTCTCTGTAAAATTTCGGATTGTGAGAGAAAGAGATATAACTTTGAATATTATTCCTTGATCGAGATTCATTAAGTTAAACTCTCGGAATTGTATTTAGGTTTGTCCATAAAGGTTTCCTAAGAAAAAGTTGGTGGTGTATTTTGGTACCCTCGCATTTTCACTTAAGATTTTCCAAACCTCAATACTGCCTTTACAAAAGATCATTATGTCGTCAGCAAAAAACAAGTGTGAGGAAGACATATTTTTATGAGTAACCATTTATTGGTGGTGGTTTTAGTTCAGGGCTAAAATTGTAAAACCCTGTATTTAATGCGCCGTTATTCTGCAAAAAAAAATTGAGCCATTTGAAAGTTATGAGTGCTCAGGACTCTTTACTTACATATGTATTGAGCAACTCAGTACATTTATTGTAGGATCAGAATATCGCAACACCAAGACTCTCGCGAAATCAATAAACGACACACTGCGAAGACATCGCGGGCTTGGAAAAAAAACGACGCAACGAATGACGACAACCTAAATATAAGAAAGATATGAATATGTAGCGAAATTGAGGAGTATCGCGAGATTTAACATATATACACTTGCGAGGATATCGCAAGCCAGATCCGAAAATAAAGGACAGCTTAGCTGTCATCCACTATGTAATGTCCTATATAAAGGGCCGAGTAGACTTTAGAGAGGGGGATATCTTTTTCGAGTGTTGAGCAAGTCATTAAGAGAGAGAAAGTTTAGAGTGGTTATAATTTTTTGGTTTATCTCCTTTTCATCTTGTAACATTTCTGGAGTTTGATCAATAAAACTTATAATTGTTCATCTTAAAATGATTTGATTGTGTGGATTCTTGTGAGGGGTGTAGTGTGGGATTTCCTGCAACTACATAATGGCGCTAGAAACAGGGAATGATTGAAGGAAAAGATTAAAGATTGTTATCAAGGTTGTTCAAATCAAGAAAATGATAAAACAATTGGATAAATCATCAGTAAAAATAGAGAAAACTAGAATCAGGAAATTTAACAAAAGGTTGGAGTGTAAATCGATCACAAAAACAATGATCAATGAATTCCATGAGAATGTCAGAGGGAGAATACATAAACGAGACTTTGAAGGAAAGAAAATTATAGCAGTTGAGAAGAAATCACCTTTGAGAGATTGGGAAAAACAGAAAATTACGTTTACAGCAGCAGAAATACCAAAAGAAAATTTGGGACACACATCTCCTTTGGTAATCACAGTAACCACACAGAAAGAAAAGGTGAACACGGCAAAAATTGTGGAAGAATGGACAATAAACAGAACTTCGGTGGATACAGGGAGTTCGGTGGATATAATGTTCTACCATACATACAAAGAAATGGGGTACAAAAATGAAGAAATGTCTCCCTCAACTTATCATATTCATGGCTTTGGCAAATCTGTAACAAAACCAAAAGGAGAAATAGAGTTGCGAATTTTACTAGGAGAAATCGAAACACGAGTAATATTTTGTGTGGTGGATATGGAATCACCATACAACATGTTGTTGGGAAGATCATGGATACATGCGATTAAAGCTGTAGCGTCGACATTACATCAATGCATTAAATTTCCTATACCAAGTGGGATCGGTGAAATTAGAGGAGATGTGGATAAAGCGAAATTATATTATCAAATTGAAGTGAAGCAATATGAAGGACGTGCAGAGAAGCAGAAAAATCGCAGGAAAATGGCGAAGGAAGCAAAGAAAGAAGAAGAATTTAGAATTTACATGATAAAAGCAGAAGAAGGAAAAGGCATACTCAAGAAAATTCGGAAGAAGGGAATGGACTCGCGAAGGAGATAAAAGAACCGACACCTATGAGAGAACCCGAGGCCGCTTACACCGCGCGAACCAACAAAGGAAGTGAATGTTGGGACCAGAGAAGTACCCAAAATACTAAAAATCGAACTAAGATGGAGGAAGATGAAGAAGAAAGAATCATTAATCTGCTGCGAGAATATAAAGACATTTTCGCATGGGATATGGATGAGATACCGGAATAGATCCGTCTATGGCATGTCATAAATTGGAGATTGATAAAAATGTAAGACCGTTCAAACAAAGAATCAGAAATATTGCAACAACGTATCATCCCCAAATAGAAGAAGACCTAAAGAAGATGCTTGATGCAGGAATCATAAGACAAGCTAAATATCCGGAGTGGATAGCAAACATGGTAGTGGTTCCAAAGAAGAATAAAGGGATAAGATTTGTATAGATTTCACTGATCTAAATAAAGCTTGTCCAAAAGATAGTTTTCCACTACCAGATATCCCACAATTGGTACAATCGACAGAAGGAAATGATAGAATATCTTCTCTAGATGGATACAAAGGATATAATCAAATCCCTCTCGCTGAAGAAGATCAAGAACACACTGCTTTTTTCGCCCCAAGAGGATTATATTGTTATACAAAAATGCCATTTGGTTTGCGAAACGCTGGAGCAACATACCAAAGAATGGTAGAGAAAGTGTTTGCGAAATGGATACATAAGACACTAGAGGTGTATGTGGATGACATGTTAATAAAAAGTAAAGAAGCAAAAGATCATGTCCAAGATTTGAGAGAGATTTTTGAACAAATGAGACAGTTTAACATCAAAGTAAATCCAGAGAAGTGTATTTTTGGGGTTGCGTCAGGGAAATTTTTAGGCTACATTGTATCAAAAGAGGGTATACAAGTTGATCCGGCGAAGGTGCAAGCGATTCATGACATGCCAACTCCAGAACAATAAAAGATGTACAGAAGTTAAACGGACTCTTAGCTTCACTAGGGAGGTTTGTTTCGCGATCATCAGATAAATGCAAACACTTTTTCAACATAATCAAAAAGGGGACAAAATTTAAATGGACGGATGAATGCGAGAAAGCCCTGCAGGGAATAAAAGATTATCTCGATGAATATATCTATTTTGCAAAAAGCGTAACCGGAGAAGAACTATTACTATATCTTGCGACAACATCGCACGCATTAAGTGTTGTGTTATTGCGAGTAGATGCGAGAATTGAGAAACCAATCTACTATATCAAGAAACTTTCAATGCCGCAGAGAAAAATTATTCAAAAATTGAAAAGTTAATATTGGCGTTAGTTTATGCAAAGATTCAAACTTCGTATATATTTTCAAGCACATACAGTAAGGGTATTGACAAAGGTACCCATTAATCAGTAATGAAAAATTCAAAAAGATCAGCCAGAGTCGAGAGATGGAATGCACAAATAGGACACTTCAAAATCAAGTATGAAGTACTATCTTCACCCAAGTCACAAATTGTCGCAGATTTTTTAGCAGAATTTCCTTTAGAAGATGATGAAGCAGTGGAGGAAATGATGGATATAGAAGAAGAATATGGAAACCCAAAGGACCTATTGACAAAGCCAGATAGATGGGAAGTGTTGGTAGATGGATCATCAAATGGAGAAGGTAACGGAATTGGAATTGTTTTGATTTCACGAGAGGGCACTAAAGTGGCTTTTTCCTTCGTGATCAAATTTACATCCACCAATAATGAAACTAATATGAAGTCAGTAATACATGCTTTGAAATTCTTAATACAAATGCAGTTGGAAAATATGAGAATCACCAAAGGACTCGCATCTAGTCATTCGACAAATAAAAGGAGAATACACTACAAACGAACCATCTTTAAAGAAATACAAGAAACTTGTTGGAGAATTGTCAAAGAAAAATCCCAAAAATAAAATGGAGACACATATCAAGAAAAGATAATAGACTCATGCAGATGCTTTTGCTTTTATCTCAAGTATGATGACAGATCCAATCATGAGATGCATAAAGATACAGACACTTTTATCACCATCAATCAATAAGGAAGAAGAAGGAGAGGTAGACGTGACGATCATAGAAGATGGGGAGCAAACACCCGTTATTGAAGATTGGAGAGCCGAACTTCATGCATATTTGATGAGAGGAGAAACACCGAGAAATAGGCTGGAGGCACACAAATTAAAAAGCCGTGCTACAAATTATGAACTAAGAGATGGGATATTATACCGGAGATCTTTTAATGGACCTTCACTCAGGTGTTTGACACGAGAAGAAGGAGAAGCAGTGTTAAATATGTTGCATAGTGGGGATGCTGGCAATCACAGCGGTGGAAGATCTTTGGCATACAGAACGAAAATACAAGGCTATTACTGGCCATATATGCATGAAGATGCGAAACGTGTATCAAGACGTTGCGAAGATTGCCAAAGGCATGGAAAGAAAATACATGCACTGAGCACTATTAACATCTTCAACAAATGTGTGGCCCTTTGGAAAATGGGGTTTAGATATTGTTGGACCGTTTTTACCAGGTCCTGACAAAGAAGATATCCGATTGTCGCTACGGACTATTTCACAAAATGGGCAGAAGTAAATGCAGTACAGCACTTTCGCGACAAAGATATTTTTACATTCATATTTGAGAATATCATATGCAGATTTGGAATTCCTGCACAATTGGTATCTGATAATGGGAAGCAGTTCGAGGGACAAAATATAGAATTGTTACTTAATGCATTTAAGATAAAATGTGGAAAGTCAACTCCATTATACCCTCAGCAAATGGGCAAAAGCGAGTAAGCAACAAATAAGACAATCGCAGATATATTGAAGAAGAAATTAGAAGGGTACAATAAAGCATGGTGCGAGAACAGTACATAATGCAAGTGTGGGCTTACAACACAACCAGAGAGAAGCCACGGGAATGTCACCTTTCTCGTTTAACATATGGGGTTGAGGTCATGCTACCAACGAAGTTATTATCCCAACAACAAAGAGAGAAGCTTGGGAGAAAAATCTTAGTGCGGGTATTATTTTAACTAAATTGGATGAATTAGAATAAAAAAGGGAAAGGGCTTTGCAACATATGGAAAATTACCAGCGAAGATTAGCCCGAGAATATAATAAACGTGTTAAAACACGCGAATTTCAACCAAGCGATTTGGTGCTGCGAGAAACACCGATATATCATCGAGAAAGTGGTGGAAAGCTTGCGAAAAAATGGGATGGACCTTATATCATCAAGGAGATAGTTGGAACAGGGGCATATAGATTGATGGACCCTGAGGGTAGAGATGTGGGACGCAGACTCGATAGACCATGGAATAGATTATACTTAAAGAGATATTATCCATAAAAAAGTTATGGTGAAGAAGTAAACTACGGAATGGTACATGATTGAGGCAAAAAGAATTAAATATTTCATTTTTATTCTCGAAAAACATGCGAATGTTTCGCACAGAAAACGACAAAAAATTATCAAACATCAGCGAACTTACAAAAGTGCTTACATATACAGAAGAATCAACAAAATAATCAAAAAGTGGCGAACTTACTATGACGTACACCCTAGTTCGCGAACACAATTTCGCAAGAGGCAAAAGAACCTAAAGTGCGTCATAGTAGGGGTACCTATTACATATAAAGAAAAATTGACAAAATAATCAGAATGGGACGAACTTTCATGGCGTACACCCTAGTTCGCGAATAAAATTTCGTAAGAGGCAAAGTACGTAAAGTGCGTCATGTAAGGGGGTATCTGTAACGTGGCTTAGTGAAAAGGTTACACCGCCCGGAACCTGAGTCATGAAGATTGGGGGTAATAAAACCCATCCAGGAGAGATACCTTGGATTTTCAATTTAAGCTAGTGACTTAGATTGGACGACCGGGGGTCTCTTCTAAGGAGTCAGCATTTGACCAAGGCGCCGAGGTACATGGTTGAGCCAAGGGTGCTTGGGACATTTGAAGTGTCTCGGCCATTCTTGGCAAGTCTCGGCTTATGCTACACTCGGCCCGAAGAAAACTCCACTTAGGGTGCAGTCTCGTAACCATAAGCCCTATAGGCAAAAGGGATAAGAGGTCACGAAAACAACTAGTTGTTGTTAAGACCGGATGGGAGGAGCTAGCCTTGTATGGCGAAGTACGCCTCCTTGAAGGGGCAACCAGGGGAAGATAAGGGCGCACCCTCCATTAGGGAGCTGATAGTGTCAAAAAAGACGTAAATGTCATGAGGCTTCTTACTCACGGGAGTATCAAGGCTTTTCATATTTATGCAACAATCCTGAAGAGGCAAAAATACAAAAGAGTAGATAAGACGAGATCAATGGGTCCTTACATACAAATGTAAAGACGTCCTGCGATTTCGTCGCAAAGACGGCAATGTCATGGGGCTTTACGTTCGCAAGAATATTTAGGCCTGTCATATTGTCGCAAGAAAAATATCCTGCAGAGGCAATAATACTAAAGAAATGATAAGACAGGATCAATGGGTCATTACATGAAAGTGTAAAGACGTCCTGCGATTTTGTCGCAATAATGAGAGGTGGAAAAATAAGACCTTTACCTAGGAAGGCAAAATAAGACCACACAAGAGAAATGATAAGGCAAGATCAATGGGTCATCACATGAAAATTTAAGGACGTCCTGCGATCTTGTCGCAAATAAAAAAAAAAATCCACAAAAACAGTTTGAATGTAGATAGATAACATGGATCTTTCATCGCAAAAAAGATAATGGAAAACAAAATGGGAATTGTTAAACATCAAAGATTGTCTTCCATGCAAGAAAGAAGAATAATAAACAAGTAAATACATCTCAAAGGTGATTGAAGTACATAAAGAAGTAACAATGCAAGAAGTAAAATTACAAGAGAAGTTCAATTCTCAATATCAATTTTTTCGCCAGAAGGAGATACTGGATGTTCTTCAACAATTTTATTAGCCTCACCAACTTCCGCACTTTCGCCAGTTATTGCATTCTCGCCACACCCTCCTTCAACTAAATTCTTATTGACAGCTTCATTAGGTGGAATCACCTCTTCATTTGCGGAATCTTCGCCACTTTAATAATCATAATCACTATCAGGAGGGTTAGGAATTTCATCATCACCTACTTCCAGAGGTTCGACAGATACAGGATCAAGAGATTTGGACAATAAGACATCATTCACAAGAACTTCAGCTTTGAGGTGAAATTGGCGAAGGAGTGCTTTCTGATGATTCCTACTCTCTATATCTTTAGAGTAAGTGAGATAGTCGAATCTTCTTTCTGCCCGATCGCGAGAGCGAGCAAGAGAAGCAGCGAGCAGTCCATTTTCTTTGCGAATTTTGGCATAGTCAGATTTCAAAGTGGAAATAGAGGAGTGAAGATTTTTCTCGGATTCTGCAAAAATAAAGAGTATAGAAAACAATTCAGATTTTTCTTGAATTCGCAAGGAAAATACCATAAATTCAAGAAAACAAATTGATTAAGGTAGTCAAATATCATGACTACCTTCCTTTTGCGAGATAAGATATTGGGTTAAAGCCAAACAACTATTCTCCAAATGATTCATGGCACTGTCACAATTATCTCCAACCAAACCTTTGAGACGAGATCGCAAGCTCTTTTCGTTAGAAACAAGTAAGGCATTTTCCTTCGCAAGAGAAGAGTGGGATTCTTCTAACTTGGAATATTGATCCTTGAGTTGTCTTGTTTTTACACTTAAAGTTATTCTACCTTGGATAAGTTTATCCCTCTCAACAGTAACTTCTTCGAGTTTACTTCTCAGCGAACAAAGAGATCGTTCTTGTTCTTTACATATTTTTTGACAGACATCAAGTTGTTGCGAGGAAATCGCCACCTTGTTTAACAGAGCTCGCTTCTCTTGAGAAAGAGTTCCATTTTCATCTGATAAAGTGTCCAACTCCAAATTAGCTGTAGTCAAAGAGTAAGAGAGGCGAGATAATTCACTACTTAATGAGCCTTGCTTCTGAACTAAGTCAGCATTTTCTTTAGAAAGATTATCTATTTGATCAACAGAGTATGTATGAAGATTATATAATTGGTTATATTGCTCCATCCAAACGTCTCTATCCATTCGAGTTTCTTCAACAAAAGATTCCAACTGATATATCTCCATTTTTCGCTTCTGGTTCAAAGCTTGAAGGGCGAACAAGGGCTTGAAGATTAAAAAAAAAAAAAAAAAAAAAAATTGAGAAAGGGGAGGGGAGTTGTACCTTTTAATTATTCGTTCTTCTTGTGAAGATTATCACGATCCAGTGAGACATTTTGAAGTTTTTGATTCTCAAGACGGAGAGTGTCACACTTTGCAGTCATGGCTTGGAGATTGTTCTTCAAAATTTTAACTTCTTGCTCTAAAGATGTTTGCGAAATTCTATCAGAACCAAAGTATTTACTCAAAACCTCGCAGACGTTAGACTTGATAGGATCGACGGAGGTCTTCTTGGCATCATTCATAATATCTGATAAAACTTTGAAAGCCACGTCCATCCCCTCCAGGTTTTCCTTAGTAAGAGGGATAGATTCGGTGGAAGAAGTAATGACGACAGAAGAAGGGAGAGTTGAATCGTCTTTCGTCGCAGGAATGTCATGTGAAGATGAAATATGATGAAGGTTGATGACTGGGGGAAAGGCAGAGGCATCAATAGTAGGAGAAGAAAAGGGTTCATTCACAACAGGACTATCATGAGGAACTTCATCTATGGAAAACTCAGACATAGAAGGAAAATCAGCAGCGGTATTTTCGCAGATGGCAAGAGTAGATTTATCTTGCGATGATACTGCAGGAGGTCTTGATTTATCTTGCGATGATATCGCAGGAGGAGTTGTAAGCTTAAATATAGGAAAAAGAACAGAAGTTTCAACATTTTTAGAACGACGAGATCTTTTGGGGGATCTATCGACGTCTTTGTCATCCTGCGAATCACAAGTTAAATAAGAAACAGAGGCAACAATATTGTTATTAGAAGAGTAAATGTTTCTTAATACCTTGCTATTCGCAGGTTTTCTCTTGTGTGCAACGAATTTTGGTTGCGAACCCTTGGATGATTTAGGATTTTGGACTGTGAATTTGGTAACAGAGACGTTCTTACTAAAACAAAAAATAAGGGAATTAATCGAGAGATGAACAAAATCAAATAAAGTAATCTCAATAGAAGAGTTCAAATAGATCACATGCAAGTATGATCTACAAACCTTGATGGCTCCATAAGAACAAAGAGCAGAGAAGATTTACAAGAAGATGAACAACAACAAAAAGTTCCGGATAGTAAAGAATTCACAAAGAATGCGAGATGAAGAAGATGAAGTAAAAGAAAAGAAAGATATCCTTGATAGATCTCTTCTTAAATAGACAAGAAAAGGATGACCGGTTAGCATTTAATGTGCCGGTAAAAAGGGGAATATGTAACACGTGTAAGCAGTTGTACTGGATTCACGGAAGCTTGTCGGCAGAAAATTAAAGGAAAAAAATGAACGGCCACGGCGTTTTGAAAGTACCAGTTCTCATGACGTTCTCTCCTTCGCAGAAAAGACATGAGAAGAGACAAGATGTAGGATCAGAATATCGCAATACCAAGACTCTCGCGAAATCAATAAATGACACACTGTGAAGACATTGCGGGCTTGGAATAAAAACGACGTAACGAATGACGACAACTTAAATATAAGAAAGATATGAATATGTAGCCGTTTATGGGTAAAAATCGTTTCCGCCGATTTTGGTAAATTCGGTAGGTGAGTGAGAAACTGGTTTAAACCCTAAACAAATATGCTGCACGTGAGCACTTTCTAGATTCGAGAGATCAATCTGTACAAGTCCGGCCTAAACCAAGAAATGGCCGTTCCAGACTTGCTTCAAGGCACAAAGTGGAGGAGAAGGGTTGATTTGGGGAGGGAAGCAAAGAAAGGTGTTGAGACCAGAATAATTCAGGGAGAGTAGTGTCTCGACTTGTATCAGAAAGTGAAAGCTTAGGAAGCTTGCAAGAGATGAAAGCTTTTTGGAGAGCTTGCAAAGTTGCCTTTTCTGAGAGTGTTGTATTTTTCTCCCGACCGAGACTTGTTGTCCTGGTGGAAATAGGTAAGACCTATTTATACAAGTCGAGATTGAAACGTACTCCGGCCTCATGAAGGAAGAGAGTAAAGGGTGAAATAATGGGAGGAGGTGGTAACCGCATGGTGTTTATGGATGAAAACGTTTTCACCATTATTTCCTCATTTATTTGACCGCTTTATTCCTATTCACGCTTTCTTAATGTGAGCGTAGTGTACGCCGCATGTCAGGACCGCCAAACCAAAACCCTAGAAAGCATCCCCCAGTTTGTGTTGATGTCTCGAGTGTTGGTTGCACCTTGAGTGCAAGTGGCGCTGCTAGTGGCGCGTGTGGCATGTGCCACTGGCATGTGCGGAATGCCTTTGTTGCGGGTTGCACCTTGAGTGCAAGTGGCAATGCCAGAGCTGCTAGTGGCGTGTGTCGCATGTGCCAATGGCATGTGCGGAATGCCTTGGTGGTAGGTTATACGTTGAGTGTAAGTGGCAATGCCAGAGATGCTAGTGGCGTGTGTGGCAAGTGCCAATGGCGTGTCTGCGAATGCCTTGGTGGTAGGTTGCACGGTTTGCAAGTTAGGCTACCAGCGATGCATGTTGGCATGTGCTAATGGCATGCGTGGCCAATTTGGGTCACGACTGCAGGGAAAAGCTACCAAATGAGCGTGTTGGCATGTGCCAATGGCATGCGTGGCCAATTTGGGTCACGGCCTGGTAGGAAAAGCTACCAGCGAGAGTGTTGGCATGTGCCAATGGCATGCGTGGCCAATTTGGGTCACGACCTGGTAGGAAAAGCTACCATCGAGCGTGTTGGCATGTGCCAATGGCATGCGTGGCCAATTTGGGTCACGGCCTGGTAGGAAAAGTGATAGGTGTAGAATACACCGTATTTACTATCTAGAGTTTATGCTTTCTTTGCTATTTTTCGTGTGAATTATGTATCTTATGTTCGCTTTTGAGTTTTATAGGTGTTTTGGAGTCATTTGAGTAAAAGGAAGTGGAACTCGCTCAAATTCAAGATTTCTTCTCATCATCCTGGAGACAACGAAAAGATGAAGCCAATGGCGAAAGAACGGAGTCATTCTGAGTTCGTATGAAGAAGTTACGAGCAAAACAAGAATTTGAAGTCTAAAAGAGCAAAATGGTCGACAAGTGCTATTGGCAACCCCACTCTAAGTTAAGGGGCAGTCACTCATTAAGGGGCGGACATTTCGGAGAACCGCTAAAGGAAGTCAGGTCTATTGCTATGGGGAGTCACCGAGATTCGCTAAAGACAGATTATTCTTCGTTAAGGGGCACCTATCTTGGGGTGTATTTTATCCTGGGTGTTTTAATATCCCATTTCTATTATAATCTAATCGAGTTTTCTTATTTGAGTTCTTTCCCAAATATTATTCTGCAGCGAGATTGGATTTGAGAACTCATTTGCCATTGAAACCGAATCATAAGAAATGGAGAAGGAATTAGTCATTTGTTGAAGCTCGTTGAATGGGTTAGAAGATGACGATGTGCTGCAATGAAGCCATGAACAGACAAGGAAGAAAACGATGGATTTGTCATAGATTTAAAATGGGTTTGAGAGATTCAGGTCAGGGAAGTGCTGCTGTGATGAGACGACGAAGATACAAGGGTTTTGGTTGAAGAACGGAGATAGGTTGGTCACGAATTGATGATTGAGACAAGTTTCACAGGGAATGAAGAATCATGTCGAGAACCTAAACTATAGTTAGGGTTTTGGTTGTTCCTGAAATTAAAGAAAAAGCGAAGAACAAATGAATCCGAGATCAAGGAATTGAAGGGGTTTCGCTAATTAGGGAGATGGGTCTCAAATTCTTTGTCGGAGCTTAAAATAGAAGATGGGTTTGCTATGTGATATGAGTTACGGGGAGATGGAATTGCAGGGTGTGTTTGCTTGGCTGTAGCTAATGGGTTTAGATGAGAAGGTTTAACGAGATGCTTTGAGAATGGAGATTGAGATGCCATGGCTCGATTGCAGCGATGATGCTTAAGAAGATGCAGAGTGTTGGTGCTGCTGTTGGTTATGGAGTTTTGGGTTCAGGTTTGAATGGATGTTTAGGTTGCAGCTTAAATGTGACAGGGAGATGCTGGTGGTGGTAGAGGCTAATTAGTGTTGCTGTGGCTTGGAGTTGGCTCTGATTCGGCAAAGTGAGGGAGTATTGCGGTGGAAGCGGGCAGCAAGGGTATTGAAGCTGAGATGTAGTGACCACAGCCTTGGTTGTGTTGTGATTGTTGCCGTTATTCCAAGAATAAGGTGGTAGTGTTGGTCGGCCTGAGCTGTTGCTTGTATTTGAGTGGCAGCGGTGGCATTGGCGGTGCTGGTTCTGGTAGAGTCGCGACTGCCATGGTTGTTAATGAGCTAAATATGCAGCTATATGTATTTGGAGTTTAATTTGAGTTCAAGAGGGTTGTCTTTGCAGCTTCTCAAATTGGCTTGAGTTGGTGCTTGTGTGTTGAGCAATCAAAGTGGACTGAGGGCTGGAGTTTGATGCCGGCATCGATTGTGGATGAAATGGGTTTTGTAGTGCAGTGCCTTGAATTTTCGGTTGCATAATGGATGCGATGGTCGTGTCTGATTTGCAATTGGTTTGGGAACCGTGACTAGATGGATAAGGTTACGGGTCCGGTGAATTGCAGCTGTAGTTGAGTTTGGATTGAACCTGACTTGCAGGTGATATTGAGTTGAAACAGATAGGGCCATGGAGTTGGTGATTGCGAAATTGGTGCTGCTGCTCAGATGGTCACGGCTCGAGGCAATGGGATGAATTGCAATGTGCAAGTGAGCTGGAGTTAGGCTTGAGATGTCGCAGAAGTTGTGAGCTGCAGGAGATGGTCGATGGCGGTGATTGAAATGGAGAAGGTCTGTTTGAGTTGTATCTGAGGATTTGGTGGTTGAGTGAGCAGCCATCATGGTCGGATAGAAATTGGTGATGCACAATGATTCTCCGCAGCACATTGTAGGCATGTGCAATGGCCTCGAATTGCACGACTAGCCACCGACTCACATCCGAGTCATGATCTGACTGGGGTTGAGTCATTCAACTCAGTGCTTGACCCGGTTTGACTCGGTGTCTCGAATCGGTTGACCTCGACCGAGTCGACCCGTTGGGACCGGTGGCCGGTGGACTTTGCCTTACCACCCGAGATATATTTTCCGACCAACTTCCGCCGATTTCCGCCATAATCCCCGCTTTTCCGGCGACGGTTCTTGGGCAGAGTTTTTACATGGGTTTTTCTCACACATGGGCTTGGTGGACCACTTGGAGATGGGTTTTGAGAAGACCTAATATTGGAAGGAGTATCCTTATGGAATGGGAGAAGTATATATATAGAAAACTCTTTCTCTAAACCTAATATCTCCGAGAGGGAGACTTCTACTTGTTGTCTAGGGGTTTCACATGATAGTTTTCTTCTTTGCTCTCTATGATGATTTCCAAAAACACAAGTAACTAAGTTTTTATTATTGGTTGAAGATGTAGTTGGATTTTGCAACCAAGTTATGATTTTTATGAATTAGTTTTCTCTCAAAATCATTGTTCACTTTCTACGGGTTATAATAATTGCATGATTGATGTATTGCAATATGATTGAATGTTTGTTTAGTTAAGTCTAGAATTGATTGAACTCACATCCATATCTATAGCTATTTTAGGGTTTTTCATCAAGCGATAACCTTGAATACGAGTAGCATGATATAATTCTAGGTTGTAGTGATACATCCTTGTAGTCATATGTAGAAATTGACCTTTGTTCGAATTGTTTGCGCAATGTATTACAATTGCATTGATTAGCCTATTTCTGAAACTTAATGCTCCTAGGAATTGAACTTGATTAGCGCAAGGCGTTAGGTTATTCTTTAGGTAGAATTCACATACGCAGCTCTAATGTGTGTGTTGATGAACTTTGGAAATTTATGGAGTATTCTTGCAATAAGGTATTCTAGGGCTTTTGATGATAGCGAGATTAAATACGAATTCTATTCATATATTCATAAACTTGTTTACAATTGAAGATGAAACCTTTATCCAATATTTTCACCTCATTGATTTGCGTGTTTATTTATTTGCTTTGCTTTTATTTTATTTTAGTATATAAAAATCAGCAACCCCCGGTGTTTTATATAGGAAACCGAAACATATTGACAACCAAGACCTCTCTGTGGGAACGATCCTTTCTTGTCCTTGCTTCATTATATATTTTGAGTAGTAAGAAAGTGTAATTTATTTTTGACGCTTACGACTGCGGTCAAATTTTGGCGCCGCTGCCAGGGAGGCAGCGGTTGTTAATTGTTTTTGGTTTCTTATTTTTGTTTTACTTTTTCTTATTCTTTGGTTCTTATTCGAGTTTTGAGAATCTCGTTTCAGGTACCAATTTCTATGGACGGGGCATATTGGAGCAATCAATACGGCCTTCAACCTCAACAATATGACAATTATCACCCTTACGGGGAGTACAATCAAAATCAATCCTTTGGTTATGATCCATACTCCACGTACCCTTTTAGTTACTCTCATATATTCCAACCTTCTTACGGTGGGTATGTAAGTGAGCAACCACAAAGAGGGGATGATACTTGTGCTCCTATCAATTTTTCCTCTAGTTTGGTAGATGAAATGCAACAATTTATGGTCAGCATGGAGTCAATTCATAGACAACCCAGCGTGGAACCAATTTCATCGACCGAATGTGCTCATAGTATGTTTGGCCCAATTTCTGATCGTAGTTATGATCATTCACCCATTCAAAGGGAAGATAATTGGCCTAACAATACTGAAGTAAGTAATTCTAATTTTGCCTTGTCGAATGAGCTTTACAAACAAATGGAACACTATATTCAGAATTTGGATGGATCACTCCAAGAGCTTCAAAGAGGTGTTTCCGACGTAAGAAAGGGCATTGATGAATACATAGAGGAAATGAATAATTATGTTGAAAAAGGCGAACCTTTGGGGACTTTCGTTGATATTTGTGTAGTTAACTCAACTCTTGATCGTAATAATGATCGTTCACCTATTCAAAAGGATGAGTTCGAGATTAGCAACACTAAATTCAGCGAGGACCAATCTTATGTTGACTATGATAGTGATGATGATTATTATGAAAATACATCGTTTGAACCAATTTATGGTGACATCCCCGAGGAGTGTACAATGGAGTCTTTTTGCGATCAAGGTGAAGTTGAAAAGGAATATGATGACACTAGTGTAGCTTACTCGAGCATTGATCTTTATAATGATCAAGAACCTATTCAAAGGGTGGAGCTTGAGGATGATGCATTTTCGAGTGTTCTAAAAAAGTTTCTTATAATAAAATTTGGATCCGCAAAAGAGTATGTGCCTTACAACAAAAAGGAGTGTGTTGAGAATGAGACCGTTATGACCAATATTGTGGAAGACCCAATTGAGCTTGCAAATGATTTTAGTGATGATGTTTATGTCGAAACTTTGGTTAAGGCAGAAACGGACGAAGAATGGTTGCAAGGTTTGATAGAGGACCATGATATCCAAGAGGTGAATAATTCTCTTGAGTTTTTCAAGGATGAAGAGGATTCCGTGATACAAGAGATTGTGCAAGGTTTGTCTAACCCGTTGCCTATTGTTTCTTCTCCTTTACCTCTTATTGGTTTGAATGTATGTGCTTCGAGAGTATTGTTGAATGTCTTTGTTTCTCGATTTCCGCCATTAGAGATACTTGATTCTCATACTATGCAGGTTATGGAACAAGAAACCGTGGAAGTACCCGACTTCTATATTCTTTATACACTCCCGAGTGTGGACAAGAATAAGTGTGGGGGAAGCTTTTATCGGTTCATAGCTTCACTTTTGCTTTATTGTACTAATATTTGTGTGAAGCTAGTGTTTGCAAAACAGGTTCTATGGAAGGATCCCCAACTTTTCAGATTGTTGGTATATGGGGAATGAATCTTGCAAGGATATAGTCGGGCTGACGACTTTAAACCAAGCGCTACATGGGAGGCAACCCACCGGTTTTGTATTTCTTATCTTTTAATTTTTCTTTTCTCGTTTTTACTTTTTCTTGTCGCATATTGTTATAAAATTTCCCGCCTTGACTTTCTTTGGACGATTCAATTTACATTGAGGACAATGTAAAGTTTAAGTGTGGGGGAGTGGTTAAGCATTTGGGTTGTAAATTTTTTATTTTTTCAACTTTTGTGTAAAATAGTGAATAAGAAAACTCCAACTTGTGGTTAGTTTAGAGTCACATAGTATAAATGTCGCTAAGATTACATCGAGAATCTCATAATAGTGACTGAACTTAGAGATGACAGAGAACATGATCGGGTTTCTTAATTGTATGAGAGTTAAAGTTGGATTTAACCATGCCAAGGCAAATAAGGTGCGACCGAATTCGGTATTAGAGTAGTGATCCCCTATAGTGGAGACTACCCATGTTACATAATGTGAGGCACCAACCTTCAATTCTTTGTACCTGTCTAAATTTGTGCTTTTAGAGTGTGTGTCACCGTACGTAAACTCGGGGCAGAATGGTGAGCTGCCCAACTTCCCACCATAGAAGCACTATTTTGATCTCTTGAGTGCTATTTTTATCAACCATGATGGTGACATCGAATTGCTAACTTACATACCACTTGTAATCTTGTTCGCAGTTAGCACCATCCACCTTATCTCTCTCTACACCAACAGGTCCATAGAAACACCATTATCATCAACAAGAGGAGGATCACAAATTTGAAGGAAAGTTGAACACGTTCGAGGTTTACAAGCAACAGTACAGAAATGAGCAGATTTCAGATTTGAGTAAAGCAACAAGACAAGGAGCAGAATTTTTATAAGTTGAAGACTATTGTATAAGAGCGAAATTATCAAGGATGAGAGTTCGAGAAGTTTATGATATTAAGACATACAAGTTGTGAAGAATCAAGTGGTAAAGTACTTACACCATGGCCTTTGTATTTTATTTTGTATTTTGTATTTATTTTTCTCTTGTCTTAAAAAAAAAAAAAAAAAAAAAAAAAAAAGAAAAAGAAGAAGAAAAAAGAAAAAAAAAATGATAAAAAAAAAAAAATTTGTATAGTTTGTTTTTAGTTTTGTATTCTTTCAATAAAGCCACTGGAAAGAAGGAATATCTATAATGAAGTTTCAAGCAACAAGGAATTTGAGGGAAAGAATCATATTGTTAAGATTCTACGAAATTCAAGAGTTATCATCAAGAGTTGAAGACCGAAGACGAAGATGAAGACACCGATAGAAGACCGAAGACGTTTTTATGGATGCTGTGAGAGTGGTGCTAGCTGCACGCCGAACAGATACGAGGTAAGTAAGCATATTCCCACCTTCGTTAAATGGTTGATTTCCTTTCGAAGAGATCGTCAGAAAAATGGGTTTTCAAAAATGAATAAAAGATGTGGGTTTTCAAAATATTTCGGAGGGTTTTTACCTTCCTACCATTCAACATGTCGCAGGATTCTCTCTTCATTCCAACCTGGACACATGTGTGACCCATAAAAAGCTGTTTGTTATTGAGAGCAATTTCATAAAACCCTTTCTTGTGAGGCAGAGTCGAGACTTTCGATCACTCCGAACCCGAATTTCTTTCGATAAGGGATGGTTATTTCTCTCTCAACTTTTAAGAATGAGATGTGTTCATTTATGTGTCTAACTTCTTATGACTAGTGTGCAGAATTTCTATGTCTTCTTAGCGCGTTGGATGCTATTATTTCGGAGAACTAGTAAGTTGGAAAATAGGTTTTGTGGGTATATCTCTAGTAAACCCTCACGAGACTATAACTCGTCCACTAGGGACACTTAGTGGTTTAAAGGCTTGTTATTTATGCTAAAAGTGACCGTAGCCTCGACGACACGGAGTTGTATGTATGTTTTAGAATTGTTTTGTTTGATTTGCTCGAGGACTAGCAAAGTCTAAGTGTGGGGGATTTGATAGGTGTAGAATACACCGTATTTACTATCTAGAGTTTATGCTTTCTTTGCTATTTTTCGTGTGAATTATGTATCTTATGTTCGCTTTTGAGTTTTATAGGTGTTTTGGAGTCATTTGAGTAAAAGGAAGTGGAACTCGCTCAAATTCAAGATTTCTTCTCATCACCCTGGAGACAACGAAAAGATGAAGCCAATGGCAAAAGAACGGAGTCATTCTGAGTTCGTATGAAGAAGTTACGAGCAAAACAAGAATTTGAAGGCTAAAAGAGCAAAATGGTCGAGACAAGTGCTATTGGCAACCCCACTCTAAGTTAAGGGGCAGTCACTCTGTATAAGCAGACATTTCGGAGGAACCGCTAAAGGAAGTCAGGTCTATTGCTATGGGGAGTCACCGAGATTCGCTAAAGACAGATTATTCTTCGTTAAGGGGCACCTATCTTGGGGTGTATTTTATCCGGGTGTCTTAATATCCCATTTCTATTATAATCTAATCGAGTTTTCTTATTTGAGTTCTTTCCCAAATATTATTCTGCAGCGAGATTGGATTTGAGAACTCGCTGCCATTGAAACCGAATCATAAGAAATGGGAGAAGGAATTAGTACATTGTTGAAGCTCGTTGAATGGGTTAGAAGATGACGATGTGCTGCAATGAAGCCATGAACAGACAAGGAAGAAAACGATGGATTTGTCATAGATTTAAAATGGGTTTGAGAGATTCAGGTCAGGGAAGTGCTGCTGTGATGAGACGACGAAGATACAAGGGTTTTGGTTGAAGAACGGAGATAGGTTGGTCATGAATTGATGATTGAGACAAGTTTCACAGGGAATGAAGAATCATGTCGAGAACCTAAACTGCAGTTAGGGTTTTGGTTGTTCCTGAAATTAAAGAAAAAGCAGCAACAGCTGAATCTGAGATCAAGGAATTGAAGGGGTTTCTGCTAATTAGGGGATGGGTCTCACGAAATTGTTTGTCGGAGCTTAAAATAGAAGATGGGTTTGCTATGTGATATGAGTTACAGGGAGATGGAATTGCAGGGTGTTTGCTTGGCTGTAGCTAATGGGTTTAGATGAGAAGGTTGAACTGAGATGCTGAGAATGGAGATTGAGATGCCATGGCTCGATTGCAGGCAGTGATGCTTACGAAGATGCAGAACTGGTGGTGCTGCTGTTGGTTATGGAGTTTTGGGTTCAGGTTTGAATGGATGTTTAGGTTGCAGCTTAAATGTGACAGGGAGATGCTGGTGGTGGTAGAGGCTAATTAGTGTTGCTGTGGCTTGGAGTTGGCTCTGATTCTGGCAGTGAGGGAGTATTGCAGGTGGAAGCAGGCAGCAAGGGTATTGAAGCTGAGATGTAGTGACCACAGCCTTGGTTGTGTTGTGATTGTTGCCGTTGTTCCAAGAATCAGGTGGTAGTGTTGGTCGGCATGAGCTGTTGCTTGTATTTGAGTGGCAGCGGTGGCATTGGCGGTGCTGGTTCTGGTAGAGTCGCGACTGCCATGGTTGTTAATGAGCTAAAGATGCAGCTATATGTATTTGGAGTTTAATTTGAGTTCAAGAGGGTTGTCTTTGCAGTTCTCAAATTAGCTTGAGTTGGTGCTCTGTGTGTTGAGGAATCAAAGTGGAATGAGGCTGGAGTTTGATGCTGGCATCAGTTGTGGATGAAATGGGTTTTGTAGTGCAGGTGCCTTGAATTTGCTGGTTGCATAATGGATGCGATAGTCGTGTACAGATTTGCAATTGGCTGGAACTGTGACTAGATGGACAAGGTTACAGGGGTCTGGTGAATTGCAGCTGTAGTTGAGTTTGGATTGAACCTGACTTGCAGGTGATATTGAGTTGAAACAGATAGGGCCATGGAGTTGGTGATTGCAGAAATTGGTGCTGCTGCTCAGATGGTCACGGCTCGAGGCAATGGGATGAACTGCAATGTGCAAGTGAGCTGGAGTTAGGCTTGAGATGTCGCAGGAAGTTGTGAGCTGCAGGAGATGGTTTGATGGCAGTGATTGAAATGGAGAAGGTCTGTTTGAGTTGTATACAGGGATTTGGTGGCTGAGCTGAGCAACCATCATGGCTGGATAGAAATTGGTGATGCACAATGATTGTGCAGCACATTGTAGGCCTGTGCAATGGCCTGAATTGCTGACTAGCCAACACTCACATCCGAGTCATGATCGACTGGTTGAGTCATTCAACTCGGTGCTTGACCCGGTTTGACTCAGTGTCTCGAATCGGTTGACCTGACCGAGTCGACCCGTTGGACCGGTGGCCGGGTGGACTTTGCCGGCCACCTGAGATATATTTTCCGACCAACTTCCGGCCGATTTCCGGCCATAATCCCAATTTTCCACAGTTCTTGGGCGAGTTTTTTTACATGGGTTTTTCTCACACATGGGCTTGGTGGACCACTTGGAGATGGGTTTTGAGAAGACCTAATATTGGAAGGAGTATCCTTATGGAACGGGAGAAGTATATATATAGAAAACTCTTTCTCTAAACCTAATATCTCCGAGAGGGAGACTTCTACTTGTTGTCTAGGGGTTTCACATGATAGTTTTCTTCTTTGCTCTCTATGATGATTTCCAAAAACACAAGTAACTAAGTTTTTATTATTGGTTGAAGTTATGATTTTTATGAATTAGTTTTTCTCTCAAAATCATTGTTCACTTTCTACGGTTATAATAATTGCATGATTGATGTATTGCAATATGATTGAATGTTTGTTTAGTTAAGTCTAGAATTGATTGAACTCACATCCATATCTATAGCTATTTTAGGGTTTTTCATCAAGCGATAACCTTGAATACGAGTAGCATGATATAATTCTAGGTTGTAGTGATACATCCTTGTAGTCATATGTAGAAATTGACCTTTGTTCGAATTGTTTGCGCAATGTATTACAATTGCATTGATTAGCCTATTTCTGAAACTTAATGCTCCTAGGAATTGAACTTGATTAGCGCAAGGCGTTAGGTTATTCTTTAGGTAGAATTCACATACGAAGCTCTAATGTGTGTGTTGATGAACTTTGGAAATTTATGGAGTATTCTTGCAATAAGGTATTCTAGGGCTTTTGATGATAGCGAGATTAAATACGAATTCTATTCATATATTCATAAACTTGTTTACAATTGAAGATGAAACCTTTATCCAATATTTTCACCTCATTGATTTGCGTGTTTATTTATTTGCTTTGCTTTTATTTTATTTTAGTATATAAAAATCAGCAACCCCCGGTGTTTTATATAGGAAACCGAAACATATTGACAACCAAGACCTCTCTGTAGGAACGATCCTTTCTTGCCCTTGCTTCATTATATATTTTGAGTAGTAAGAAAGTGTAATTTATTTTTGACGCTTACGACTGCGGTCAAAAAGCTACCAGCGAGCGTGTTGGCATGTGCCAATGGCATGCGTGGCAAATTTGGGTCGCGGCCTGGTAGGAAAAGTTACCAGCGAGTGTGTTGGCATGTTCCAATGGCATGCGTGGCCAATTTGGGTCACGACCTGGTAGGAAAAGCTACCAGCGAGCGTGTTGGCATGTGCCAATGGCATTTGTGGCCAATTTGGGTCCATGACCTGGTAGGAAAAGCTACCAGCGAGCGTGTTGGCATGTGCCAATGGCATGCGTGGCCAATTTGGGTCGCGTCCGGGTAGGAAAAGATACCCGGCTGGCGTGTTGGCATGTGCCAATGGCATGCGTGGCCAATTTGGGTCGCGTCCTGGTAGGAAAAGCTACCAAATGAAGCGTGTTGGCATGTGCCAATGGCATGCGTGGCCAATTTGGGTTGCGTCCTGGTAGGAAAAGTTACCAGCGAGCGTGTTGGCATGTGCCAATGGCATGCGTGGCCAATTTGGGTCGCGTCCTGGTAGGAAAAGCTACTAGCGAGCGTGTTGGCATGTGCCAATGGCATGCGTGGCCAATTTGGCCTAGGTTGCATGGTTTGCAAGCCTAGGCGCGGGCGCCATTTTGGCATGGCGTGACTAGGGCCAAGGTAAGGGTGCTTGGCTTGGCGTGGCGTGACTAGCGTAGCTAGGGCCAAGGCAAGGCAGCTTGGCTTGGCGTGGCGTGACTAGCGTAGCTAGGGCCAAGGCGAGTGTGTTTGGCATGGCGCGGCTAGCTCGGGCTAAGTGTGGGCGGCATGATTTGCCATTGGCACGGAGGTGCGGCTAGCATGGTTGGCATGCTTTGGCGCGTTTGGTGTGACTAGCATAGCTAGGGCCAAGGCGAGTGCGTTTGGCATGGCGCGGCTGGCTTGGCTAGGTGGTCAGCATGATTTGCCATCGGCACGGAGGTGCGGCTAGCATGGTTGGCATGCTTTGGCGCGTTTTGGTGTGGCTGGCATGATTTGCCATTGGCATAGAGGTGCGGCTAGCATGGTTGGCATGCTTCGGCGCGTTTGGTATGGCTGACATGATTTGCCATTGGCATAGAGGTGCGGCTAGCATGGTTGGCATGCTTCGGCGCGTTGGTATGGCTGGCATGATTTGCCATTGGCATAGAGGTGCGGCTAGCTTAGGCTAGGTGTGGCCGGCATGATTTGCCATTGGCACGGAGGTGCGGCTAGCATGGTTGGCATGCTTTGGCGCGTTTGGTGTGACTAGCATAGCTAGGGCCAAGGCAGAGTGCGTTTGGCATGGCGCGGCTAGCTTGGGCTAGGTGTGGCTGGCATGATTTGCCATTGGCACGGAGGGGAATTAGGGTTTTGTTCGTTGTAACCCTAATTTGAAAAAAATACCCCCTATTAATTACTGACTACATGCATTAAATGTTCTAATAAATGTGACATCGGTGACATTAGATTATTTGGGGTTTTACGATTTTACCCTTTGTTCAAAATCCACCATCAACATTAAGTCCTCTGCTTAGCTCGGAACAGGAGCTTTGTTGGGAGGTAAGCATAAGATGGTGACAAACTATCAATATCAACAGCAAATCATAAAGAGAATTGAAGAGGCTTGTCTGACCTTTTTATAAATAGGATTTGGAATCCTTGCCTCTGGCGATTTTGCGCAAATCGGGAGGCTGGCACAATTGGGAAGTCAGCGTCATTGAGAGGTAGGAAGCTGGGCGGCATTGAGAAGTTGACACGAGTTGGGAAACTGAGCGTGCTAGCTGGCGGGACCGGCACAAAGTGGGAAGCTGATCGTGCTAGCTGGCGTGACTTGGGCGGCGTTGGGAAGTTGGGCGCAATTGGTGTGACCGGTGCAACTTGGGCGACGTTGGGAAGTTGGGCGCAATTGGTGGGACCGGTGCTACTTGGGCAACGTTGGGAAGTTGGGCGCCCTTGTGGGCCCGTTCCTTATATGCACGATTTTTGGTATAGGGAAATCCTTCCCTATTTCAGGATCTCCACGCCCATATATATAAAATCCATTTCTCTCATCTTTGTTCTTTTATCTTTTCATACTAGCGGCGGAGTCATAAAGAAAAAACGGTTTCTAGGTATGTCTTCCAGTACTTCTCTTGTTTCCCTTTTCATGTAGGTGAAAACCCTAAAAGTAGGCGTTTTTATAATCCTTGCAATGATATTGCGCATATGATTTCTTGGCGTGCTTCTTGTAGAAAATATTGTATATATGCACCCAAGGGAAATACTGTATATATGATTCGAACCCGTAGAAAAACGCTCCATATATAATTTTGAACTCGAAGAAGGATACCATAGACGCATCCGAGCCCGTAGAAAATACTGTGTATATAGTCTTGAACCCGAAGAAGGATACTTGCAGACGCACTTGATCCCGTATAAAATCTGCGTATATAATTTTTTGAACCACGAAGAAGATCTTGCGTGTGCATTTTCGAACCCGTAGAGAATATTGTATATGTGCTTCATATGACTTCGAACCCATAGGAAATATTACACATATGAATTTCGGACTTGAAGAAAATCATCACGCGGGCATTTTTGAACCCGTAGAAAAATGCTCCATATATAATTTTGAACCCGAAGAAGGATACCATAGACGCATTCGAGCTCGTAGAAAATACTCGCGTATATAATTTTGAATCTGAAGAAAATACTTGCGTGTGCGATTTTGAACCCGTAGAGAATACACCTTTTTTTTTTTTTAGGTTTTCCTTTTGTTGGGTGCGGTTATGTGTCAGGGAGATAATTTCGTCTTTCTCCGTGTGCAGATATCTCGTTACTAAGTTGTTATGAAGAAATCCGACAAGATGTTACCTGAACAAAATTTCGCTTCATCGAAGGATGCTCATAGTTCCAAACCAAACACGGATGATGAATTCTTTGCTAGACCCCTCACCCCTGCTCGGAAGAATCACCCAGGTTTCGTGCCAATTTTGTTAACCGGTGGTGAAGATGAAAAGAAGGCACATTCGGTTCGCCCAGAGAACACCATACGGTTCTGTCTTCATAAAGGGGTATATTCTTCTTCCAACATTGATTTCAGGATGTGTCAAAGCCCATTGCGTTCTTTTGATAGATGGGTTGAGTTCATGGTGAGTAGGGAGCACATAAATACCAACTTGACTCGAGCGCAGATTATTGATACTGTCAGAGCTTCAATAAATCTCCAGATTAGGAAGGATATCTCGGGCTTGATTGCTTTCATCTCCAGATGGTGTTCGGACACCCATACGATCATATGTAGATGGGGTGAAATAACTTTCTCCTTGGAGAGTGTGGCTCTCTTGCTGAATCTTCCGGTAGAAGGGAATCTTAATATCCGATTGTCTCGAAGGTGAGGAGAAAATGCGGGAAGACCTTGCCGCTAAGTTGGGAGATTATGCTCGAAAAGACTCCACCGCGAAGTCGAAGGATTCTGTCCTAAGGAGGATGAAAGGTGCTTTTGGATGGTGGATATCTCAATGGTTTCCGGACGAGCTGGAACCTAAACGAAAAGCGTGATCTTCATGTTGCAAAGCATTTTGGCTCTCTCGGTTGTCTAGAGACATTTTTGATGACGGTTCTAGCAAGAAGGAAATAAGACCAGAGTTGCTAGTGATTGTGTGAAGTTAGCAAAAGGTGAAGTTCTTCCCATTGGCAAGCTATTCCTTGGTTCCCTGTATGTGCATCTGGATCACCTAGTTGCGAACATGCGAGTTTCAATGGTTTCATGAAAGTGGATTCATATGTGCACGTTGCTTTTAAGCCCTAGCTATGGGAGCACTTTGAGAAGTATGCCCGAAACCGTTGCCTTCGATTCCCGCGAGTCGGGGCGGCTCCCGAATTATTCGATGGGTGAACAAGCGTCCAAGAGTTGGCATGAGCTTGGTTAGTTTTCTCGATAAGTCGCATGAAATCGATTTTTCGCCCATGGGAGCCGGTCCATAGGTCGGTGACTAAAATTGACACCTTTGATTACGCTCCGATCATGTCTTTATCTTCTCGACGGCAACTTGAGTGTTGGTGAAAACTTGTTTATTCAAAGCTGCATGTCCGGCTATATGCCGTCTTTCTTCATGGGGTCTTTCCGAATAGCCGCACAATATTGACCGTGCTTTGCTCGTCACATGGGTTTCGATCAAGGGGTGCCTCTTGCTTACCAGCCGGTGGTTCATAAGGATTCATTGCATGCCGCCCCTCAATGCCGGTGCCCTTGAGCTGGGTATCCGCCTTCCCTTTTTCGGACGGGAAGAGTAACTTCGACGACTTTTGGCTATAATGAGTTCTGTACGATGAGTTCACTATGATCCAAGATTTTGTAAATAACGTGGTGGAGAATGTTCGTTGTAAACCTTCCCAAAGCAGTTTTGAAGAAGTATCCAATGTTGAGAGATCCCAGCGAAAGTTGCCTCGGCAACTCGGAAAGTCCCCAGCAAAGGAGCGAGAGAACGAAGAATCGTGCTTTGCGGGTTCCGGCGGTTTCAAAAGATCCTCCCGCAGCTCTCGTGTCTTTCAGTTCTTCCAATAACCAAGTATGTGTCACCTCCTTGTTGGTTTGTCTCAAAACACGTGAATTTCTCAATAAAACATGTGTCTTGTTTTTTCCAGGGCTTCGGTAGTGTTAATGCCTTCGCTGCCCTTGCACGTTGCCAGGAGACGACAATTTCTTTGAAGAATTCCGGCGGCACTGAGCCTCCTCATAGCGGTGATGAGTCAGAGAAAGAAGAAAGTTCGACAAGTGAGAGTGATTCCTCTGGCAGCACTGGTTCTTTTTCGGGAAGTGGTTCGGTGAGTTTCGCGCTTTTTTTTTTTTTTCGTTTCTTCTTTTGAAAAATGTCTAACTCAAGTTCGCAGGAGGAATCCGGTTCGGAGGAGATTCTGGGGTGGGCCACACGAAAACTTGCCTTTGGTGACCACCGCCGGTGACTTGGAGATGGGAGTTAGCCAATTGCCGGGCACAAATATGGTTCAAACGGTGGATGATTCTCTGATGGCTGCTGCCGTAGACATGGAAGAAGACCCTTTACGAGTCGTGAGGCCAGTTGCAGGCGCCATTTTTGATCCCCCGTACTTGGTTCCTTATCCAGTCATGTCTTTGGTTGGCGGTTTCAGCGTCTTGGCTAAGTATGAGGCGTTGTATACCAGAATCTGGGAGAAGTACGGACATATGGCCACAACCAAGAAGGTCACTAGTCGATTTGCGCTGGTTAAGCGTGTGGAAGAGGCTTTATCTTCCATCGAGGATATGCGTGAGGTGACTGGCCACACTGTTTCTGAAGACGTTATTGCCGACTGGGAGCACCATCGCGACGTGTGCGTAGAAAAGGAGTTCAACGCTTCGTGGTTTGTCGAAGGCCTTGCTGAGATCTAGAAGTCGAAAGATGCAAAATCGAAAGCCTTTCGCAGAGGAGATTGCACGACAGAGGTAGAACTCGAAAAGCTTTCCAAGATGTTAACTATGAAGAGAGCGGCTCTTGAAGATGCAAAGTTGACTTTCTCCAAGAAGAGCAGACCTCTGTTGGATGATTTTCCTTGAATGTTTCTCTGTTAAACTTTCGTTTAGGTTTTTCTTCTTTTTTTTTTTTTTTTTTTTGAGAAAACATACTGGATGTCTGGTTCAAAGTTCGACCGGTTTTGATGGTAGCTTTTGAGGATATTGGATTATTTCTGGGATGAATGGTTTTGATAATATAAATCTGATTACGTTTTGTGACAGGAATATTGCTTTTATGAAAGTGTGTGCTAGCAATAGGCACAAGACACAGTAGTATGACGGTTTTATTAAGAACCTAAAAACAGATCGTATATCTTGCCCAGTCTAAATTTACTCACTCCATAGGTTTTTGCGAACACGCCCCTCTCCATGTAAAAGGCGGCTTTTTGCTTAGTAGCATCGCCAAGTCCCCAATCGCCGGTAGCATCTTCAAATGAGTCCCCAGTTTTCTGGTGTAGTTTTTACAACTGTTAACCGGGTTGTCTGGCAGTTGAGTCGGATTGAGTCGCCTTCCCCTATCATCTTGACATCTGGGTCGAAGAACGAGATCGAAAGTCTGATATTGTAACCGATAGATCAATCGTCCCACCGTGATCGCCAATTGTTTATGGGTAAAAATCGTTTCCGCCGATTTTGGTAAATTCGATAGGTGAGTGAGAAACTGGTTTAAACCCTAAACAAATGTCTTTGCACGTGAGCACTTTCTAGATTCGAGAGATCAATCTGTACAAGTCCTACTAAACCAAGAAATGGCCGTTCCAGGACTTGCTTCGGTCACAAAGTGGAGGAGAAGGGTTGATTTGGGGAGGAAGCAAAGAAAGGTGTTGAGACCAGAATAATTCTGGGAGAGTAGTGTCTCGACTTGTATCAAAAAGTGAAAGCTTAGGAAGCTTGCAAGAGATGAAAGGTTTTTGGAGAGCTTGCAAATTTGCCTTTTCTGAGAGTGTTGTATTTTTCTCCTGACCGAGACTTGTTGTCTGGTGGAAATAGGTAAGACCTATTTATACAAGTCGATATTGAAACGTGACTCGGCCTCATGAAGGAAGAGAGTAAAGGGTGAAATAATGGGAGGAGGTGGTAACCGCATGGTGTTTATGGGTGAAAACGTTTTCACCATTATTTTCTCATTTATTTGGCCGCTTTATTCCTATTCACGCTTTCTTAATGTGAGCGTAGTGTACGCTGCATGCTGTGACCGCCAAACCAAAACCCTAGAAAGCATCCCCCAGTTTGTGTTGATGTCTCGAGTGTTGGTTGCACCTTGAGTGCAAGTGGCACTGCTAGTGGCGCGTGTGGCATGTGCCACTGGCATGTGCGGAATGCCTTTGTTGCGGGTTGCACCTTGAGTGCAAGTGGTAATGCCAGAGCTGCTAGTGGCGTGTGTCGCATGTGCCAATGGCATGTGCGTAATGCCTTGGTGGTAGGTTGTACGTTGAGTGTAAGTGGCAATGCCAGAGCTGCTAGTGGCGTGTGTGGCAAGTGCCAATGGCGTGTGCGGAATGCCTTGGTGGTAGGTTGCACGGTTTGCAAGTTAGGCTACCAGCGACGTATGTTGGCATGTGCCAATGGCATGCATGGCCAATTTGGGTCACGACCTGGTAGGAAAATCTACCAGCGAGCGTGTTGGCATGTGCCAATGGCATGCGTGGCCAATTTGGGTCACGGCCTGGTAGGAAAAGCTACCAGCGAGCGTGTTGGCATGTGCCAATGGCATGCGTGGCCAATTTGGGTCACGACACGGTAGGAAAAGCTACCAGCGAGCGTGTTGGCATGTGCCAATGGCATGCGTGGCCAATTTGGGTCACGTCCTGGTAGGAAAAGCTACCAGCGAGCGTGTTGGCATGTGCCAATGGCATGCGTGGCCAATTTGGGTCGCGACCTGGTAGGAAAAGCTACCAGTGAGCGTGTTGGCATGTGCCAATGGCATGCATGGCCAATTTGGGTCGCGACCTGGTAGGAAAAGCTACCAGCGAGCGTGTTGGCATGTGCCAATGGCATGCGTGGCCAATTTGGGTCACAACCTGGTAGGAAAAGCTACCAGCGAGCGTGTTGGCATGTGCCAATGGCATGCGTGGCCAATTTGGGTCGCGTCCTGGTAGGAAAAGCTACCAGCGAGCGTGTTGGCATGTGCCAATGGCATGCGTGGCCAATTTGGGTCGCGTCCTGGTAGGAAAAGCTACCAGCGAGCGTGGCATGTGCCAATGGCATGCGTGGCCAATTTGGGTCGCGTCCTGGTAGAAAAAGTTACCAGTGAGCGTGTTGGCATGTGCCAATGGCATGCGTGGCCAATTTGGGTCACGACCTGGTAGAAAAGCTACCGGTGAGCGTGTTGGCATGTGCCAATGGCATGCGTGGCCAATTTGGGTCACGTCCTGGTAGGAAAAGCTACCAACGGCGTGTTGGCATGTGCCAATGGCATGCGTGGCCAATTTGGGTCGCGACCTGGTAGGAAAAGCTACCAGTGAGCGTGTTGGCATGTGCCAATGGCATGCGTGGCCAATTTGGGTCGCGACCTGGTAGGAAAAAGCTACCAAATGAGCGTGTTGGCATGTGCCAATGGCATGCGTGGCCAATTTGGGTCACGGCCTGGTAGGAAAAGCTACCAGCGAGCGTGTTGGCATGTGCCAATGGCATGCGTGGCCAATTTGGGTCGCGTCCTGGTAGGAAAAGCTACCGACGGCGTGTTGGCATGTGCCAATGGCATGCGTGGCCAATTTGGGTCGCGTCCTGGTAGGAAAAGCTACCAGCGAGCGTGGCATGTGCCAATGGCATGCGTGGCCAATTTGGGTCGCGTCCTGGTAGAAAAAGTTACCAGTGAGCGTGTTGGCATGTGCCAATGGCATGCGTGGCCAATTTGGGTCGCGTCCTGGTAGGAAAATATACCAGCGAGCGTGTTGGCATGTGCCAATGGCATGCGTGGCCAATTTGGCCTAGGTTGCATGGTTTGCAAGCCTAGGCGCGGGCGTCATTTTGGCATGGCGTGTCTAGGGCCAAGGTAAGGGTGCTTGGCTTGGCGTGGCGTGACTAGCGTAGCTAGGGCCAAGGCAGAGTGCTTGGCTTGGCGTGGCGTGACTAGCGTAGCTAGGGCCAAGGCAGAGTGCGTTTGGCATGGCGCGGCTAGCTCGGGCTAAGTGTGGTGGCATGATTTGCCATTGGCACGGAGGTGCGGCTAGCATGGTTGGCATGCTTTGGCGCGTTTGGTGTGACTAGCATAGCTAGGGCCAAGCGAGTGCGTTTGGCATGGGCGGCGGCTGGGCTTGGGCTAGGTGTGGTCTGGCATGATTTGCCATTGGCACGGAGGTGCGGCTAGCATGGTTGGCATGCTTTGGCGCGTTTTGGTGTGGTTGGCATGATTTGCCATTGGCATAGAGGTGCGGCTAGCATGGTTGGCATGCTTCGGCGCGTTTGGTATGGCTGGCATGATTTTCCATTGGCATAGAGGTGCGGCTAGCATGGTTGGCATGCTTCGGCGCGTTTGGTATGGCTGGCATGATTTGCCATTGGCATAGAGGTGCGGCTAGCTTAGGCTAGGTGTGGCTGGCATGATTTACCATTGGCACGGAGGTGCGGCTAGCATGGTTGGCATGCTTTGGCGCGTTTGGTGTGACTAGCATAGCTAGAGCCAAGGCAGAGTGCGTTTGGCATGGCGCGGCTAGCTTGGGCTAGGTGTGGTCAAATTATTTGCCATTGGCACGGAGGGGAATTAGGGTTTTGTTCGTTGTAACCCTAATTTGAAAAAATACCCCCTATTAATTACTGACTACATGCATTAAATGTTCTAATAAATGTGTCATCGGTGACATTAGGTTATTTGGGGTTTTACGATTTTACCCTTTGTTCAAAATCCACCATCAACAAAAGCGAAATTGAGGAGTATCGCGAGATTTAACATATATACACTTGCGAGGATATCACAAGCCAGATCCAAAAATAAAGGACAACTTAGCTGTCATCCACTATGTAATGTCCTATATAAAGGGCCGAGTAGACTTTAAAGAGGGGGATATCTTTTTCGAGTGTTGAGCAAGTCATTAAGAGAGAGAAAGTTTAGAGTGGTTGTAATTCTTTGGTTTATCTCCTTTCATCTTGTAACATTTCTGGAGTTTGATCAATAAAACTTATAATTGTTCATCTTAAAATATTTTGATTGTGTGGATTCTTGTGAGGGGTGTAGTGTGGGATTTCCTGCAACTACATTTATATATAAAATTTATCCAGAATGGTGCATGCAAAGAACAATCCCAAATATTCTCAAATTTTATCTTCCACATGCATTACTCACTAATGCATGGCCTGTCGAGTATTCATTCTATGCCATGTTCTCAGCCGAACTCTTGATGTTGACATGACATGAAAATTAATGCTCGCTCGCAGCTGAGTAGCATGAATTTCCCGAAGTGTCAGGATTAAGATGCGCATAGAAGTACTCAATTAGAGGCACGCAAAGTTATGCTGCCCTCTGAAATATAATTAATGATTTTGTATGAACGCACAAAATTCACTAGAAATTGATTGATTTTGTGCCAGCCCACAAAATTCAATCTTCCTGAACCTAATTTTACTAATTTACAAAAATTAGGTTTTTTTGCGCCCTGCGCAATATCTCGAACCCTATTGGTCGAGACCAAACCTAGGTAAGCTAGGAAATTAATCCGCCATGGACTAGTGGGAGCAAAATCCTACCAAAAGTAGAAAACAAGAAGTAAAAGAGAAACTACGGCAAATAAAAGCAACAACAAAAGGAGGCGCGGCCATGCCACTTGGAAGGCCATTTAACCCTAGCAGGCACTGCCCATGGCTGGCCGGCCACGCCCCATAAAATTGCTTGATGACCCTTCTTTCCCATCGACCAATCAAATCGCTTTAAATGTGCCACACTCACTTTTAAATAAAATTGGAAGTTGGCTGGTCGACACACCTGATTCCTTAAAGAATTTAATATAGGCTTCCCATGCCAGTTTTAAAACGATCACAGCCGTACGTTTTGGCCACTCGATTTATCAAGTCTGGCCACTTCTTAACACGGTCGGACAAGCACCACCATGTACACCGGCGGGCCCACTAATACTTCGACCAATCGAAGCTTTTCCAACTCGCCAACAAAGCTACTAACCGATTGCCCAAAGTTAGATGGCCGCACGACTTGCGAAACCCTAATTTCTGTTAAGCAGCATTACATTGCTGCCGCAAAATGATCTCGGCCGTCTAACTTCGCCAGCCGAATCGACCGACCTAGATTCAATTCCGATTGATGAATAAGGCGTGGATACGCACACTAGCGGCCCGACCATAGCACTGGCCGGTCGAATAGTTTATAGCATGCCGCCAACACCAAAAACCGTTGGCCCAAAATGGGTTGGCCACACGGCTTTTAAAACCTAAATTAAATCAACGACAGCCATTAACTGCCGCAAATCATCTCGGCCGACCAACTTCGCCAGTCGAATCGGACGGCCTAAATCCTATTCTAGGCGTTCAACAAGATGTGGCCATGATCACTGACCACCTCCATTCCATAAGGAACAATCGTCCACGCCGCGGCCTGCCCATATGGCTCCAAAACGATCGCCCAAAGATGGTTGGTCGCGCCTCTTGTAGGAGTCTTAAATACATTAGTGGCAACTAATAACTGCCGCAAATCCTCTCAGCCATCTAATTTGGCTAGCCAATTTAACTTAGACCGACCAATAGGATATAAAATATGGATACCATCCATCACCCTCCAACGGGGACCGACCGGCCTACCTTTGGCATGCATAAATAGTTCCCAGCAACTTCCTGAAAGTGGCCGGTCATGTTCTATTTAAGACACTAGGTTCCGCGACCAACTAAGACAGGCTCAATATAACGATACTTCAAATGCATCGATTATTTTGAGCTGCTTGCTCAAAAGCGATGCTTTACATGCATCAAATACATACGATATTTTATGAGTATCGACTTCACAAATAACTTAGTTATTTAACCTAATAGCGCCACATGCTATTCTTTGCGGCAAGTCTCATGACTTGGCTCGTCACACATGACTACCCGCCACTTAGCTTGCGCGTGATTGGTCAGAATAATTAGGCAAGACCCACTCAGCAACTTGCTACATATTTTCTATAAAATACTCGAGACATCAAACATGTCACAAACTGGGGGATGTTCATTAGGGTATTGGTCTGGCAGTTTACAACGTGCGGCGTGCAACACGCCCATTATGAGAAAGTGTCAGGAAAGGCGGACAGTTAGTGGCAGCAGAGAAGTAGTGGGTGTAAACCAACCTGTCTTCACTCATAGTAGGGACGTGGTTTTCAACGACCCCACTTCTCCATCACTCCACTATTTCCACTTCCTATAAGATCAGGGTGCGTTCAACTATGAATTGTATAAATAGGTTTCAACCTATCTTGACCAACAACAACAGTTTTGGTTATCAACACAAGTATCCAGAAAAACACCAAGAACTGATAGCTTACATTCCGCAAGCCAATTCCATATTCTGATACAAGTCATAAAATAGCCACACCTTCAGGGTTAACCATTCTGATCTCAACACCTTCTTCGCTTCTCTCCCTAAGATCAACCCTTCTCCTTCATTTTGTGACCGAAGCAAGACTAGAATAACCATTTCTTGGTTTAGGCCAGAATTGTACAAATTGATCTCTCAAATCTAAAGTATTCTCGTGCAGTGCATATGTTTAGGGTTTAGATTCGTTTCTCGGCGGCACACCCAAATTTACCAAAACCAGCAGAATCACTTTTTACCCCAAAATACCATCATTTGCAGCTTACCTGTAGAGACAAGTTTAGTGATATTTCTACTCAATACGTCCTCAATAAAACAAAAATGAGTGGTGACAAAGGACCGCCTTGATGTAATCCCTCTCCGACAATTTGTTAGAGACGAAACCACTGTTGCGAAGCCATTAGCAGAATATAGTGAAATCGAGATAAATACTGCAAAGCATAATTATGACGGTTAAATGCTATTATCCACGCCATAAGCCAAGATCTTCGGCACCATGTGACTTATTGCACTACGCCCAAAGAAGTTTTGGATATCTTAGAAACCGTATTCTAAGGAGATACCTCCGAGAAAAAAGCTAGGCTTCAAAACCTAAATTTTGACTGGAAAAATCTTCGTATGTCTGATGAAGATTAATCAAAAAGTGGTTGGAATTAATGCATGTTTATGGCGGCCGAAGATCGCCGATTTTTCTTTGCAACTTGTCTGTTAGAATAAACAGAATACATATAAATACACTAGCAAAATGGTCGCCCAACTTGTAAAAAGATATCAACTAGAAGTTTGAGTTTGCCCGTCGGATTGAACTTAATATCGTTATAAGGTTCTAAGACAAGCTTTGATCTTTTCCCCAATGAGAACGCAGCTATACTATTGAAAAGAAATATTTTCTAAATGAGCTCCAATAACTACCCCAACATCAAAATGAGAAGAGAGGATGAGTACTATTTATAGTCACGCTAAACATACACCACCTGAGAATACCCACAGATGAGCTAGCCAATGCAACACAACCGGACCGCCTGTCCGATTGATTACTCCGCCTGTCCGGAGATGTCTAGTAAAATTTAAGGGTATGTGAAAAGTTAGAACCAAGACTGGCGACGACTGATGGTGGGAATCAAACTAAAAGAAAACTAAAATTTTCATGGTTCATGAGAACAACAATCAACAAACAACTACTAGGAATCACATGAACCGAACTAATGTATGACAGCCATGGAAAAGATCAAATGATTTTTCCATCTAGCTGAATTGAATCCCATCCAGCCACTGAAAATATGAAATGATTGAATCCCATCCATCAGTTAAAGGACTTGCCAATGGGCTTGCCAATTTACATGATTGAAAATATGAAAATATGAAATTTTTCCATCTAGCTGAATTGAATTTTGCAATCTACTCCGTTACTAGTTAAAGGACTTGCCAATGGGCTAATATTATTCATCCACTGGTCTAAGCTAAAAATCAGCTGAATATGTGTACTTTAAAATTTTCTAGCCATATTAAGGGATGGGCTATAGCCTCCTTTAGCCCCTTGCTAGGCCCATCCCTGAAAAGGACATTGTGATGAAAATTCTCCGATCTTTACCAGCAAGATACGAGTCTAAGAAACATTCCATCATGGAAGGAAATAACCTTGCTACACTTTCCAGAAACACATTAGTTGGAAAGTTAAAGATCTTTGATCATGAACTGCAATCTAAATCTGAAAAGGATATTGTGTTCAAGGCATTGAAAACACTGAAACTCTTAAAAGTGAAAGTGTTGACAACTCTGTGAACAATCTTGTTGATCCTGACTTTTCAGATGAAGATCTTGATAACTAAGTTTCATTGATCATAAGACAGCTTAGATAACTTCTTAGGAAGACAAATAAACAGTTTACTAGAGAAAGCCTCATACGTCAGCAAAGCTACATAATCGTATTTCTGTCCAAAACAGAGACTCTAACGATACTGACGATGAGGATATTCCACATTGCTTCAAGTGTAAAGGGTTCAATTACTTTTCCAATGAGTGCCCAAGTCGTAGAAAATTCACTAGTAATAAGAGTTTGGATGCAACACTTAATGAAACATCTGATCATTATGATCCCGAAGAAGATTAAGGGTCAAGTGTAGCACTTTTGGGTGAAATTATCAATTTTGAGGATTATAGCAATACTCATATCATTCTTGATAATTTGGTTGATGGTTTTTCATCACAATAATTGGAGGATGTAATGGATTTTTCGTATACACCAATGTTTTGCAATGTTTCAAGTACAAACACAAACTAAGGTATGTCAACAAACTACAATGGAGGGATAGTGGTTAGGCAAATGTGCTTAAACTTGTTCAAAAATCCAATCCCGAGGTACGTAAAGTTAACTCTTCTTCTCCTAAAAGATTGATTGATTCAAAGGTTAAGGTAAAATCTCAAACGAAGAGAAGAGTTCGGGCTAAACGTTCCATAAAGAAGATTATTACAAATTTTGTGCAAGAACCTAGTGGTGACCACTCTAATGCTCACCTCAACACAATTTAATTGTGTTGAATTGCGCATCTTGTCTCATGTGCCCTTAAAAGAGACAAGAACTATGCACATCAGGGATTTGGATTAAATTTGAATATTATTACTTGGATGTCCATCTCTTATTTGTTCATCTTAATCTATGTCTCAAGTAATGGTATTGAAAATTTTGATCTATGAGGAAACTTAAGGAGGGATAAAAGTTATATTTCATTCTTCTTAGGTTTTATGTACATTCTCTAGTACGTGAACTTTTCCCGTTCCGAAACCCTGCATAGTAAATATCTTCTACTTTAAGATTCATATCTCTTTCACAAGAAGTCTTGATTGTTGAGCAATATTTGTGTTTTCGCAAATCCATTTTATTCTTACGATCTATGGAGACTCCAAGCATAACATCTTCTCGTGAAATCTATGCTCAAATGGTTGTTGATACTCATCCAACTAGAAAGGAACAAGAGATATCCTATCCTTTTGACCCATCTCCTAAAATTAAAGGAAGAATATGAAGAAACCAAGAGCGGACCGCTCCAATCAGAAAAGGTTTGCAACTCTTCTTGAAGAACTTAAGAAAACTAAGAAAGAGGTGCAAGGACTGAAAGTGAATCTACAAAAAATTTTTGAACTACAAAAAGCACTTGTCAAATAACAACCTAACAGGTTTGCAGGAACTAACTCTTTCATTCATGAACCGTATGTTCCTATGCCCGTCGTTGATAAGGAGTTCGGATATGATAAAAAAAATTTCAAAGATTTTAAGTACTAGGAAACTTCTTGTGAGAAGTTATTCTTGCATTCAAGAAGGATGACTAGGTTTTAGTATATCATAAATTGTGATTATACAAGCTATTTACAACGATTTTCATCTTGCATGCTTTTAGATTTATTTATTTAAATTTTATAATTTTTGGAAGATGAACTTGCAATATTTAATCATTATTGGTTTAATATATTGCAAAGTCTTATGAGATAAATATGTCCTTTATTTTTTGTAAATTGAACTGATATCTCATATATGATATATGCTCAGAAGTTAAATCTATTATGTTTTATAAACTAAAAATCGAACAAACTTTGTGAGATTTTTTTGCAGTATTGATCTACTCGTGATCACACTTTTGTGTTATTAACGTACTATTAAATTCGTAAGATTTTCTTATGTTGAGTCATACTGATTAAAATTATCTCTTTGTTCGTAACTGGCGTTGAGAATAATTTATATAGATGTTCAAGATACAAATCCATGTTATTTTTTAATGTCCGACAAAATCCTTGTTTTTACAAAAGTAAGGTCACTCATATTGTTCTCTTGGGAATGCCATCTAATGGGGGAGAGTTCTTAAATGAACTTATGCTTAATTGCTATATCTTTGTGGGGTGTGTGGCTGTGGAATTTAGAGGGGATGCTTGTATCTTAAATCTCCTAGACTGGCGTTAAGTATTTCATACTATGTGATATCATCTAAATAAAATTTGACATGTATGTTTTGGTTGAATTCATTACGATCCCATGATTTCCGTACCTTTGCCAATTTTTATTGACAAAAAGGGGGAAAATTAGTTAGTAGTTTCGTACTACATACATATGCTTTACAGATCATTATGTAAGGGGGAGTGAATCAGTATCTATAGGTTTCACCTATTATGCAAAAGATGTAAGTATTGATTAAGGGGGAAAAACATGTCACCATAGTATTACTTCAAAGTTGCGATACAATTAAACTTTGGAGAAGATAATATTACTATGTTTTCGTATAATGACGATTGAGAATATTTGTTTTCAAAGTTGTTATCGCTGCGGATCTTCAACAACAACGATGCTGAGTTGAACACATTTAGAATTATTGCAAGTACTGTTGTCAAATTTAGTTGATCACAACTATGTCTTGATTTCTAGTTTACAATTAGCCAAGTCTCGGATTAGGATACAATTGTGTAGTTGAGAATCGGACATCACTGCGTTCTACCATTTGAAGGCGAAGATCAACCGAAGCTTTTTGAGAACTTCTTCAACAAAAGGTAAGTGAAGACTGAACCACCTATTTGTCAAGTTATATTCATCCTTATATCTATGATACGATGTCGCATGACTAATTAAAATATCAAAAGCCTATCAAGAATTTTAAGTCAAGTTTATCTTGTTAATATCGTTCTCGAAATATATATGACTAAGCTTAATGAACATTTGTTCATACTTGATAAATTTCGGTTAAGAACAATTTATTGTTCATAATCTAAATCGTGATTCAAGATTATCATTCGAAAATAGCCCGGAACAATTATATGTGTCATTGATGTTATTTGGGAACGTTTCAAATTGATTTAGATAGAAATATAGAACTACTGTAAATCTGGATACAGGACAGTATGCACACCAGTTTCACATACAGGGAAAATTGTTATAGGTCCGGAGATGCAGTACATGTACCCAGTACACGTACCGGCGTAGCTATAGTTAGACAATAATTTTTTGGTACGCATACCTGGTATCCATACCATAAAAAGTATTTTGATCGTGAACCAGGAATGGTAAGCATACTTAATATGCATACCGTAAAGGAACTGTTGTTTTTTTAAGTCGGAGTGGTATCCATATCCGGTACGCAAATAGGAAAAGTTCTATGAGTTTCTGAACTCGTTTTTGTCTTAATGACGCATATACCTGGTACATGTACGATGACAAAAATAGTCACGAACAAGGTGGAGTACACGTACCTGGTAAACGTACTTGCACTGTCGATGCACACAATTAATTCTGTGAGATAACTGGAATTTGAATAAATCTCTAAACACACTATATAGACATAACATGATAACCTATGGTTGTGACTCAAGCTTAAAGTATTAAGTGTTATATGAAAATGATTAAACTTATGGTTCAATCGGATAGTTTTGGTTAACCGTCCATGAACAATGTCTTTATACACAGTTCTGTTGCGGTTCATCCTAACTAGAGTGTATATCTTGGGATGCTAATCTCATTTCAAAGATGCATCCAACGATGGATATTGTTTTCTTGGTTCCAAAGATATCTTAGCTTAAACCTAAAGTAACCTGTACTTTGATAGTCTATATAAGGGAGAACCTCAAGCAACTTGAATTTTTGAATCCTTGATACTATCTTTGTGTGTCCTAGTTGTAAACTAGAGTCGTCATCTCCCTCAAACCCTGCTAGGGTTTAGCGACTAAAAAGTCTTCACAAAGGGATTCGTGAAGCCAGATCCAACTATCTTTATCTTGATATTTCGAGTATCATGATCCTATTTTGATTGTTGAGCTGCTCATTCAAACAAGATAGATAGAAATCGCAAAGTTCTCTTCATCTCAGACTTTGTGATTCTACATGTTTAATATTTGTGAGATGAATAAGAATCTAGGATGCTATTTGGGAGTCATAAAACCGGATTTTGAGGTTAGCTTGACTTTGTCTATTGCTATCGATTTCCAGTCTCACCTTGATCTATGATCAAAAAGGAAATCACATATAGGCTTATCTGTGGGAGGCAGATTGGTTAAAATCTTCAAGTAAGTTGAAACAACTCTTAGGCTGTAACGGACGTCAGCTAAGGGAATCAATTGCGAGGAGTCCTGCTGGGATTCAAGAGGCGTAAGGAGCGCGAGCGTAACTGAATTGCTGCGAGGGTTTAATTCGGTCTGAACTGCATTCTAGTCTGAAGTTATTTGTAGTAGGCCAAAGTTTGTAGCGGCTTAATAAAGTTTGGTGTTCAATCTGGACTAGGTCTCGGGGATTTTCTGCATTTGTGGTTTCCTTGTTAACAAAATTTATGGTGTCTGTGTTATTTCTTTTTCGCATTATATTGTTTATCTTTATAACTGAAATATCACAAGTTGTACGTAAATCAATCAAAGTAGATACATCCATCCTTGTTTGTTGGATACGATTTGATTGATTCTTGGATATTGATTTTTGGAATCGTCCAAGTACTCTCACATGTAAATCAGGTTCACAGACTTGTCTCTGTAAACTTTTTGATTGTGAGAGAAAGAGATATAGCTTTGAATATTATTCCTTGGTCGAGATTCATTAAGTTGAACTCTCAGAATTGTATTTAGGTTTGTCCATATAGGTTTCCTAAGAAAAAGTTAGTGGTGTATTTTGTTACCCCGTGTTTTCACTTAAGATTTTCCAAACCCTCGATACCGCATTTACAAAATATCAATTTGTAGTCTTCAAAAAACAAGTGTGAGGAAGACACATATTTACGAGTAACCATTGTTTGCAGCTTACCTGTAGAGATAAGTTTAGTGATATTCCTACTCAATAAGTCCTCAATAAAAGATAAAAAGAGCGGCGACAAAGGATCACCTTGACGTAATCTCCTCTCCGATAATTGTTAGAAACGAAACCACTGTTGCGAAGCAATTAGCAGAATATAGTGAAATCGAGATAAATGCTGCAAAGCATAATTATGACGGGTTAAATGCTATTATCCACGCCATAAGCCAAGATCTTCAGCACCATGTGACTTCGTGCACTACGTCTAAAGAAGCTTGGGATATCTTAGAAACCGTATTCGAAGGAGATACCTCAGAGAAAGAAGCTATTTCAAAACCTAAATTCTGACTGGGAAAATCTTTGTATGTCCGATGAAGATTTGTTTGACGAGTTTAATCAAAAAGTGTCTGGAATTAATGCATGTTATGTGTTAGGGAAGACTATTCCCCAAAAGGATATTGTGTTGAAAGTTCTCCGATCTTTACCAGCAAGATACGAGTTTAAGAAACATGTCATCATGGAAGTAAATAACCTTGCTACACTATCCAGAAACACATCAAATGGCAATTATGTGCCTAAACATTAATTTTCATTTATTAAAAATTAAACTTGTTGTTTATTCTTTAGTTCTTAAAAAATGGTGTTGTTACGTTATATCTACACAAACTTTAACAAGTGTAAATTGTTGGAAACATCTGGTACATGTATGCTTAGGTATAAAACTTGGGAACAAGGACTGATAAGTTACTCCGAGATTTCACCGAGAAATAAGATTCCCCAATAATTGTACCAGTGTCTCGGTCCCGGCCTAAACAAACTGAACTACATTGCACCCACCCAGCTGTGGGTTAGGCGGTTTGCAGATTCTAGCATAGCTACTGATGGTGTGCCATCCAATCTCCCCATCCATTCCGGCTAAACCAAAATTCAAAATAAATACTATCCCAAAAGTAAATATTTACCCATTTCTATTTTCATAAATAAAATTACATATTCCCTGTCTGCAATAGTTTTTTTTTTTTTTTTTAAATAGGAAAGAATAATCATTTCATGATAAAGCTAATACAAATTGTTCATATCCTGTTGGATTAGAGTTGAGACCCAAACATGTACATTATTAAACCAGTGAAAACAAAGGGAGTGAGTTCTTGCAAACTTTGCTAATGAATCAGCTAGATGATTTGCATCTCTGTGCACATAAGTGCATAACCAAAAATCAAAAGACTGTAAAACTGACAGTGCATCATGGACTAGATTGTAAGTTGTCCACTTCACTGCAGATGGGTTCCCATTCAAGGCTGCCACTACATTTGTGCAATCTCCTTCCAGATGTACCCTCTTCCATCCATTCCTTTTTGCCCACATTACTGCTTCCAATAAAGATTGTGCTTCAGCTTGCTCTGGATCCATTGTTAAAGATGCACCTCCTCGCAGTCCATTGCTGTTACCTGTATGATCTCTACAAATTAGTCCCCATCCTGACAACATATTATTATCTATAAAAGAAGCATCAAAGTTTATCTTGTAAACATTTTGTGTTGGAGGAAGCCAATGCTTTACTGTTAAAGAACTTGAACCATTTTGAGTGGTTTGTGTAGCCCTATTTCTATCCCAGTCATTCATCTGGATGATAATGTTATTGGCCACTTCAGAAACATTAATATTCTTATTCTCAAAGACTTTAAGGCACCTAGCTTTCCAGATTAGCCAAGTGGTGAAACAGATGGTCTCATACATCCTAAAGTCTCTATGAGCCACAGTATTGGTTCTCAAGAAAAGATTACATAGCAATCAAAGATTACAAGAAAAGATTACAAGTTTACCAGGTTAGAGTTCACAGTATTCCAAATTGACCTAGTAATCGAGCAATCAAAGAACAGATGTCGGGGGGTTTCACTACTGGTATTACAAAAAGTACACCTATCATCATGATGACCACTGAACCTGGCAAGCCTAGACTTAGTTGGTAAGCAGTTATATATGAATTTCCATATGAATTGTTGAACTCTAGGTGGGAGTTTTTGTCTCCAAAATGATTTCTAACAGATGTTAAGATTATTCTTAGTAGGTTTAGTAGCTAGGTTGGCCTTTAAGATCGCATTGTAAGCAGATTTGACAGAAAAACTCCCATTTTGAGCAGGTTCCCATCTAATTTTATCCATGCCTGTAAAAGGAATTCTAAGGTTAGTAATTTCTTTCACAGTAGATGCATCAAACAATAGATTAAGAACATCAAGCTTCCAAGTTTTTTGGTCATGATTAATGAGCTGGCTGACATGAGTCATGCTAGAAGAATAAAACTGAGTGGATGGTGGTCTGTGCATATTTGGTATCCAAGTATCTTTCCAAATTTGTACATCACTACCATCTCCAATCTCCCAAATATAGTTCTGTTTAACTATTTTCAAACCTGTACATATGCCCTGCCAAATCCAAGAACCTTGTTTGTCAACACAATCAGTAAGAGGGTTTAAGCCAGAAAAATACTTTTCTTTTATAATGATAGCCCAAGGTTCATCAGGATAGTTCAGTACATCATTTTCATTCCCCCTTCTTCACAAATGAATCTCTCTCATCGCCGAACCTTTCAGAGATATCTCTCCTCGATTTCACCCTAAATTTCATTTTTAGCCGTCAGGAAGAAGAGGTCTGGCTGTAAATGTCAATTTTAGGGTTTTTTAATGGGATTTTTTCTTCAATTGGTCCATTTTTTTGTATCGATTTGAAGTCGATTTAGAAATTGTTGATTAGGTTTGATTATGGCACAATATCATGAAAAGAAGAAGATGTTTGGTCCGTTTGGAGTAACAACCACGAAGAATAAGAAGAAGAGGAGGAGGAGGAGGAGGAGGAAGAAGGTGATGAATTAATTACACTGAGGAAATTAGATCCTTCACCGTTGATTTTATCAATTTTGTTTGCTAAAATTGAAGGTGGTAGTGTTTTTACTAATGGAGGAGGGGTTTTATGTGCCGGCGATTTTTCGGCTCTTGTAGAAGAAGAAGAAGAAGAAGAAGCAATGTGGAAACAGTGCTGCTATGTTATCCTACACCACAGCATTAGCTTTATCCTACACCGCAAACCCAATAGATTCTTGTTGGCTGCGGAAATAAATTGACTGAAAGTTATTTGGGCAGGCACCCATAACAGTTTTTTTTTAGGCGGGTCTGTTGTTGTTTTGAAATATATAGAGACTGATCAGCAAAAGTTTAAGCGTTTCTATTCTTTTGTTTCTTTTCTCTTTTCTTCATCTAAGCAGAGAAAAAATCTTTAAGACCTCTGAAACTACTTGAATTGGATTATCAAGTTCTTAATTAGTTAAGTATTCCACCATATTGTGTTCTTACTTAGAAGACTTTGTATACTTGCAAAAGCTACAACCTGCTCCCTAGTCATTCTCAGAGGTATGTATAATGTAATGTTTGATGAAAATTACTGGTTATTATGATTGAATTGAATCATTTAGATGATGATTGAAGATGGGTTTTCTCTATATTGGTTAAATTTTAATGAAAACCATAGGTTCTTGAACATTAATAATGTTGATTTGTGATAGAAATTTTCTTTAATTTTTCAAGAACCCTTGCACAAGTGCACATATATATTGTAATGTTTGGTGAAATTTACTGATTATTATGATGGAATTGAATCATTTAGATGATGATTGAAGATGGGTTTTCTCTATATAGGTTAAATTTTAATGAAAATCATAGGTTCTTGAACATTAATTTTAATGCTTCAAAAAAAAAAATTTTAATTATGTTGATTTGTGATGGAAATTTTCTTTAATTTTTCAAGAACCCTTGCAAAAGTGCATATATATAATGTAATGTTTGATGAAATTTACTGGTTAATATGATTGAATTGAATCATTTAGATGATGCTTGAAGATGGGTTTTCTCTATATTGGTTAAATTTTAATGAAAACCATAGGTTCTTGAACCTTATGAGGTTGATTCTTGGATATAATTTTTTTCTTAATTTTCAAGAACCCCATAGTCTGATGTTGTTTCTTGCTAGTTCTATAAATTTTGGAATGTTAATGGTGAGAAAATGCTTCTGAAACAATTTTGGTATGAAACTTGGGTTGTCTCTTAATTCCTGGATATCTAAGAAGCAATTGATAGTGTATTGTAAGTTTCTTTTAAGTTGGTTAAAATTCTACATATGATATCTCTTTGCTTTCCCAACTATTGATACAGAGAAGACCTGGGACACCAACAAATGGCTTCTTGGTTGGACATATTTTAATTTTCTTTATATAATTATATTATGTAGGAGTCTGATCAGAATCAGCGATGGGCGACCGTGAAGCATGTTTAGCATGCAAATTTCTGCGTAGACAATGTCGAGAATGGTGTGGTTATGCTCCGCTGTTGCGTTCATGTTTCAATGTACCGAGATTCCAAATAGGAGATGCAGCATCCCCTACTGATAGACAGCAAATAGAAGATCGTTTAACGGAGAGCACGAAATATTTTGAAACAAAAGCCAGAATTGATGAACCTGCTTATGGGGCAACAGGAGTCCTTATTGGATTAGATCTGCGTATGAGAAATGAAATTAGCCGCTTTAATACTATTGTAGGCATGAGTCGCTTCTTTTCCATTAGAGGCAATGTCGTGTATGTTTCTCCACCAGGCACTGAGAATCATTTCGTCCTAGAAGATACAGAAATACTTAAACAGCAACATCTAGCTTGTCCGGTGTGCATGTATCTACCACGAAAGTGTGGGGAGAATTGTCCATCTGTTCGATTCTTTGAAGCAGGCGAATTTGCAGATTACATCAGAAAGTTTTATAAACTACTTTTGGGCCCAACAGCTGTGTTGCCTAATCATTCTAATCTTCAGCCAACTGATGACATAGCGGATATAAGGATTAAAGCATTGGGGTTTGAAGATAAAGCTAGGCTCCACGATCCTGTTTATGGGATAACAGGAATAATTTTATCATCGTACAGGGATTGGTGGAACCTTAATCACCGGCTTAATTTGGTTGAGAGAGAGCAACAGCATCGGAGTGTGCAGAATTTGTCTACTGGTCCAACTGGTTCTTCCGACATTAGTACAGACAAAGGCAAAGAGATTGTGACCCCAGAATCAACAAATGTGGCGCACGATGAATGTAGCACTTACGCAAAATTGATGGATATGGAAGCAAAATTGTTGGATGTGGAAGATGTTGATGAGTCTTTTTACAGCAGAGAAGAAGTGTTGGGGAAGTATATGGAATACCTACACGAATGTAGCGCTTACGCATCAATCCTGCAGCTACCACAAGAATGGAATTATTCTTTCCGCCATCAACAAGGAGAACCCTCAAACAGTTCTCCTTTAAGTTCAGTTCCTCACAGAGTAAGATTGCCGTTAATCTAGTCTTTGACGATTTTGTCTCCATCACTTTCCTTTGTTTTTTGATTTGTTATTGTCAAGTCCTTCAGTTGATGATTGTGAGTGTGCAATATTATATCCTTGTTTTGTTTTGACGATTGAGAGTACTAATCAGATGAACCAGCCATCAGCTGATCAGTTGCGTAATGCAACACTGCTACAAAGACAACAGCAACAAATACCAGAGAATGTTCCACAAAATGTAGCATCACAGCTACAACAACTGGCAGCTCCTTCTCTTAGTCAGCAAGCCGCTTCATCATCATCAAGAACAGCAACTTTGTCTCAATAAGGATTGAGCAGTAGCACAGGAACACTACCAAAAATACTACCAGAGACACTATATAAACCTATAAGGTATCCTGGTCAGCCCTACAAATCCTATCTCTAGAATCCGTTTGTTGACTTAACTTACCTGTAATTGGATATTCCTTTAAATGGCTTGCTTCATACATGCTCTCTATTTACTGGTTTTTCAAAATATTCTTTTTTGATGCTTCTCAAGTATTGCATTTAGCTTTCTAGCTTGCAGCCTTCTGGTACTGGTTTACTATTGATTATCCCAATATTTGAACTTGGAAATGTCCTCCATCTTATCATTTGAAACTTAACTCTGATGGAGCTTCCCTTTTATGTCTTCTTGCAGGAACTGGTGATATCATTAGGGACTATGGAAGTTCGTTGCAGCACTAAACTATTGAAGAAACTGAAAGATCGGGTTATGGATGTTTCACCAGAGATGGATTTAGCTAGCTAGTTCTTGCTCACCCATTGTCAATCGACCCTCCGCTATAGTTTAGTACCTAGTAAAGAAAAAGAACTCAGCGACAGCTTAGTATGTATGGTTGTTGTAGTGGCAGTAGTAACTTTGACATTCTAGTTTACATTCCTACCTATATCAATACCACCATCCCTAGCTTTAATTTCATGTCTTCGGTACTTTTTATCATTTGGTTATATCTTGCTGATGAATCATATACTACAATATTGTTCTTGATGTTCTTTTTGGGTGTTTCACTGATTTTATATCCCGGCACATACTATTTTTTTTCAGGTAAATGTTACATTTAGACGCAGTTGAGCTGAACAGGCCAACCCCGGAATTGGGAAGTTTCACCTTAGTTTTAAGGGTTTTATGGTCATAACGCAGTTATTAATAATTATGACAAAATAATGAGTTCAAAATGAAGGAACACATCTTATGTGACCAAATAATACGTCTAAAATTAAGAGATACAACTTATATGACAAAGTAACGAGTCAAAATAAAGGGACGCAACATATTCAACAGAGAGGGAGGATCACTTTGCATGTTTATTCTTACATTATCTTGCACATTATACATCATGTTTGTGAATAAAAATCAAATAATAACGAATTTGAAACTAATATTTTGGGGATGCAACTAATATTTTGGGGATATGTTCCTCTTATGGAGCTCCACGTTCCTACCAATATTGAGCGTATTCCGAAATACTAAACTTCACCATCTACCAATCTTAGTTGGGAACATTATCTATATACCCCTACTATGAGACCCATTGCAAATATACCCTTTTGAACTTTACAAATACCCCTAAGCATAATACATTACTAAAATACCCTCTTTTGTGTAATGTATATACAAAACCATTACCACTAACCACTATTAAAAAAAAAAAAAAAAAAAAAACCCTCTACTGTCCGCCATCACCACTGTCCACCACCGCCAACCACCACCAAGGACCACCACAACCACCACCACCGACGACCACCACCACCGCCGACCACCACCACCGCCGCCAACCACCACCACTGTCTACCACCGCCAACCGGCACCACTGTCCACCACTACCGCCGCCAACCAACACCACTGTCCACCACCTCCGCCGCCCACCACCACCAACGACCACCATCACAACCACCACCGCCGCCGCCGCCAACCACCAACACTGTCCACCACCGCCAATGCCAACCAGCACCGCCATTTTCCTTCACCACCGTCGCCAACCACCACCGCCAACTACCACCACCGACAACCGACAACCCGCCACTGTACACCACCGACAACCACCACCACTACCCACCACCGCCACCAACCACCACCACTTTCATCCACCGCCACCAATCACCACCAGCAACCACCAATTCCACCACCACCATTTAGAGGCAACTTGCTGAAAGTTGTCTCCAAATCTGGAGGCAACTTGCTGAAGTTGTCTCCAAATCTGGAGGCAACTTGCTGAAGTTGTCTTCAATAATGGAGGCAACTAGCTCAAGTTGTCTCCACATATGGAAGCAACTAGGACAAGTTGTCTCCACATTATGAAAAGTATACACAAAAAATGAACCCGACGTGAGTCGAACACGCATCATCTGACATGGAGTCAGTCGTGCTACCTTTGCACCACAGGTTCGTTAATGCAAAATGACATATCAAAATCATATCCAAATAGATATACTACACCTACTGATGTATAAAACTACACAAATGTTCATCGTCTGTAACACATACATACCTAGTAGTTTGTGCGCATCCAACACAAGTTCATATTGTCTCCCGCAACTACTCCCACCACAATTGCAACATCCATTACCATCACCTTTACTGCTAACACAACAAACCACCTCCACCGCGACATCCACTACCACCAGCATTGCTGCAAACAAAGAAAATTGGAAGCTCAACAACCATGTACATTCACCTAATATCCACTAGTTCAACTGGCTATAACAACAACTCAACACAACCTAATATCCACCAGTTCAACTGGCTATAACAGCAACTCAACACAACCTAATCTCCACCAGTTCAACTGGCTATAACAACAACTCAACACAACCCTATGTTACCATTGCACCACAGATTCATCACAACTACTCTAAGATACATGTATAAGATAATTTCAGATGCATGAATGGACTCAAAAACATAACCAAGTTGCCTCTGAATTGGAATCAACTAGCTCAAGTTTCCTTCAAATCTGGAATCAACTAGCTCAAGTTGCCTTCAAATCTGGAATCAACTAGCTCAAGTTTCCTCCAATCTGGAATCAACTAGCTCAAGTTGCCTCCAAAAGTGAAAGAAACTTTCTCAAGTTGTCTCCAGAAAAAGGAAGCAACTAGCACAAGTTGTCTCCAATAGTGGAAGCAACTTGGTCAAGTTGTACCTTACAAAGAAAATACTTTACGAAGAAAAAGAGGATCCTTACCTCAACAAACTGGCATAAAAACTCAATGCTTCAATATCCCTTACAAATAAATAGACTCACCAAATTCAAGTAGGAATCCTTAACCGCAGCTACATTTCTTTGTAAATATATTGACTAAAGATAAAACTTAGATCTTCGCAACATCCGAGTAACCAGATGAATGGTATCAATGCTCCTGCACACCTTTCATGAGACAACAAAATGTATAAAATACACCTCCAAGGCTTCAAAGCTAGTGAGGAACTAAGGGTGCATATTTAAAGATACTTATCTGAATCTTCTATTGTAGCCTTGATTTACACGACCTATCATAGAGAACGCCACATACAGAAGATGAGCAAAACCATTACAACCTCAGAATAGAACACATAACAACTGTATGCTCAATCTATCTAATATACACACGCACTCAAACGCATATATATATATAGTTCATTTGTATCATATGACATCAATTGTGAGTGCAAGAGAGCAAATGTGCAAGTAAAAGCAGAAAATAATAAAAACCTGTACACCATGTACGCATGATATGTTGTTAGAGGGCTCCAGGAGCATCTCTCATGCTTATATTCACACTGTTCCGCATGGTTCGTTCCGCATGGTTCTTCGTCCAATTCCAGCAAATCCCTTTGTCATCATAGAAACAACCTCACCATAATCGATCCTACCATCCTGATACATAAACAACATTTAACAAAAATGAAAGTTCGCCTAAAATGATATATGAACAATAATCAAGCCTAAGTTGAAAAGTTCAATGATTTTCAATACATACATTATCTTGATCAATCTTTATCAATAAAATCCTCAAGAAGAACGTCAGTCATGTCATGCTCCACACAAGATTGCTGGAGTTCATCAACTGTAATATAACCAATACCGTCTTTGTCAAAGTACGCCAATGCTACAACCAAGTGTTCCTCATCCCTTATAACTATCAAACCCATCTCAACAACTACAACTACATCTGAATCATCAAGAACATCTCAATCAAAAGTCATCTCCTAAATCTCCAAAAAATCACCAAGTTCCTTACCAACATTGTAAATACAGCCCTGCATCCTCATACCCAGCTCATATCTCAGCTCTATATGTTGTTTTCTGCAATATCAGCTCTAATTCAGCTCTAATTCTTGTTGTCTTCAATAGAAACTCCCAGCCCTGCAGTTCCATCTTCTGCTTCCATTTCCATGTTGCACAACAACAATTGATTAAGTCAACTCCATCTCAGATACCACCAACATCTTCCAATTCCTTCTTGAATCAATCAAAAATGAACTCCAAACCAACTCAAAATTGGTCAGTTACTTTCAATTGCTTCAGTCTAGAGCTTTAATTTCTCCATTTTATGTAAATCAAATCCCTTATTCCTGATTCTTCTCAACAGATCCCTGATTCTTCTCTGCTTTCTCTAATTTCTTGGTTACACAACAATCGAACTCAACAAATACCCATGACTGATGTATCTTTCTCGATACTGAATTCTTCATTCAAACTCAAAATCCAAATTGAAACTCTGAATTGTTCATTCAAAATTGAATCTCGATCTCAAAAGTTAAACGAAACCAAAAGCATCAATCTCGATCACTTTGAATCTGATATTGAATTTGTTTATTATCAAAAATTTATTTTAAAATGAGATCAATACCAGAAATTTAAAACTAAAATTGGGATCTCACCTGAATCTTCAACGAAGAAGAAGAAGATGAACTGCTGCTCCTGATGATTTTTATATTTGAATTACAGGATTTAATTCACAAATATGTGACAGAAAAGGATAATTGTTGATGGATCTGGTGTATTTTGAGGTGGTGGTGGAATTGGAGGTGGATTGATGGGGGTGTTGTTGTTGGTGGTGGTGATTACCGGAGTGAAAGATAAGAGAGATATGTGATAACTCACTGAGATGGTGATGATGGCGATGGAGACGATGATGGTGTTGGTGGCGTTGGTTGTAGTGGCGACGGAGATGGAGATGGAGATGGTGGGGGCAATCGACGGAGATGAAGATGGTGAGAGTTCTATCTTTTTTTTTCTCTAAGTGAGAAATAAAGAAGAAGCTGAAGCGTAAGATGTAAAGGTTAAAAATGGGATTATGTGAATTATTTTCCTGTTCATAATTTCGATTCTGCCATCGGGGGTATTAGTAAAGACCCATAAGGGTATTTGTGTAGGATCCATGGATAGTAGGGGTGTTTATAACATTCCCACATCTTAGTTTTAACGGTTAAAAATCTGATGATTTTCAACAGCTCTTTTTCAAATTAGTAGATGGTGGTGTTCTACGTCTAGGAATGCACTCATTTTTGGTACCTATGTAGAGCTTTACAAGAGGAATATATCCTTAAAATATTAGCTTCAAATCCGATATCATTTAGTTTTTATTCATACAAAAAACGCCTAAAGTGTAAGATAGTGTGAGAATAAAATTGTGAAGGGACGAGTTGCTTGTGCTCGTGCGGGAGAGTATGCTGGGTGGTTATGCCATACACTGGTCTCACAGGAGACAAAGAACGTCTACATTATATTGATGCCTTTTCAGCACAATTATCTCCAGAGATGGCAGAAAACTCTGCGATTAAGCGTGCTTGGGTGTGAGTAATCCAAGGGTGGGTGACCTCTCGGGATGTTACTACTGGATAACCGCAGCGATGCCCGTTGAAAACCCCACACTGCTGGATGACCACAATGGCTAAGTGGGGACAATATCGTGTGAAGGGTTGGGTCATTACAAATAGTATCATATCCGAAGATGGTTCACCTATCGAGGGTGAGAGAGTACGCTTGACGGGATATGTCAGGTACTATTCTCATGAGGGGCAGGAAACGTCGAAGATCTGTGCTTGAATAATATATTCTGGAGTCGAGGACAGCTCCAATTAATGTGGTGGTATTGTAATACCCCAATTTGGGAGGTAGGGTTCGTCAACTAGAATATAGGTAATGGTTTGTATTTTCCTAAAACCGAGGCTTAATGAGTACACTTGGATGAGTTGTGGTAAAAAAATTCCCAGTTAACCGTGCAAGGTTTGAAGTAGTCACAGGATGGGTGTCTTCTCGGGAAGCCGCCGCTTGATAGGCTCGAAAACCCACAATAAATACTGCAAGTGCACAATGTCTAACTAGTAGAACGATGGCAAGTACAGGTCGTTCCCACGAGGAGTGTGAAATACTACTACTAACTAATATCAAAAGTAACCAATCGACAAGATGATGTTTTAGCAATTTTTTCAAAAATTTGGAACAAAATGAAATAATAATAATTCTAAATGAGAATGGGTTATTAGGATTTTCGGTTTCCACCAATTAATTACTCAAACTCTACTAATCTTTAAGAATATATTCCATGCATTTTCAAATTACTGTTTCTCCGCTATAGTTTCCTTCACTTCATGGGTAGTGATTTTAAAGCATTACCTATCTATCCTTGCATACCACGTCTAGGGATTTAACCGAAGAACGAAATATCAATTCAAAAGCATAATAATCAAGAAAATGACATGAACAATTAAATACCACGCTATGTGAAGAAAAACTATTAATCAACCAAATCATTATTAAGCATATATCAATGTAGAGTCTTCATAATTAATTGATTTCTACCTAAACCCTAACAAACAATCTAGCAAATCATGAGAAAAGGAAATCAAAACAGCAAAACCCTCTTCTCCCTAAAAGGCCGTAGCCGCCCCCCTTCCTTGGTTCATCACTGCCTCCTTTTATGGTTCCTCCCCTTCACACATATTAAAGTGTACATGAGAAGAACATATTCTTTCCTTATCAATTTTTTGCATGTGAATAAATAAAGTAAGAAGTATAATTCTGTAGTTGCAGGAAATCCCACACTACACCCCTCACAAGATTCCATACAATTAAATCATTTTTAAGATGAACAATTATAAGTTTTTATTGATCAAACTCTAGAAATGTTACAAGATGAACATGAGATAAACCAAAGTATTACAATCACTCTAAACTTTCTTTCTCTTAATGACTTGCTCAACACTCGAAAAAGATCCCCCTTTCCTTAAGCCTATTCGGCTCTTTATATAGGACATTACATAGCGGATGACAGCTAAGTTGTCCTTTATTTTCGGGTATGCCTTGCGAAGTATCTCAAATGCACAAATGTCAAATCTCGTGACACTCCTCAATCTCGCTACAGTGTCACATCTTTCTCGTGTTTTAGCCGTCGTCATCCATTACGTCGTTTTTACTTCCAACCCGCGATATCTTCGCAGTGTGTCGTTTATGGATTTCGCGAGAATCTTGATGTTGCGATATTCTTATCCTACATCTTGCCTCTTCTCATGTCTTCTCTACGAAGAAGAGAACGTCATGAGAACTAGTCTTTTCAAAATGCCGCAGCTGTTCATTTCTTCATATTTTTCTGTATTTGTACGATTCCGTACTATTACGCAGAATTTATTACACGTGTCTCTTCTTCCACCCATTTCTTGACACGTCTCTTTCAACCGTTATTTCTCAACCGTTCACGTCCCTTCTCGCATTAAATGCGTTTATCTTCTCGAGAATTCTTCTCTATATATAGTTTTCTCACTCTCCTCTTCTTCTTTTTTACTTTCTCTCTGCAATTTTTCTTCAATTCACCTCCGTAATTTTCGTTTCTGCTACTGTAAATCTTCTCCTTCTTCTTTCTTTTGATCTTCAGTTCTTCATTCGTTCCCATACTGAAAATGGCTCCCACTAGTCGCAAATACGAAGCTTCTTTTGAAGAAATTCAAAAAGATCTTCAAGGAAAAGGTTTTACTTTAACCACCATTCCCGGTCAGGAATCTAAATCCATTCTTTCTGTCAAGTTATTTACTAATCATCATTGTGATGATCATGAAATCATAATTTCGCTTGGTCAGATTCTCGCCGGTCTTCCCATTCCTCTTTATAACCCTAACCTTCCATTATTCTATGGAATTCTTGCTCATGCGAACTTCTCGCGAGCTGTCTATCAATTAAGCGGGGATTGCATCCGTTTAATACTTGAATTCGCCAATCGTGGCGCTGGTAAGGGGTCTCTTTACCCAACAGAAGTTAGGGACCCACAATTTAAGGAATTGGCGATACTCGCTGAAAGATACACAGTTGAGAGTTTCTACGAGAATTATGAATTCATTCCTATGAGGAGGGATAACACTCGCTGGGGTGTTCGTCTGAAAAGAAAGGATGATGTCGCTAACGATAAGCTCCTTATACAAGATATTGACTGGAATTATGGTAAAAACAACGTCCCGCGTCACTCTAAAGACGATAGATGGTGTGTTTTTCCATTGGTGTTAAAGGGGCCTTATATCGCAGGCTCAAATGTACTTCTTGCGAACTTCGCCACTTATCAACCATGGGTATTCAATTGGCCTGAGAAGAATAAAGAGGTATGTCTTCCAATTTCGCGTACTTCGTAATCTTTCATTGGTTGCTTATTCTCTTATCCTTTGATTCTCGTGAAAATGTTTAGATTGAAAAGTTAAGATTGAGCTACAATCGGACCGGGAAGGTTAGCACTTTAGCTGCTCTTCGCTCCGTCATGGATGAAGTAAGAAACACTTTATATATTACTTTAAACAATATTGTTGCCTCTGTTTCTTATCTTCATTTGTGTGTGAAGGTTGGTGTTGAAGTTGTTGGAGAGGAAGAAAACCCTGAGGCTGTGAAAGCCAAAGGTAGAGGTAAAAATCCTCTTCGCAAGGAAAAATCTGTTGCTCCGCCTCTGAAGAAGCGAAAACTTCACCTCCCCTCTCCTTCGAATCCTCAGTCAAGTGAGAGTTCTGGTGATAAGGAACATGATGATGTGGATATCCCTTCTTCAAATTCTCTAGTTGGATCTTCAATGGCGCAGCTGTCTAGCATTTTTTCTGACTCTATGCAAGGGATGGGTGACGATCGCCTTTCTAGTACATGCAAGGCTCTCGCGAGTATTTGCGATTCACCTTTACTTGAAAGTGATAGTTCTCTTCATGGGGTCTCCAGATCAGTGACTCCAAGCTTCTTAAATTCACTTAGTGTCTTGGTATGTTTTCATTCTCTTTTTTTTTATTTAAAATTATACCTTTTTAATTTCTTTGTTTTCTTTGGTAGTCCGGGAGAGCTTCCTTTGCTGTTGCCTCAGATCTTGAAAAGAGGCGCAGTACTCTTGAAAAGAAGAATAAGATTTCTAGCCTTCAAAGTTCCAACCAACAGCTTTATGGTATAAAACTTTTTCTCTTTTCCTTTGTTTTATTTTCTTGTTATCTTCCTTCATCTAACTTATCATATTCGCAGACGTTTATAATCTTTCTGAGGAAGCCATTCTTCTTCATTCATTCCCTGAACCTATGGAGGATGATGCTCTTCTTGCTCATCTCAACAATTCTTTGGATAGTTTTTCAAATAATAAGATTAAATCCCTTCCTCTAAATGAACTTCAATCCAGATTTCGCCTCTTAGAACTTGATCGTAGATCTAGCTTAAGTTTAGCCAACCAACTGAAACGTCTGTATCTTAGTTATAAGGAGAAAATTAGTACTTTAAGGAAGAAAATTAGTGATCTCATAGATGATAAAGATCGCATTGCTAGTCAAGGTGCTCAAGCATTAGCGAAATTCCAAAAGACTCTTCTTGAAGTATGATCGCGGTCGTAAGCGTCAAAAATAAATTACACTTTCTTACTACTTAAAATATAAATATAGCAAGGGCAAGAAAGGATCGATCCCACAGAGAGGTCTAGGTTGTCAAATTGTTTCGGTTCCCTATGAATAACACCGAGGTTTTTGTGATTATAATAAACTAAATAAAACAAATAAAAGCAAATAAACAAATAAGCAAACAAATAAGATAGAAGAGATATTGGTTAAGGATTTCGTTTTCATTCACTAACATGCTTTTCACAATAACTAGAATTGATATTTAATCTCAACTTTATCAAAGACCCTAGAATACCTTGATCGCAAGAATATCCCGCAAATCTCCTCATGTCATCAACAAACACATTAAAAGATGCGAATATGAATTCTACCTAAAGGAACAACCTAACGTGTAAAAGCACTAATCAAGTTTAATTCCCTAGATGCGTTAAGTTCTATGAAATCAGGCCAATCAAAGCAATTGAACGTGGAAAGCGCACTAATTCAATTTAACAAAGGTTACGATTCACATATGATCATAAGAATATATCACTACAAACTATAATCATATTATGCTACTTGTATCCAAGGAATATCACTTTTGCGTATAATAAACCCTAAACTAGCAATAGATGTGATTAGAAGTTCTACCAATTTGCAACTTGACAAAACAATCAATCAATCATAAAACAATATTTTCAGAGAATTGCAAACGATAAATATGAGACAAAACTAATATATTGAATCAAAGAATCATGCTTTGTGAAATCCAACTATTTCATAACCAATAATAAACTTAGGTACTCATATTCAAGGAGTTCATAACAAGAAGAAAGAGAAAAGACTTCATGGTTCTAAACCCTAGAATAAAGTAGAGGAAAGATAATAATAAAACGTGGTCCCAAAAATTGTAGAAGTCTTCCCTTTTGTAGTCTTTTTCTCCTTCCAAAACTAGGTTTTTGTCTTCAAAGTCCATTAGTTGGAAATTCACCCGGCCCACCATGGAGAGAAACCCATGTAGAAATTATGTCCCAAAAACGCTCGCCGGAAAACTGGGATTGTGGCCGGAATTTGGCCGGAAAAGTTGCCGGAAAACTAGCTCAGGTGACCGGCAAAGTCAAACCGGTCACCGGTCAATGGGTCAGAACCGAGTCATCTCGGGTCAACGCCGAGTCAGTAAGTCAACTGAGTCAAGGGATCACTGAGTTGGAACGAGTCAGCTCAACTATTCAGACGAGTCAGTCTGGCTCAGTCTGAATCACTCTAGGCTAGGCCATTGCATTGGCCTGACTGTGCTGCTGCACCATGATTGTGCATCAAAGCTCCTTCCAGCCAAGATGGCTGTACTTCTCTTGCAGTTCCAAACCAGCTTATTCATCCTGCAGCACCAGAACCATCACCACAGACCCATTAAATCAGTCTCCGTTAGATTGCAACCCAATTGCCCATTCAACTCCAGCTTTACATGGCAACAGCTTCAGCTCCTGTCGCAGCTCACATTGCTGCTCATCTTTCCCTGACCTGGCCATTTGCAAACACATAACACCAGCTGCAACTAGACTGTACAACCCATTCTTTCCTCAGACCTGTGGTGTCACACTAGTTCAAGCCATTCTTGCTTCACTACAACCTCAGGCCAGCTCCCTAATCAACTTGAGCATACTGACTGCACAATTTCCCACCAAAAACCTCCAATTGCAACCAATGCAACACCATCTACATTCCCTGAGTTCAGTTCCATCGCCTTTGTTCATCAGCAGCAAACATCATCACACAACCCACAATGGCAACAACATCTCACTACCAGATTCATCTCCTGAGTTCAAGAACAGACTCAGCTCCAACTCATACAAATAATAAGCATTGTCACTTCAATGTAACAATCTCACCCTGCAATTCAAGTTCACTTCAGCTTCTGTCCCTGGCTGCTATAACCCAGCTTTGCAGTCTTCACAGCTCCATAATCCTTGTAGCTCAAACCCACAACTGCTCATTGCAGCTTCATAACTTCTCAGCTCAGGCCAGCTTCTTCCCTGTATCTCAGCTCATACTTATCACACATCACCTGCATCTCACAGCTTCAGGCCAGTCCTGCGGCATCACTTGCACCTGCTTGATATCACAACTGCAACTCCCTCTGAGACAACAGCATCAATCAATTGTCTGCACTTGTGCCAGGCCTGTAATTTCAGTGCCTACAGCTCCACCAGAACCCTGCAATCAAACCTGCCACTCCCAGCTTCCACCAGGCCTGCAATTATGTCACAGGCATGCTCCTCATTCCTTGTTCTAACTTCAGTTGAACTGCAGCTTCATGACTTCACTTCAGCTGCAACTTAGAGAGCATCCATCGGTGCGACCACCTTGTTCCATTCTTTCCTTAGCATCTATCACCAGTTCGATCTAGCAACACCACCAGTCCACCTGTCTCAGATCACCACCAGAGGCTGCCACAATTGCTGCCACCAATACCAGCTCAGGCCAACAATGACCCATTCGAGCTCAACTCCATATTCAGACAACCTGCAATGCCTCTAAACTAACAGCACAGATGCAGAAGCATCATTCCTCGACACAACAAAATCCATTTATTACCACCATCACCTGCATTCTTGCAACCTCCATCTAGTCCAGCTCAATTTCATAACCACCAGTTCCATGATAATCCCCATTACAAACGCAATCATCACAAATCCAACTCCCTAACTGCCAATAATGGCAGCAAACCATCGTTCACGATCAAACTTCAACCCATGACAATGGCAGAAACACCACCAAGCTGTTAAACTTCATTCTAATCACGACCCAAGCAGCAGAACCATCTCCATTGTCTTCTCTTTGTTTCATCAAAAAATCCAAATAGCTCGAGCTCCACTTCTCGTCTCCGATAATCAATCTGACCAGTTTACTCTCTCGAGAACACCACAGATTCGAGCTCTACTTCCATTCATCTCTTTCAATTACCAATCAAAATCAACTCAAACTCAAATATGAGTTAAACCTATTTGTTCACAGCTTCAATCGATCTCAAATCCTCATCCTCACCAATTCTAGATTCAATGGATCAAACCCTAACTTCGTTCACATCTTCATTTTGGATTCAATCAACCCTTATTCTGATAATTCCCTAACGACCTCATTTCAGTTCTACCACCAATTTCTTCTCCTCGGATTCAATTCTCGATCTGTTCCCTGAGCTCAGCTATGCCTCCAATTCATTCAAGAGTTTTCGAACAAATGAGATAAACTCTCTCGATGTTAGGTTTAGATAAGGGTCGGTTATACAGTGTCTGGTCACAGTGATAAGGGCTAACCTGATGGCAACCCCTTAACCATTACTCGGACTGCGTTTAGTATTCCTCCCAAAAGAGCTGTCCCTTAACCATTACTCGGACTCCGGATAGTGTTCACCCTGGAAATGACAAAATTGCCCTTTTTGCTTCTGAGTTCTTGTTTTGCTCATAACTTCTTCATACGAACTCGGAATGACTCCATTCTTTCGGGATTGTCTTCATCTTCTCGTCCTCTACACAATGAAAAGTAGAAATCTTGTATTTGAACGAGTTCCAATTGGTCTTTTTGCTCCAAATGACTCCATTGCACCTAATAAACTCAAAAGCACACATAAGATACATAATTTACAAGAAAACTTGCAAAGAAAGCATAAATACTAGATATTAAATACGGTGTATTCTACACCTATCAAAGTTCAAATTGAACGGGATGAATTCATCCGTCAAAATACTATTCTTAGCGAAAGAGAGAATCAAATCCGTTCCCTTCTTCTTATAAACAATGATGATGAATTTGCTTGGGCTGCGAAGGTTCTAGATGATGCCAGAAATAACTTAGGTGTTAACATTAGTCTTCAAGCTGAGCATACGGCCTTGGTTAAAGATATGATTTCTGACAGAGAAGGTTGTTTATTATTCTTCTTTATTTAATTATTTGCATAAAATTGTCATCCAGTTGCTGATCCAATGTTATATGTTCGTAGAAGCTGAAGCAAGGTTCCGAAAGAGAATTGAAGAACTTGAATCTGAAAAAGAGCAACTTGCCAAAAATCTTTCTTCTCGGGATGATAAATATTCTAAGCTGAAGAACCAACTTAAAATCACTATCGCGAATTTTAAGAATGATGCTATTCTTTTTCGCAATCGACTATTGAGACGATCTGCGAAGACAATAACATCCCTCGCCTCTAAGTACCCTTGCCTTCTTGATGAAATTCCCCAAAATATGCCTTCTCTGGATATTTCGACAGCGGTGATGCTAGTGAAGAAGAAGGGAATCTAATGAAGATGAAGAAGTTGAAGGATCTGGTGAAGATAATGAAGAAGAAAGATCAAATGAGAAATAATTTTATTTTCCTTTTTCTTCATTTGTAATATTTGTACAATCATTTTTTCAATCTCCCCGTCTTTGGGTTTATTCTTTTCTTTGCGAATTTCTTGAGTCTTTGAATGCAATTTCTTTCTTTCTTGTTTCTTCGTGCACATAAAGAGCAATTCTTTTTTGCAATATGGTTAATCAATATATGCATAAATCTGTCATATGAAGGCAAATAACATGCGAATTTCTTGTTCATTCCCATACTTGCCTCTCGTTATTTGTATTCGAATGGGAGATTAAGCATAACTTCATGAGATATTTTATGCCGAAATTTATCTTTGCGACAAGATCGCAGGACATTCTTACATTTTCATGTAATGACCCATTGATCTTGCCTTATCATTTCTCCTGTGTGGTCTTATTTCGCCTTCCTAATTAAAGGTCTTATTTTGCCACCACTCATTTTTTGCGATGAGAATCGCAGGGACGTCTTTACACTTTCATGTAATGACCCATTGATCCCTGTCTTATCATTTCTTTAGTATTATTGCCTCTGCAGATATTTTTCTTGCGACAATATGACAAGCCTAAATATTCTTGCGAACATAAAGCCCCATGACATTGTCGTCTTTGCGACGAAATCGCAGACGTCTTTACACTTGCATGCAATGACCCATTAATCTCGTCTTATCTACTCTTTTGTATTTTTGCCTCTTCAGGATTGTTGCACAAATATGACAAGCCTAAATATTCTTGCGAACATAAAGTCTCATGACATTTGCGTCTTTTTTGACACTATCAGCTCCCTAATGGAAGGTGCCGCCCTTATCTTCCCCCTGGTTGCCCCTTCAAGGAGGCGTACTTCTGCCATACAAGGCTAGCTCCTCCCATCCGGTCTTGACAACAACCAGTTGTTTTCGCAGCCTCTTATCCATTTTGCCTATAGGGCTTATGGTTACGAGACTGCACCTTAAGTGGATTTTTCTTCGGGCCGAGTGCAGCATAAGCCGAGACTTGCCAAGAATGGCCGAGACACTTCAAATGCCCCAGACACCCTTGGCTCAACCGTGTACCTCGGCGCCTTGGTAAAATGCTGACTCCTTAGAAGAGACCCCCGGTCGTCCAATCTAAGTCACTAGCTTAGATTGAAAATCCAGGGTACCTCTCTTGGATGGGTGTTATTACCCCCAATATCCATGACTCAGGTTCCAGGGGCGGTGTAACCTTTTCCCTGAGCCACGTTTACAGATACCCCCTTACATGACGCACTTTAGGTACATTGCCTCTTACGAAATTTTATTCGCGAACTAGGGTGTACGCCATGAAGGTTCGTCCCATTCTGATTATTTTGTTAATTCTTTGTTATATGTAATAGGTACCCCCTACTATGACGCACTTTAGGTACGTTGCCTCTTGCGAAATTGTGTTCGCGAACTAGAGTGTACGCCATAGTAAGTTCGCCACTTTCTAATCATTTTGATGATTCTTCTGCATATATAAGCTCTTTTGTACTTTCGCAATATATTTGCCATTTGTAAAATATATTTTCTTCTTCTTCATATCAACTCCTACACAACTCCATTTTCACCATTTACATTTTTTTTTTTTTTTTTTTTTTTTTTTTAACATTTGCAATCTTCCTCCCCATTTTTTCTCTGACAATCAAGCATTACAGTTATTCTTTAGGTCTCTTACTTCTGCTACTTTCTGCCCCTGCATCTTTGAATTTTCATGTCATTTTCTTCTCCGTTGCGAGACCTTCGCCATTTCCTATCTTCATCATTTTTTGATTTTGCAATATTTCTTCCTCTCTTTGCTCTATTATATCTACCATTAATTTTTCAGCTGTCTGTTTTTCTTTGATGTTGTTTTTCCAACTCCTCTGCTTCGCAGCTCTTTCTTCACAGGATGCTATATCAACTTCATAACACTTTTTCCCTTCTATCCAATCTCCTTTTATAATCCCGATACCAGTTGGATGGGGGAACTTGATACATTGATGAAAAGTCGATGCTACACCTAGAATCTCATGTAGCCAAGGTCGCCCAATTAATGCATTATATGGTGATTCCACATCAACAACACAGAATAAAATTTCAGAAGACAATCCTTTCGGGAATTCTCATGTGCACTTCTCCTTTAGGCTTATTTGCGGTACCATTAAAACCATAGATTTTGTACGTTGAAGGTATTAGATCTTCATCTTTTCCTCCCATAGTTTTATAAGTATGATAAAAGATAATGTTCACGGAACTCCCCGTATCAATCAAAATTCTGTTAATTGCCCAAGAATTCTCAGCCTCATCATCTTCATCCTCGCTGGGTGTTGGGTTGATCTCCAATCTTACCACCAATGGGTTGTCATGCATTTCTCCAGCCTCAGGCACTTCTTCCGCGGTGAAAGAAATGATCTGCTTCTGCCATTCTTCCAGTTGCGACGTCTTCGCGGTGTTCATTATTTCTTTGTCATTGGCATCCCTTGCGAAAACCCTGCTGAGAGTAATATCGTGGAAATCTTCAATCCCTGTTTCTAGCGCCATTATGTAGTTGCAGGAAATCCCACACTACACCCCTCACAAGATTCCATACAATTAAATCATTTTTAAGATGAACAATTATAAGTTTTTATTGATCAAACTCTAGAAATGTTACAAGATGAACAGGAGATAAACCAAAGTATTACAATCACTCTAAACTTTCTCTCTCTTAATGACTTGCTCAACACTCGAAAAAGATCCCCCTTTCCTTAAGCCTATTCGGCTCTTTATATAGGACATTACATAGCGGATGACAGCTAAGCTGTCCTTTATTTTCGGGTATGCCTTGCGAAGTATCGCAAATGCACAAATGTCAAATCTCGTGACACTCCTCAATCTCGCTACACTGTCACATCTTTCTCGTGTTTTAGCTGTCGTCATCCATTACGTCGTTTTTACTTCCAACCCGCGATATCTTCGCAGTGTGTCATTTATGGATTTCGCGAGAATCTTGATGTTGCGATATTCTGATCCTACAAATTCTTTCTCCAATCACAATTAATCTCCCTTGCATGTATCTTTAACCACCAACCAAAATGCATGTTCACAATCTCATGCCCACGTTTAATATAATTCACTCCCACTAATAATGGTAAGTAAAATAATATTACTTCATTACTTTATTTTCTTCCATTTTCCATAATACCACTTCATTTCTTTATTTTCTTTCATTTTCCGAGTGAGAGTTGCATGCATGTGGATCCCATAATACTTCATGAATATATTGTCATGCCATACAACATCTTGCAAAAATCTTTTCACATTGAATACTGATTCCCTCTTGACAATCACAATATTCTCTCATTAATAAATTAACACCAATTAATTATCCCCATATATTTTTCTTCTACATGTCATTACCCGATGGAGGTGTGCCACTAAGGAAACAATCTTGGATATTGAATTTGGAAGTGTAGCAGGTGCTTCAAGAACTAATGCGGCTACCTTTGGAAACTCAATTTTGTTCATGCTATACGTAAATTTACGCCAACACCGTTTTATCATTGTGGTTGCTGATACATGGAGATACCATGCCAACCCGGCTGCTGATATATAGAAATACCATGCCAGCCCATTTCATTGCTGCTGATATATGGAGATACCAGGCCAACATAATAAGTGTTGCTGATATATAAAAATACCAAAGCCAAGATAATAAGTGTTGTTCTTGATATATAGAAATACCAGGCCAGCATATTTGATCATTGTGGTTGCTGATACATGGAGATACCAGGCCAACCACATTTTTCCATTTTCGCCGCAAACACCAATAAGTCTCACATTTTGCTGTTTATTCGTTGGATGATCGAATTTACTTGTACTTTCTACAAAAGCACTAAAATAGTATTAGTAACTAAAATATTGTGTCCTAGCTAATATAAATATGGGTATAAAATGTAGTATTTACATGCTTATCACCGCTGGATGACCGCAGTAGTGCTGTTAAAAATCCCATTCTGCTGGATAACCACTGTGGGTAAGTAGAATAATATCAGTGATATTTGGGACACAATTAGGGATGAGTTGCTTATGCTCGTGCAGGAAACTATGTTGGGCGGTTATGCCGGATACTGGTTTCATAATAGACAAGGAACACACCTATATTATATCGCGGCCTTTCAGCACAATTGGCTTCAGAGTTGGAAAAAACTTTGCAGTTAAGCGTGCTAGGGTGGGAGTAATCCAGGGATGGGTGACCTCTCGGGAAGTTACTACTGGATAACCACAATGATGCTCGTTGAAAACCATACACTGCCAGATGACCGCACTGGCTAAGTGGAGACAATATCGGTAGAAGGTCGGGTCATTGCACCCTCTTTCCGTTGGGCGATTGATTATTGCACCGTAACATGTAAAATGTAAAAGTTTCTATAGTTCTTTGTAAACTTGATAGGGATCAATATCTGTGATAGTTGGGACACAACTAGGTTTGTTTGTGCTCGTGCGGGTGAGTTTGTTGTGAAAAAGTGGGGGTCTAAGAGCAACCGCAGTGGTGCAAGTATAACCAAAGACCAAAGAGGGAAAAAAAGACCAAAATTTGGGTTTAGTCTGGTATGTGACGTATGGGTGGAAGACTAAATTTGGTGGAGCATACACTATACGTTTGCCTGGTGTGGGGCGTGGACTATACGTTCGCTCGATGGGTGGAGATTCCAAAAATGAAAAAAAAAAAAAAAAAAAAAAAAAAAAAAAAAAGGGGCGAAGGTATAAAGCCCGCCCCATATAAAGAGATTAAAAAACAAAGAATGGGGCGGAGGTATAAACCACACCCCATACTAAAGAAAAAAAAAAAAAATGGGGCGGAGGTATAAAGCACGCCTGGTATGTGGCGTGGACTTTATGTACGCCTGGTGTGGGGCGTAGATTATATACCCGCCTGGTGGTGGGGCGTGGACTATACGACCGCTCGACTATATTTGGGTTTAGTCTTTGGTCCCAGACCAAATATAGTCCGGGATTTGGTTATGGTATGGGTTTTAGTCGATAGTCCGTCCCACTACGTCTCGCGTTTTTACCAAATAAATAGGTTTACTCGCCCGCTGTGGTTGCTCTAACAACCTCACCCAATATTTCTTCAGACTCAATCAAGGAAAATACATCCAAAAGTTATATCTCTGTTTCTCAATGTAATCATCAAATCAAACAGATAGAAATCCGCGAACCTGATTAATATGAGAAACAACTTGAACGGAACCAAAGACCAATGTTCAAGTGTCAATCAATTTATATCAACAAACAAAGATTGGACAATCTAATTGATTGAACTACGCACAATCTGTGATATTTCAATTATATAAATAGATATAATGCGGAAAAGAAATAACACAGACACTGGAAGTTTTGTTAACGAGGAAACCGCAAATGCAGAAAAACACCGGGACCTATTCCATATTTGAACACCACACTATATTAAGCCGCTACATACTCTAGCCTACTACAAGTTAACTTTGGACTGGAATGTAGTTGAGCCCTAACCAATCTCACACTGATTAAGGTACAGTCGTGTTACTTACGCCTCTGAATCTCAGAAGGACTCTACGCACTTGATTCCCTTAGCTGATCTCACCCTCAACTAAGAGTTGCTACGACCCAAAGTCGAAGACTTGATAAAAAAATCTGCCTCACACAGAAAAGTTTATTGAATAGATAAACCTGTCTCCCACAGAAATACCTACAAGTTTTTGTTAAGTCTTTTGATAAATCAAGGTGAACAAGAACCAATTGATACACCGGACTTATATTCCCGAAGAACAGCCTAGTAATATCAATCACCTCACAATATCTTAACCGTATGGTTGCGGAACAAGATATTGTGGAATCACAAACAATGAGACGAAGATGTTTGTGACTACTTTTTATCTTACCCATCGGAGATTGAATCTTCAGCAAATCTTAGAGAAGATAAGTACTCAAGACGATTAAAAATTAAGATCAGAACACGCAACTACAGAGAAAATAGTTTGGTCTGGCTTCAGAATCCAAATGAAGTCTTTAAGTCGTTAACCTATAATGGTTTTAGAAAAACCTAGGTTAAAGGTGAATCGAATCTAGTCACAACTAGTATCACATATGAGGTGTGGGGATTAGGTTTCCCAGTTGGTAGAGTTCTCCGAATATTCACCGTTAGATGAAAACCTTATTAGAAACAAATCGGGGTTTGCAGTCAATGTTACCTTGGTAACAGAGCATTCAATATTCACCGTTAGATGAAAACCTGATTAGAATCAAGCTAATATCTTTCAACCGTTAGATTTACTTAGCTTGTTACACAGAAATGAAATGTACCTTCATTTAGATATGGGTAACTGTACTTAAACGTGTACACTTAGTTGGTTCAACAATAGTTAACCAAAGTTAGACATATGAACACTTTGATGTGATTTTAAATTGTAGTAGAAAGTGGTAGTAAAGATTCGTTCAACTCAGACTTTGTAAAGATTTTGATTTCAGACTTAAAACTAAAATATATACACAAGTTTGTCACAAAAATCGAGAGATTACTGAGACTCTAGATTCCACCATAACTCATTCATGCGATTCATATATTTATTCCAAATAATTATAGCTCAAATAATATTGACTCTAATTCTTTGCCAAGGTAGATTCTTAAAATATTGACTGTAAATCACTAGCATGACGCATCAAAAGCACTTAGACCAAGCATACATCATCATACGACATCACAATCAATTAAGAAAAATCATAAAACGATTGATAATAGTGCAAGTAGTCATACAAGAAATAAATATAATTACCACATGCATGAAATATGGCTTCCTCCGTCGCCTCAGAAAAGGGGTTTAGCTCCTCATATTAATCACGTGCTCAAAATAGGTGTTCATAGCTCAAAAGGGTGAAAAACAAGAGAAAACTAATGACCCAGATAGTTTGCAACGTTGTATAAGCGTTACAAACAGCTGTTACAATATTGTTAGAGAAACGATATACGAAAACTGCTGTAGAATTTAAGACTGCTCTGCGACTAACTCCGTTGGTCCAATGTTCTTCAGATTAGGGTTCTTGAGAACAACACTTCTATAGTGTCGTCTGCAACCCTTCTCCTTCTTCTTCACCTGCTGCTGCTACTTCTCATCTGCAGCGTTCCTTTCTTCACAGCAACCACCCCAAACTCCCGATTACCCTATTTTGGACTCGAACCACCCCTTTTATACGCAACAGGTCAAATAAATCTCAAGAATATCTCGAATATCTTTTTCTTTCTTTCCGCGGCAAGTTACGTCAATTTCTCCTCCTCTGTTTTTGTTTTACGCTTCTTTGGATGTTTGAAACTTCCCAAAATATAACAGAGGAAATATTCTTCTTCCAATCCTCACGTAACTTCCCAAACAACTCCACAAATCCCGAGTATATTTCTCCTTCTCTATTTTACGAGAACTACCAAATATAAGAAAATCTGGTTCCATTTTTAAGTTCTGAGACACGTCACTGACCAGTAATAAACTCATCCTCTCGTAGGGCTGTCAATGGATATTCGATATCCGGTATCCGTTTCCGAATATCCGGATTCCGTTAGGTTAATATCCGACATAACGGTTATCCGATATCCGATAACCTTAACGTAACGGATATCCGTCTATTAACATAACGGTACCGGTTAAGGGAGTTTCCGTTAGGTTAATATCCGATACCGTTAGTGTATAACTATATCATAAAATTTTCGGAAATTTTCGATACCTAATATCCTTTAGGTTTACTCTTTAGCCATTTGATTACGTCTCTCCTAAGTAAATATCGGAAATTATCGAATATTAACGGAAATTATCGGAAATTATTGAATATTATCGGAAATTATTGGAAGTTTTTTGTATCATGAGTAGATAACGGAAATTATCGGAATAATATCCGATATCCGATAGCTTATCCTTAACCTTATCGATATGGAATTTTTGAATTCCGACGGATATTATCGGATACCGGATATCCGATAACCATTAACCTTAACCTTATCGGTATTGCCAATATCCGATGGATTTTTATCCATTGACAGCCCTATCCTCTCGTTCAACTCTTCTCATTCACATGTAACTGCCAGAATTAACACAATGAAATCTCGTCTTCCTCGTTACTCTGTGTTATCCAAACTCGATGAACTGGCCCTATATAATCGATTTTGTTAGACCTACTCACCCTGTTCAGTATTAACAGGACCAACCCAAACAAAGCCCGTGATCGAATCTCCTCCATACTGTCCAAAACTTGAATCAAAAATCTGTTCTTCACTGCAAAATTATTCCCGCGCCAAAACCAGAAATTCAAATTAGAGAAGAAGGTTCCCCTTAACCATTCCCGGGGTGCCAATAACACTTGGGTGTCCTGGGGTGTAAATAACGAGTGGGTGTCCCTTAGTAAGTGAGGTGCCCCTTATCCAACCTGAGGGTCCGAATAGTAATTTTCTCCCACGAGCGCAAATACCACTTTTCGAGCCAATTTCTCCGCAAAAGTTTATTTCTCTAAAAACACCTACAAAGACATAAAAAGCCAAAATAAGTACAAAATCGAGCATTAACAATATATACAATTGAGATTATATCAGACACAAAAATCTTCAACAACTATGATGTAATGCTTGTTAAACAACTATGATTAACGGTTGAGAAAACAGTTGTTCTCAATCATTGTTATACAGTGTCATAGTATTATTACACATCATCAAAGTTCAATTGTATCACAACTTTGACAATAATATTATGGTGATATGTATCACTTCCCCTTATTCAATACTTCATCTCACAATGAAAACCACTCCCCCTTACATAATGATCCGTAAACCATATGTATTTGTAGTGTGATATAATTCTCCCCCTTTTTGTCAATATAAATTGGCAAAGGTATGAAAACTAGCGAACTCATAATGAAATTCTCATAGAGATACTTCATGACTAAAAGAGAACATATCAACTTTGTTTCTATGATTTCACATAGTCGAAACTTAGTGTATTTATCAAGGAGTTTATAAAGATACAAGAAAACTCCTATAATATTCCACATGCACACTCCCCACAAAGATTTTCCAATTGAGAACAAGTTCAATTAAGAACTTTCCCCCATAAAATGTCATTCCCGAAAGAACTACAAGAGCGACCTTACTTTTACAAGAAAAATAGGATTTCTTTGGACATTAACAAATCACATGAAACATGAATTTGTATCCAGAGAATTCAATTAAATTAACCACAAGAGAACCCATGATTAATTTAATCGAAAATGCTCAACATCAGAAAACTTACGGAGCCATACAATACTTTCACATAAAAGTGGATCATGGAAAGATCAATACTGCGGAATATTCAAAGATTCATTCTATTTTTCATCAATATTTGCATAATGACACAATAGACTTAATCTTTGACATCAAAAGTTCTTTCGATTTTCCATCAATATTTGCATAATGACATAATAAACTTTAACTTTTGACATATATGGGACAATCATAGTTCAGGGATGCAAACACACATATCCCATAACATTATTTGCAATATATAAAACCAATAAATATTAATACTGAAAAATCATCTTCCAAATAAACTTTAGAATTTAAATAAATAAATCTAAAAACATTTCAAGATGAAAAACGTTGGCAATATCTATGTGTTATCACAATATAGGCTATTCCAAACCCTAGTTATCCTTCTTAAAACACAACAATAAATTCTCATAAGAAGTTTCCTAGAAATTAAGACCTCTGAAAATTTCTTTATCGTCCCCGAACTCTTTGTCGTCAACAACCATTGGAACATAAGGTTCATGAAGAAAGGATTCAATTCCAACAAACCTTCTTGACTGATGCCGAACCAGGGCCTTCTAAATTTCAAGAGTCCTTAAAACAATAGCCTTTATTTGTTGAATCTCCTTCCTTGTTTCTTTAAACTCTTCAAGAACACTAGAAAACTTTTGAAGATTAGAGGGGATAGCCCTTGGTTTCTTCATATTCTTTATTTTTCTTTTCAAAGTTGAAGAGGAATGAGATTTATCTTTTTCCTTCATGATTGATGGCTTAACAATCACATTAAAATCTTTTCCATCAGCAAACATGATGCTTGGAGTTTCCATTCCAAAAATGGGATTGAGAGAATACACAAAACAGACTCTACAAGCAGTCGTGTGATAAAAAGAGTTTTCAAGGAGGGAAAAAGGAATGTAGGGTTACAAAACCTTTATACAAGTAAAAGGATTCACGTACAACCAATTCACATCCCTAGAAAAGGCTGAATTTTCGAATTTAACCCTCTTTCAATAATCAAAAAGAGAAATCCTTTTCAATACCAATTTATGATATGAAAAGATCAACAGAATTCCAGAAAAGCAAAAGAAAATAAAACAAAAGGATTTTCTTTTCATAAAGCCTGATTTGTGCTCAACTCTTGTCTTTTTGACCAGGCATATGAGACAAGATGCACCTTCAACACGGTCAAGCTGTGTTGGGGTGAACAATATTCTGTCCACCATTTAATTCTTGTATGGAATTCCTAATACCCCTTTTTACATAATGTTTAGACCTTGTTCTTTTCCTGAGAGGTCTAATTAATTCTTTAGAAATTAACTTTTTTGGAGAAGAATTGAGTTTTTTACTTACCTAAGGTGAATTAGTCTAATTATGCAATTATAAGCATTACTAGATTCCAAAGTCGAAATATCCATGCTCAGATTCATGTCCTTCTTTCCCAGGAAGATGAAATAGCTAGGAGAAATAAAAGGAATGAACTTTCAGAAGAAGCTTTAGCAGGCAGCAGAGATTTTATTTTGCCTCTCGCCAAGGCAATGTTCAGTTGAGAAAGTTTGGGATATGAATTGGCACTACTTCTATTTCTCCTAGCTATTTAACAAGTTTGAGCTTGTTTGCTAATCGATTTGCTCTCCGTTGAAGTTTATTGACATATCTTATTTTATGTTCGTACTTGTAACACTTAGAGAGTTCCGACCCTTAAAAGGACAATAAGAACATGTCAATGTGGAGGACGGTTCAGACACTATAGCTGAGCATGCTACTAAAAAATTTGAGGTACCTGAAACATGTGAAATATAATTTTTAGTAGACAGGGAAAAATCCATTTTATCCTCCATAGTGCTTGACGGAGTTTCTCCAGGAAGAATATCAAGATTGATGTACGTATTGTTACAATTATCAAAATAAATATTTTTACCAAGGAATGCAACACTTGACTTTTCATCTTCATCTGAATCATAGAGATCAGACATATTATCAAGAGTTGTAGCAAGACCTTTGTTCCCAGTGTATTTTCTACGATTTGGACACTCATTAGCAAAATGACTAAAACCTTTACACTTGAAGCACTGTGGCATATCCTCATCATCAGTATCGACGGTGTCCCTGTTTTTAGGAGGAGCACGGTCATGAGGTTTGACTGATGACCTGGGTTTATCTCTAATGAACCGTTTACTTCTCTTCAAAAGAAGAATTTTAAACTGTCTTGTGATCAGTGAAACTGAGTTGTCAAGATCTTCATGTAATGAATCATTCTCAATAGGATAAACAACATAGTTGCCAACACTTTTACTTTTGTCAAGCAATTTTGTGTTTTTTGTGCTTTGAAAGCAATATCTTTCCCAGATTTGGATGTATGCTCATGATCAAAGATCTTTAACTTCCCAACAAGAGTATTTCTGGATAAAGTATTAAGGTTATTTCTTTCAACGATGGCATGCTTCTTAGAATCATATTTGGCAGGCAACGATCTGAGAATTTTCATCACAATGTCCTTTTCAGGAATAGTCTTACCCAATGCAAAAGATACATTAACAATTTTAGACACTTTGTGATTAAACTCATCAAATGAATCTTCATCAGCCATACGAAGGTTTTTCCAATCAGAATTTAGGTTTTGAAGCCTAGCTTCTTTCTTAGAGGAATTTCCTTCGAATACAATTTCTAAGATATCCAAGGCTTCTTTAGACTTAGCGCACGTAGTCACATGGTGCTGAAAATATGGGGTAATGGCATGGATGATAGCATTTAATCCATCAGAATTTTGCTTTGCAGCAAGAATCTCGGTAGGATCATATGCACCAATATCCTTTGGAACAGTTACATCGCCTTCTGCAACAACTACACGAACCCATGATTGAAAATCACGCGCTTGAAGAAATGCACGCATATCAATTTTCCACCATAAGTAATTCGAGTCATCGAAGACTGGTGGTACGTTTATACAGATAGCGTTTCTGTCCATAGAGTCAACTTGCTATAAACACAGACTTATGAGGTCTTAAACGTGTTTGTATGCTCTGATACCAATTGAAAAAGCGGGGGTCTAACAACCTCACCCAATATTTCGTTTAGGCAATCTGTATGGACTAACTCCTATATATTTCCAAGAGAATCAACTAGACAATCAGACTCAATCAAGGAAAATACATCCAAGAGTTATATCTCTGTTTCCCAATGTAATTAGCAAATCAAACATATAGAAATCCGCGAGCCTGATTAATATGAGAAACAACTTGAACGGTACCAAAGAACAATGTTCAAGTGTCAATCAATTTATTTCAACAACCAAAGGTTGGACAATCTAATTGATTGAACTACGCACAACCTGTGATATTTCAATTAAATAAACAAATATAATGCGGAAAATAAATAACACAGACACCGGAAATTTTTTTAACGAGGAAACCGCAAATGCATAAAAACCCCGAGGACCTAGTCCAAATTTGAACACCACACTTTGTATTAAGCCGCTACGGACTCTATCCTACTACAAGTTAACTTCCGAGACAGAATGTAGTTGAGCCCTAACCAATCTCACACTGATTAAGGTACAGCCTGTTCCTTACGCCTCAATCCCAAAGCAGACAAGACGCACTTGATTCCCTTAGCTGATCTCACCCACAACTAAGAGTTGCTACAACCCAAAGTCGAAGACTTGATAAACAAACCTGTCTCACACAGAAAAGTCTATTGAATAGACAAATCCGTCTCCCACATAAATACCTACGAGTTTTTGTTTCGTCTTTTGATAAATCAAGGTGAACATGAACCAATTGATACACCGGACTTATATTCCCGAAGAACAACCTAGTAATATCAATCACCTCACAATGATCTTAACCGTATGGTTGCGGAACAAGATATTGTGGAATCACAAACGGGGAGACGAAGATGTTTGTGACTACTTTTTATCTTACCTATCGGAGCTTGAATCTCGAGCAAATCTTAGAGAAGATAAGTACTCAATAAGATAGAACAAAGTAAGATCATAACACGCAACTATAGAGAAAATAGGTTAGTCTGGCTTCAGAATCCCAATGAAGTCTTTAAGTCGTTAACCTATAATGGTATTAGAAAAACCTAGGTTAAAGGAGAATCGACTCTAGTTGCAAGACTCGCAACTAGCATCACACAGGAGGTGTGGGGATTAGGTTTCCCAGTTGCTTGAGTTTTCCCTTATATAATCTTCAAATCAGGTTTTACAATCAATATTATCTTGGTAACAAAGCATTCAATATTCACCGTTATATGAAAACCTTATTAGAATCAAGCTAATATCTTTCAACTGTTAGATTGACTTAGCTTGTTAAACACAAATGAAATGTACCTTGATTTAGATATGGGTAACCGTACCTAAACGTGAACACTTAGTTGGCTCAACAATAGTTAACCGAAGTTAGCCATATGAACACTTTCATATCAACCTTGTTCATCTTAATCACAACTAGTTCAAATGGCTCAAATAAAACTAGTTATAGAGTTGTTCAATTGTTTATATTCTCATAGAAGTATACAATACACAATTGAAGAAAAATCGATTTTGATTCACTCGAATCAATTCTTGAAGATTATAGCCACGGTTTGCAAAGATTGCATTTTCCTTATTATAAAAATGTATTTGTTTATGAACAAACCGATTTTAGAACTTAACCCACTCAGGTATGCAAACGGGTACGCATACCTAGAGTTCTCGGACATGGTATGTTCGCTAGTATGCAAACGTGTACGCATACTGTCGTTCACGACCAATATCAGTTGAAATAAGTACGCATACGTGTATGCATACTATGGTTCTCGGACTTCAACTGTTGAATCAGTACGCATACTAGCAAGCATATTAAGTTCCCGGACTTATAATATATCTACAACAGTTTAGCATACAAGTACGCATACTGTGCTATATCCAATCAATGGTCAATTGTTCTAAACTCCCATTTTAATCATTGAAACATTCTTAGAAGACGGGAATAGCTGTCTCACACAAACTATTAGCTTCAAATCAATTTTCAAGTGATCAAATGATCAATACGAAATATTCCGAGTCTACATTAAATGATTGTCTCACACAAATTATGTAAAATGTTAGCAGGCGATTTTTACATGATCATCTTTTGCTATATCCAATCAATGGTCAATTGTTCTAAACTCCCATTTTAATTATTGAAACATTCTTAGAAGATGGGACTAGCTGTTTCACACAAACTATTAGCTTCAAAGCAATTTTCAAGTGATCAAATGATCAATATGAAACATTCCGAGTCTACATCAAATTGTTGTCTCACAGAAATCATGTAAGATGTTACCAGGCGATTTTCACATGATCATCTTTTGACTTTCGTCAAGAATAAAAGATGAACTTGGTTAAAACGAAAGCTTACCAACACATATTTCGAGAAATATGTAAGAGAGTTAAACTCAGCTAGAGATATCAAATGTGTATAAAGTAAAGTCTATATAGCTATACGACTTTTGTCTCAATAGGATATAGAATAGATATAGACTTCTTAGTGATAGATGAGTTCAAATCTCCACATATCTTTTGTTGATGAAGTTCTACAAGCTCCCCTTACTAGTTCTTCGTCTTCAATCGACGAACGCCGTGAAGTCTAAAGCTCAACTACACATTCTATCCTAATCCGAGAAATAGCTATAAGTAGACTAAAAATCAAGATTTATAGTTTTGACAACTAAACTTGACAAACAAGCTTGAGATAACAACGAGTTTGACCGAGCAGTGCTCTAACATGTTGGGCAGTGGGCGGTTACTGGTCTCACAGGAGACAAGGAATGTGTATATTATATCGAGGTTTTTTTAGCACAATTGGCTCCAGAGTTTGCGGAAAACTTAACAGTTAAGCGTGCTTGGATAGGAGTAATCCAGGAATGGGTGATCTCTCGGGATATTACTGCTGGATAACCACAGCGATGCCTGTTGAGAATCCCACACTTCCGGATGACCACAGTGGCTAAGTGGGGACAATATCAGTGGAGGGTCGGGTCATTACTTACTCTTTCCATTGAGCGGTTGATTATTGCATTTGCACCGTAACTTGTAACAGGGACGGGCCTAGAAAGGGGCTAACTGAGGCTATAACCCATCCCTTAACTTGGACAGAATTATTTTAGCATAAATATTAGGTTGGTTTTTAATCTTAGCCCAACAATTAACTAAATTAGCCCAGTATCAAGCCCAATTGTTGATGTTTGTTAACTAAAACAAAAAGTTTAGTTTGCTTTCCACCATCATTCACATACAAACACACATATTTTCTTGAAATAATTAGTATTATATTTATTAATAAGAGTTGTGATTCATTTTCCATACAAATATTTACCATCTAAAACATGGCTTGAGAAATCAATTCGTTATAGGTGATCACAAACACGCTTGAGAAATGCCTGTTTTTATTTTATTTTATTGGTCGATCGATGATTAAAATTCAGTTTCTAAGAAGTTCGGAAAAGGTTTAAATAAGAAAGATAAGTTGATATTGTATAAGAACTTCGCCAATAAACAATATTGCAGTTAATCATTTGAAGGAGACGTCTCTTACTATGGTTTGCATTCTTATGTACAGATATGTTAGTTACCACTAAATACAACTTCTCCACAAATCCAAAGTAATGAACGAATCAAGGAAAGAAATATCAAATCACTTGATTGTGTCTCCATGATAAGATGGTATTAATAAAAGAAACAAAGATTTCAATCCAGCAATATACCGAAAACTGCATTTACAAAAAAATACTGATCAAGCTAGCTTAGATATAGCGACGAGGAATTACTATTTGAGAATACTTGCTCATGAGTCTTTTTTATGCCGTTTCGATATTTGGACAACAACGCATAATCTCAGCAAATGTCTGTGAACTGATTTCAACCTTCTGCATAATATGCAAGGGGTTCTTGGTTCTTCTTCACCACGTAATCCAGTGTCAGACAATCCCTGACTAGAGATAGGTATCCCGAAAGGTGTGTGAGTAGATACATGCCTTTAATTAATATAATATATCAATAATTCATCTTGTCTCCAAAAAAGATTACATATTATCCTAATATTGACTGTAGGTGTAAATAATCCACAGGGACAGGTGGAACAATCCTAGGCAATGGCGTACCAAGGGAAATAAGCACTATAAGTACTGAATCACCTCACCAAATCTGAGCGCGAGAAAAGAGGAACTGAAGCAGCCCGTGAGGTCGATATAAAGGGAGAAAAAGTTCTGATGTGATGCTCATCGTGCACGAGAACAATAAATGCACTTGTGAGAGTTGGTGAAGAGATAAGGAGAGCTCACAAAAGTAAGACTCGGCCAAGGACTTAAAGGGCGACATTGGTCATCTCCACCAAACAAGCGACATCGGGTAGTGGGATATCATAAGGGGACATCACTCGGCTCGGCTAGATATATCGACCTGAGCGGAATATCGGCCGAAGCATCAACTAATCGCCCGAGAAGAACATCAAGGAAGCTACATCACGCCCAACATCGTAGTATTGGATGTATCATCACCTGTGACTATAAATAGAGACTATGTAGAGATGTAAAACTCAAGTAAAAAGTGAGGAAAGGGAGCACACCTAGAGTATTGAGAGAGAAGCATTCATCTGTAATCTTGAACCAAGTAATAATATCATCCCTTTACCCCCGTGGACGTAGGTAATCATACCGAACCACGTATATCTTGTCTTCTTCTATTTCTCTTGCTTGTTTAATTCATTGTGTATGTTTGAGATCCTTTGGATGTAGTGGTAGGATTTTCTACATCTACATTCTGGCGCCGACTAAGGGGACCATGTAACATCTTCGGATACCTTGAAATTAGTTGCCAAAAGAGAGAAATCCAAGCTCCTAAGTCACCTTGCGTGTTAGTTGAAGCTAAGGGAAGAAACTCTTTTGGTTAAATGTATTAGTAGACAAAGCTTGCAACATGTTTTTGTTTTATGAAGACGATTTTCTTCACCTTTGAAACTTCCTTATTTAGGCTTAGTAGAACCTTGTTATGTTTTGGTGTTGAACTGTCCTTAATAGCATCAATCTTTTTAGCTTTCGGTTAAGTCGAATTGTTAAGATTAAGTCATTAATCTAGGATGTTTGGTTGAGTTGTCAAAGCAAGTTATTAGAAGATCCACAAGCTCCCGAAATAACATCTTTTGATGTTTGGTAGAAGCTGAAGTGAAACTTCATCTCGCCGGCCGCCTTTTCGTCTCAAAACTCTAAGGTTGTTTAACTACCAAAATAGCATCAACACCGTTAAAAGAGAGATTCAACGGCTCCTATAAACATCTATTGATGATAGTTGATGCTAAGTGAAAGGCTCTAATGGTTGAAACACATAGGTTGCTAGATCTATTGTTTAAAGTTTACCTTTATGATTAAAAGCTCGATTTCGTTACATTTGTTTTCACTTACTTCATCGTTGAAAAGCTCACAAAATTTTTGTTTGAAAAGAAAAACTTGATAGGTTATCTTCATCGTCTTGATTTTGTCGAAGTAAGTACCATAAGGTTTCTTACCTTATAAGTGAATGTTTTCTGTCGGAAACGTTTGATTAATCGTATTTTACCGAGTTAAGTGTTTCCTGTCGAGTTAAGTCCCCTGGTTGAAGATCGTCTCATCTTCGACCTGGACGGTGAAAGTTAACCGTTATAACACCTCAAACCTCCCGAACAGATCATCTTTGATAATCGGTGGAAGCTAGATGGAAACGTTATTTCGCCGTTTAAATCTTCTTTGTAAGTTAGGTAAAGTACAATAGTGGTGGAGGCAAGATTAACTCGAAGTCATCGAGTTCAGTTTTCCGAAAACTACGGCTAGAAGGAGTATAGTGAGTGCTTCGTTAATAAGTCTCATCTTGATCCTACAGTAAGAGCCTCACAACGTCAGTAGAAAACCAAAAGAATCATGTGGTACATCGGGGATTTCCGGTAATCTGTATAGGTGAACCATCGGCGAAACAACTGATAAAGGTTGTCGTTATTATCAACCATAGCCAAGAAAGAAATTTTCCGATCTAACGTACGGATGATTAATGATTTCTGGCACTAGGAATGTTAGGACAAATAATGATTAATGCATAGAGAAAGTACCGAAAGCGATGTGTCGAAACAGTTTTTCAAAGATTGTCCTTTACGGTCAAAACCAATTGATTGCTGAGATCAACACGCCAGCATAAATGGAATTGTACTAAACTTTTTCCACTCTGAACAACAGAGCTGTTGTACTTCATCCTTAACCTTTTCGAAAACAGTTCGAAGTAAGTGCTGTGTACTTTGCTGACGTAGGTAGGGACGGGCGAGCCGAGGCACAAAGGCAACACTAGAGGCGATGGCAAGCACCTCCAGGACGTGTAGGATTATCAGGAATCGGGCCATAGCGGGATCTAGTGCACAAGAAGGACTGACGGATTCCCGACAAGGGGTAATCGACAAAACCATCAAGGCGAATCTCAGGCACCAGGCAGAGATATGGCAACTATTGACGAAGAAGTCGATCTAGGCCGAGACGACGATCTCCCACCAAGAATACTGAGGATTAACCCGAGCCAGATGATGCAGGGGGACATGGAAGATGGAAGAACTGCATCGGATACTGAGGAAGACGAGGAAGTGCAAATGATGCAAGAGGAACGGAGGCGAGAAAGACAGCTGATGGAGTATCAACGTGCACTAGAACAGGAATGAGAAAGGATTAGACAAGTGCGTTTGGGAATGGACAACCTCAATCGAGACATCCCACCAGCTAATCCTCTCGTAGCTCCAATCGTTCCCCCCGTTATTCCCCTAGCAGGACCACCAACTGCGCCCCCCAATGCAGCAGGAAACCAAGTGAATGGCCACTCTATCCATGAGAGCACTGACCCAATGTTACTTGCTATCTTGGAAAGCCAAAGAAGGCAGGAAGACCTTATGAGAGAGCTGCAGAGAAGGAATCTAGCCTTGGAGCATGAAAACTACCAGCTCCACAACCGGAGAGCCGGGTCAAGAGGATCGTCGAACCGAGGCGCTTCTAGCAATCGCACCCAGTCAAGAAACACTCCGACCCCACCCCTGAACCGAGAGCGTGTGCCCGACCCTAATCACTTAAAGGGAGGGTATGGCCCACCTGAGAACTCTTCGACCGAGGAGGAGGCGACAAACGAGGGAACGGATACGACAACCAAGCAAAAGCTCGAGCAACTTGAGCAGATGGTCAAGAAGCTGACAGAAAATGGCGAGGACGAAAAGTTGGTAGAAGTGATCAGCGAAGCACAGAAGACACCATTTACTAAGGAACTTGATAAGACTCCATTCCCACCAAAGTGTACGTTGCCGACCTTCCCATCCAGGTTTGACGGCACGGGTGACGCAGGAGAACATGTCAAAATGTACGGCATGTCTACATACAATGGACAAATTACGATGTGGTCATGTGCAAGTTCTTTCCAGCGAGTCTCGAAGGTGAGGCGAAGGACCGGTTTTACACCTTGCCCGATGAGTCCGTTGGCAATTATGCTGCCTTGGTGGAAACCTTCTTGGAAACTTACATGCACAACAATATTGCTAGGCCCAGAGTCAATAAGCTCTTTACACTAGCACGAAGATTTAGGGAACCATTGCGGTCTCTAACCAATAGGTGGAGGAAGCTGTGTACTGACATCGGGAAGGTACCGGTCGATCAACAAATCTTCGGGTTCGAAAATTCATTGGGAAAGTCAGACCCTATTTGGATAGCAATGTACACAGAGAAACCCCAAACGTTAAGGGAAATCAGGAAGATGCAAGAACACTACATCGCCATAAAAGAAATACAGGAAGGAGCACATGATATGGGAATACAAGAAGCAAGCACTACAGTAGAGGCGATCCCACGAGAAGATCCGAAGCGATCAGAGAAAAGGCCGAGCACACCACATCAAGGGTCGAACAAGAAAAGTTTGGTCGAGAAAGGAAAGAAGCCTCGCCACGAAACCAGAACTTACACCCCACTAAACGCACCATTGGAAGAAATATTCAAGGAAGTAGAAAAAGAGGAACGATATCGAGATACCAAGACGAGGGAATCCGTATGATGAAACCAGGAACCATCCCGAAGTTTTGTCATTACCACCGACGATGATCGTGGCCATTCGACCAATGATTGTCGGGAGGTAAAAGATATCGTCCGAGATCGATCCGAGATGGATACTTGCGACATTTTGTCAAGACATTGCCGACACCAGTTCAGCCCGACGTCCAGTGCATCAAATAAGAATCAATCGCGGTACCCAGTTCGCCTGTAACACCATCTCGCACTCGGCAACTCAAGGGTTTGACTTGGGTACAAGTATCACTTCAAGGATTCATAAAAGAGATCGAGCGGGAAAGGAAATATTCAGCGTGGCTAAAACTCTGCCCATGGAACCTTGGATGATGCAACCGATCACTTTCTCAGCAAAAGACGTCCCGTCAAATGGTCAAGCCCATGGAGATCCCATAGTGGTAACCTTACTTATCGAAGAATGGGGTGTCCGAAGGATACTAATGGACAGCGGGAGTTCAATCGAGGTCCTTTTTACGATACCTTCAAAATAATGGAGTTATCATGACATCTTAATCCCATCGACCTATCGAATATACGGCTTCAACGGTACGGTGACGGTACCAAATGGAGAAGTCACCCTCAGAGTCTCGGATGGAGAGGGGTATTTAGACACACTCACCACCTTCTGTGTGGTCGACGTCGTGTCGCCTTACGAAGCAATCCTTGGTAGACCCTGGCTCGCAGGAATCAAAGGAGTGGCATCGGCGTACCATCAAAGACTGCGTTTCCTTCCTACCTAGGAGTAGTGGAGGTGTTGGGCAATCCCCAAGCGGCGATACAATGCGTACAGATAGATATCCAGCAGAATGAAGAAATGCGATCGAGGATGCGCCAAGAAAAGAACAAAGCTAAGGAGATAAGGGCGGGAGAAGAACTAGAAAAGGTGATATCACAAGCCATCACCACCTATGAAGCTGGCGAGAAGAAGATCTTATAACAATCAAAGGAGCCGACAATAGTCGATGAACCGAAGCCCAATTTCTCGGCCTTAGAATCTACTCAACAAATTAATTTAGGCACTGAGGAAGAGCCTAAAATGGTGAGAATAGGGACTCTATTGACGGATGAACAAACACAACAGTTGATAACTCTTTTAAAAGAACACATGGACGTATTTGCACGGCAAATGCACGATATGGAGGAATTGACCAGGAGAGTCTGCTCACATCACTTGAGAATAGACCCCAAGTTCAAGCCGATCCGACAAAAGATGAGGAGAATTTCACCCGAGCTACAAGTAGCGGTGGAGGCCGAGCTAAAGAAGCTACAAATAGCAGGAATTATTCGAAAGGCTCAATATCCACAATGGATATCTAACATGGTGATAGTCCATAAAAGGAATGGAGGTGTTCGGGTCTGCATCGACTTTAGCGACTTGAACAAAGCTTGTCCGAAAGATAGCTTCCCCCTCCCCAGCATCGATCAGCTAGTAGAATCCATAGTTGGATACAAAGCAATAACACTCATGGACGGGTACTCGGGGTACAACCAGATCCCCTTGGCCCCTGAGGACCAAGAGCACACATCTTTTTTCACACCCAGAGGGTTATATTGTTATACCAAAATGCCGTTCGGCTAAGAAACGCAGGCGCCACTGGTAGGCTGAGAAAAGTGATTTGCCTACAATGTAATCTGCAAGTGCACAGTGCCTATTGGAGGCAAGGCAAGTACAGGTCGAACCACAGAGATTTGAGTGGGTAAAGTTGATCTAAAGCTTCACTAAACTGATTTCTAAAGGAGAGTAACACAAATATGGTTTGTTTTGGTGTCGATACGACAAGGAGTTGTTACTATATTTCTAAGTTGCAAAAACAGATTGTAAAAAGGTTAGAGAACACTAGGGATGTTGATTCCACCACCTAATCCTATGCTAAGGCAATACCTATTCAACTTGTGCTCTTGATTCTTTCCAGGGAAGGATACAAGGGATTATGCATTAGCCACTCTTACTAACTCACCCCTAGTATTAGATGTCTTCTTACAGTACATCTAATCACAAGTCAATTAACTCAATTAGGTAATTCAATTTTCCTATAACATTGAAGCACAACAAGAATAAGGGTTTGAACAAGAATCAACTCAACATAAGATTAAGGGTATCCTCTATACCCTAGCAGAGTGAATTAAAACATTATGCAAATACTAAAAATAGAATTGAAAATAAATTATAAATCAAAAAACCCTAAAAATTGACTGCCTCCCTCACATGAATAACAACTCAAATTTATACCTCTTACCTCTTCTCTAATGCTCTAAAATGACATTAAATGTAAACCCAGACATGTTCCCTCTTCCAATTCGGCTCTGGTAGCCATTAATGAGCTTGTTGGAGAAACCCTAGCTCCAACTATCTCTAACCTAGCTTCTAGGGTATGGAGAAGCTATGATGGAGATAACTTGAGCTAGAGTGGCGGAGCAGGCGGCTGCTGGTGCTGTTGGTGCTGGTGTCAGGGGAAGGAGATGGTGGTGGTGATGTCGGCTCTGCCATGGTCGGGGGAAGAAGAGGATGGGTTTTCTCTGGTTTTGTCGGGGAGAAAGAAAAGAGAAATGAGGAAGGGAGTGTTTGGTTCGATGGTTGAAGGTGTAGGTGGCTGTGGTGTTGGGCGGATGCAGCGAGATTTGATGTGTGGGATGGAGCGAGCGTTGGATGCAGATGGGCGAGATCTCACGGCTCAGGATGAGACGGGCTTTGGACTCGGGTTATTTGCCGGGCCTTGGATTGCTCAATCCCATATCTTTGTAAATGGGTTGCTTCTTGTTGGGTTGCAACTGATGCGCACGTGGGCCGTGGCTTTCTGCTCCATAGACGCTTGTCTCCAATTTTCTGCTCTTTTGGGCTCCTTAATTTCTCCGAGCTTTATTTACTACCTAAAAACACAAAATTAATTAGTACAAGTATTTATTCTTGAAAACAGAGAAAATACAGAGTTTGGGATAATATCTGATTTCTGAGCACAAAAGATGAGTTAAATGCCAATAAAAAGATGTAGAAATATGCAATATTTGGCACTCATCAAATACCCCCAAACATGAATTTTACTTGTCCTCAAGTGAAACAGAAATTAAGAAATCCTAACTATACCACTTTGTCATTGGTCTCTCGAATGCATTTAGCGTATGCACTAAGCCTTTAAACCCCTAGGTGTCCCTAGTGGATGAGTTGTAGTCTCGTGAGGGTTTACCGAGGTGTACCCACAAAACCTTCTCCAAATTCAGAACGTAAAAGAGTCTCAAGCATCCAAGGAGCTATGAGGACATAGAGTTTTACGCATGCTAGTAACACGGTTAGAACTACCAAAGAACGCATTCTCATCCTTAAGAGTTGAGCGAGAAGTAACCATACCATATGAAAGAATTCGGGTTCGAGAGTGATCACAAGCCTCGACTTCGCCTCACCAATAGGGTTTTATGATAATTGCACTCAAAAAGACCGCTTTTTAGTCTCTCATGTGTGCGAGCGGGGAATAAAGAGAGAAATCCCGCACACGTTGAAGGTGAGAAGGATAACCTTCCGAAATAATTTACGGAGACTCCACGAGTTGTGGACAAAAAGAATCTTTTTTTCGATGATCTCTAGGAAAGGAAATCAACCATTAGCAAGGATGGGAGTACTCACTTACCTTCTCACCCGATCGGCAATTAACATTACTCTCTCAGCATCCATAGAAACGTCTTCAATCTTCGGTCTTCAACTGTTGATGATGAACTTCTGAACTTCACAAAAACTTGAAAAACATATATATATATATATATATATATATATATATATATATATATATTTTTTTTTTAGATTAAAACATGGTGGTAACTAGACTCAGAAAATATATAATTTTTTTTTTTTTTTTTTTGACATGAGATGAAAATAACAATAAAACAATAAAACTCAATTTTCCACAACTTGTATTGTCTTGATTTCATAAACTTCACTAATTCTCATCTTATCTTATTTTCTTTGAATTGTTGCATGTAAACCTTGGACTATTCAACTTTTCTTCAAATATTCGATGTTGCTCGCTTTGCGACGATGATGTGTTTTCTATGGATCTGGATGTTGTTGAGAGGGAGAGAGTGATGCTAACTGCAAATCGAACTACAAGAAGGAGTTTTCATCTTTAAACGTCACCCTCATGATTGACAAAATTAGCACTCAAGAGATCAAAAATAGTGCTGAAAGTGGTGCGAAGTTGGGTAGCTCACCATTCCTACCCGGAATTGACGTGCGGTGACACACACTCTAACAGATTTTCTAGAAAGTCACAAAAAATGAAGGTCGGTGCCTCGCTTGATGTAAAAATGGGTAGTCTCCACTATGGGTGATCACAATTCTACTACCGAATGTCTATACATCACCTAATTCGCCCTCCGGCATGGTTAAATCCAACTTTAACGCTCTAATCAACTAAGAAACCCGATTGTGTTCTCCAGTACTTCCAAGTTCAGTTATTTCGGCCAGACTCTCTATGTAAACATAGCTAGAATCATGCTAGTGACTCTAAGATCTCTAAAAGTTGGAGGTTTTTATGTACATATTTACAAAGTGTTTTGAATTTTTGAACTTTTTGAAATTTTTGATTTTTGATTTTTGATTTTTGATTTTTTTTTTTGAAATAAAAGACTAAAAACTCTATATGCAAAACACATCCCCAAACCTAAAGCAAACATTGTCCTCAATGTGTCAACATATGATAAGAATTCAAAAAGTCACATACCAAGAGAACTATGTTGAGTAGAGAAAAGGGAAGAGATTACCGGATGTATAAGGATGTTGCTAAACCAAAGGAGGATGAATGCTTTGAAAGAAAACAACCAGAGCGCAAGACAAAAAGTTTGGTTAGCACACATAAAAACTATGCAAAAAGGAAAAGAAAAGGGAAAGAGAATGGATTTTTAGTCCATATTTATGTACACAAGTGAACTAGTTTAGTCCACATAGATGGGGTCTTCCAAGTCGACGGTCCTCAACTTCGGTGGAAGATGCTCGAGAAATGGTTTCAATCTCGACCATTGACTTTGAAGATGTTCTTGGTTCTTTGGGTTTTCGATTTCAACAGCTCCATGGGGAAAACGGTACGTACCAAGAATGGTCCCGACCATCGAGAACGTAACTTTCCCGGAAACAAATGCAAACGAGTGTTGTACAATAAAACTTTTTGACCAGTGTGAAGGACTTGCGCAGAATGCGCTTGTCGTGAAACACTTTCATTCTTTGTTTGTACATTTTGGCACTATCATATGCATCATTTCTTAATTCTTCTAACTCATTGAGTTGAAGTTTTCTTTGGGTACCAGCCTTATCAAGATCAAAATTCAGTTTCTTTACAGCCCAATATGCACGATGTTCTAACTCTACGGGTAGATGACAAGCTTTACCGTACACAAGTCTGTAAGGGGACATCCCAATGGGAGTCTTGTATGCAGTTCTATAGGCCCACAAAGCATCATTTAAACGCAAAGACCAATCTTTCCTAGAAGGATTAACAGTCTTCTCAAGGATATGCTTAATTTCCCTATTAGAAACTTCTACTTGGCCACTGGTTTGAGGATGGTAAGGTGTTGCTACCTTATGAGTGATTCCATACTTGCGCACAAGTGATTCAAAAGGTCTATTGCAAAAATGACTACCTCCATCACTGATTATTGCTCTAGGTGTTCCAAAGCGGGAGAAAATGTTTTCTTTAAGAAAAGAAAGAACAACTTTATGATCATTTGTTTTGGATGCAATGGCCTCTACCCACTTAGAGACATAATCAACAACAACAAGAATGTACAACTTACCTCCAGAGTTAGGAAATGGACCCATGAAATCAATACCCCACACATCAAACAGCTCAACAATCAAAATGGGTTGTAAGGGCATCATGTTTCTCTTAGAGATACTTCCTAATTTCTGGCATCGGTCACAAGCAACACAAAAAGCATGGCTATCCTTAAACAATGTTGGCCAATAGAAACCGCTCTGCAAGATATTTGCAGCAGTTTTCTTGGCACTAAAGTGGCCTCCACATGCATGGTCATGACAGAAAGAGATGACGTCCCTTTGTTCAGAATTGGGGACACATCTCCTAATGATTTGGTCTTGGCAGTACTTAAACAGATATGGGTCATCCCAAAGGAAATGTTTAACTTCAGCCAAGAACTTAGAACGGTCTTGTTTAGACCAATGCAAAGGCATTCTACCTGTAGCAAGGTAGTTCATAATATCAGCAAACCACGGCATTTCAAACACAAGCATCAATTGTTCATTAGGGAATGATTCTCTAATCAGCACGGATTCATCAACAGATTCAACATTCAACCTATACAAGTGATCGGCAACAACATTTTCTGACCCTTTCTTATCTCGAATTTCGAGGTTAAACTCTTGTAACAAGAGTATCCATCGAATTAGACGAGCCTTAGCATCTTTTTTAGACAAAAGATATTTCAATGCAGCATGGTCAGAATATATGATGACTTTAGATCCTATCAAATAAGATCTAAACTTATCCAATGCAAACACAACAGCTAGCAACTCTTTCTCAGTTGTGGAATAATTCAGTTGAGCATCATTAAGTGTTTTACTAGCATAATAGATCACATAAGGGAGTTTGTCTACTCGCTGGCCCAAAACAGCTCCTACAACATAGTCAGACGCATCACACATAATTTCAAATGGTAATGTCCAGTCAGGTGGTCTGATTATAGGGGAAGATGTAAGGAGAGCCTTCAGTTGCTCCCATGCTTCCTTACAAGCATCATCAAAGACAAATGCAACATCTTTCGCAAGAAGATTACACAAAGGTCTTGAAATATTACTAAAGTCTTTGATGAATCGGTAAAACCCGCATGGCCTAAGAATGATCTTATGTCCCTCACAGAACGAGGTTGAGGCAAGTGTTGAATGAGATCAACCTTGGCTTTGTCTACTTCTATGCCTTTTTCCGAGATGATATGCCCTAAAACAATGCAACGAGTTAACCATGAAATGACATTTTTTCCAATTCAAAACCAAATTCTTTTCCTTACACCTAATCAAGACACGAGTAAGATGATGCAAACACTCATCAAAAGAAGACCCAAACACGTAAAAATCATCCATGAAAATTTCAAGAAACTTATCTACCATGTCGAAAAATATGCTCATCATGCAACGTTGAAAAGTAGCGGGTGTATTACACAACCCAAAAGGCATACGACGATAAGCAAATGTTCCATAAGGACATGTAAATGTGGTCTTTTGTTGGTCTTCGGGTGCTATGTGAATTTGGTTGTAGCCCGAATAGCCATCTAAGAAACAATAGTGACTATGTTTTTCCAACCTTTCCAAAGATTTGGTCAATGAAGGGAAGGGGAAAATGGTCTTTCTTTATTCTTGTGTTCAATTTTCTATAATCAATACAAACTCGCCACCCCGTGGTCACACGGGTGGGGACAAGCTCATTCATTTCATTTTGAACTACATAATGCCAGACTTTTTGGGTACCACTTGAATGGGACTGACCCAATCGGCTATCTCGAACTGGGTAAATGATACCCGCATCAAGCAATTTCAAAAATCTCACCTTTGACAACATCTCTCATATTGGGGTTAAGTCTCCTTTGCATTTCCCTAGATGGTTTAGTATTCTCTTCAAGGTTTATGTGATGCATGCAAATAGTGGGACTTATACCCTTAAGATCTGAGATGGTCCAACCTAAGGCTTCTTTATGTTCTTTAAGTACTTCTAAAAGTTGACTTTCCTGTTCTGTGTCTAAACATGATGCAATAATTACAGGTAAAGTATCAGAAGGACCTAAGAAAGCATACTTCAAAGTATCGAGGTAATGGTTTCAAATCAAGCTTAGGTGGTACATCAAGAGGTGAGGGCATTTGGAATCAGAGAGTGGAAGTGGTTCCACTGCATTATGCCATTTAGCAATATCCATGGGTGGAACAGATTCAAGCAAAGAGTGAATTTCCCCAATGTACTTAGACTCAAAGAGATCTAAGTCAAAGTTATCTAAACATGCTTGCAAAGGGTCCACCGACAAAATGTCGGGCAATGTGTCTTGGATCGGACTCTCAATCATGTTAATCTCATGCAAATCGGTATCATCACAATCAATGGGTTGTTGACTAGTGTTAAATACATTCACTCTATGGTCATGTTACCAAAAGACAATTTCAACACTCCATTACGACAGTTGATGATGGCATTGGACGTCGCCGAAAGGACGTCCTAAAATCACAGAATGTGATTACTTGGGTTTTGCACGGGTTGAGTATCTAAGACGATGAAGTCTACAGGAAAGAAAAATTTATCAACCTTGATTAACACATCTTCGACAATACCACGGGGGATTTTCACAGATCTGTCCGCTAATTGTAGCGTAACAGGTGTGGGCTTCATCTCCCCAAGGCCCAAGTTGCACATACACAGTATGGCAATAGATTCACACTTGCTCCTAAGTCTAGTAACGCCTTTTCGACCACATGGTCGCCTATGGTGCATGTAATTGTTGGACTACCTGGGTCTCTAAACTTAGTTGGAATCTTGTTTTGGATTATTGAGCTCACTTGCTCAGTGAGAAAAGCACGCTTATGCACATGAAGCTTTCGCTTTTGTGTGCACAGATCCTTCAAAAACTTAGCATAGGTGGGTATTTGTCTGATTGCTTCGAGAAATGGAATGTTTATGTTAACTCGTTTGAACATTTCCAAAATCTCGTTGTACTGGTTACCCCCTTTCTGCTGCACCAACCTTTGTGGGAATGGAGCAACAGGTGCATGACTTAGCAAAGAAACATCTATATCAGTAGGACTTTTAGTTTTATCAACATGCTCAGATTCTTTCTCTACAATAGATGTTTTCTTCGGTGTTGTGTGTACTGGTGAGTCTGATTTAGACTCGCTTGACTGTGGTACACCTACATTGTTCTCAACAACTTTACCACTACGGAGAGTGGTGACAGCATTCACATGACTATGTGAAGTTTCATTTCAGGTTGAAGTACCTGCCTGAAACACATTCTTTGGATTTTGTTGGGGTTGACTAGGTAGTTTGCCTTTTTCTCTCTCATTCAGTGCATCACAGATTTGACCCATTTTAAGTTCTAGACTTGTGAAACGTTGGTCGGTGGTTTTCTGAAGTTGTGAAAGATTTTGGGTTAACATACCGACACAATCTTCAAAGCTAGGCTTTTTCTCTACAGGGTACTGAGGGTGTGGTTATACTTGGGGGTTTCTAGGATATGAGTATCCTTGGTTGTTATTTGTTGTTCCCCCTTGTACAGGCCCTTTAGACCATGAGAAGTTAGGGTGATTCCTCCACCTGGGTTGTAGGTTTGAGAATACGGGTTGTTCTCTTGCCTATGGTACAATGCATTGGCTTGCTCGGTTTTAGACTCTTGAAATGCATGTAGGTCTGGACAGCTATCCACTAAGTGGTCAGAGCTATGGCATGAGGCACAAGTAGCCATTTCAATTTGGTCACGGAGAGTAGGGGCATTATATTTTACATTCTTCTGCAACTCAAGCACTTCTATTCTCCGGGCCAAAGATGCCATTTTCGCATTTCCCTCAAAGTCAGACTCAATTCTATGAACATTAGCTGCAGAGGTAGTCCTTTTTGGTTCACGGATGGACTCCCACTGTTGAGTCTTTTCAGCGACTTCGATTAAGAAAGTACAAGCCTCATCAGCACTTTTGTCAATAAATGCACCATTGCACATTGACTCAACTATGGTTCGAGTCCTAACATCTAGACCCTCATACAAAATTTGCACAAGTCTCCATTTTTCAAAACCATGGTGGGGACATTGGAGTAATAATTCATTGAATCTCTCCAAATATTTTGCTAGAGTTTCGTCTTCTAATTGCACAAAACCATTTAGACTTTGATGAATTGTCGCAGTCTTATGGTTGGGGAAAAACTTTTTGAAAAACTCTTTTGTGAGATCATCCCATGTTCTAATGGATTGTGGTTGTAGGGAATGAAGCCATGACTTGGCTTTTTCTTTTAGAGAAAAAGGAAACAATCTCAGTTTTAGGGACTCTTCCGTCATTTGGGTAAAACGTAGTGTCCCACAAATATCCTCAAAATCTCTCACATGGTGGTAGGGGTTTTCAGCATCAACCACTCTAAACACGGGTAACATGTGAATTGTGCTTGCTTTCAGTTCAAACTGACCAAAGCATCACCGGCGAGAATGATGCAAGAGGGCTGGCTTGCCCTAGTTGGGTACATGTAGTCCTTGAGACTACGGGGTTGGATTGGTTCATCACCCATAGTTTCTGGTGGGTCTAGGCTTTCTGTTGAAGAACTGGGTATGTTGACAATATCGTCCGGGCGGATTCTAACTAGTCGATTTGTTTGGTCTCTAAAAGACACAATCATAGCCTAGCTAGCACATCTAGCATGTTAACACTCACACAGACAATCAAGTTCAAAATAGAGAAATACAAACTCACACAAATAAAACACCAGTTCTTAGGATTCAAGCACACAGGAGTGCTGGTTGTTGCTGTAAGTGCACATCACTGGATATACACAGCACTGGTTGGCAGGTGCACAAGAAAAACAGAGAGTGTGTAAGGTGCACATGTTAGGTTGGATTATGCTCACTCAAGGTGAAGCATGTGCTGGGCTTGTGTGTGAAAGACAACAAGCTACTGCTAACACAATTTCACACTCAACAACTCATTCAAGTGCCACAGGATCACACACAAATTACATATACTGGCTCACAGATGCAACAAATGCAGAAGATGCAATAGCAGATGAACAATTTTAGCACTTTCACAACAGACTTAACATACCACAGGGTGTCAACTGGTTCAGTTGACCTCAATTTTCAGAGATCATGCACAGATATGCAGATATTATCAGGGGTGTTGTGATCACATCAACTATTTCAGAGCCAAGCACTCATGGCAGTTAGCCAAGGCAGAGCAACAATCAACAAATATGGCTATAATATCACGGGGGAATGAGCAATGTTTAGTCAGGCAACAAATCAGCAAACTATTCAGATGCAAAGATTCCACACTCTCACAGCACACTTGATATGAGATATAGTGTCAACTGTGTTGGTTGATCTCAATTTTTACAGGTTATGCATAGAGGTGACAGAGTCAACAGGGTCAGTTGATGTCTAATCTTCACAGATTTATGCACAAAAATTGCAGGGCAGAATACAACTGAAATCTTACTGACCTACAGCTCAACAGGGTCACACAGATGACCTAGCATTCAAAACTGGTATTCACACGGATGTGGCAACAGCTTTATTTGACAGAATAGAGCATGCTAAGGTACAGGGCAGATGAAGTCAACTCACTCAGTTGATGTCAACTTGGGCTAGCAGCTAACTTGGCTATCCAAGTTGCAGCTCAAACTCAACAGCTACAGGGGCTGGAGTTAGGCACAGGTGCTGTTAAAGCCAAGATTTCACAGTGAAAAGATGGCTAGTTCAGCCAATTTCCAATGCACAGAACACACAAAAGCATGCTTTTCAGATATTGAGCAATACTCAGCAAGGTAGCGAGCTTGTCAGGCAGGCATGGTTCACAGATTCAAAAACTAGCTTTTAAAGTTGTTCTCACAGATTCAAGGTGATATATGGATCATCAAAATAGCAATGAGGCACGACTCATAGAATTGGTGGCAGATTTATACATAAGCACACACTGATACAATTCAGATATAGCAGTTTCAGCTAGCAAATGAATGTAATTCAGATATCATGGAATCATTCAGATGAATACTATAAATTACAGGGGCTGATCAGGGTTTTGCAAAGCTCAAGTTTATCATGCAGGCATGGTTCACATACACATGTTCATCACACAGAGCAGGATTAGAGAATGATACCACCGATAAAAATCGGGTTTAGGCACTTCCACAAATTGTCCCGCGCATTTTTCTTCTCCTCCTTGGGCTTGCTCAGCAGAGGTTTCCGGTACCTGCTAGCTCGGCAAAGCAACCTCAGTTCCCAGAATTTAATGGAAGTAGTGAAAATGAAAGAGCACTAATGCTAAGATTACAGACTCAAGAGATCCACCTAAAGTACAGAATGGAGTGAGCTAAGGTGCACTGAGATGAACCAAATGCAAACTTTATAAAAAGATGGATTATACTAAGCTACAGAATGAAACAAAAACTAAAGTATGTGATGGTACCACAGCAAGAGAACAAGTGAAATTTTAAGACAAAAACTTACAACTAAGAAGTTACAGCTAAGTTACACTAACAACAGAAGGTAAACAAGGGAAATTCTAACACATATATACAAAGGTAAACTGAAACCAGTAAAGTAAGCTAATGATCAACACAGCAACACTACCAAATCCCCGGCAGCGGCGCCAAAAACTTGGTAGGCTGAGAAAAGTGATTTGCCTACAATGTAATCTGCAAGTGCACAGTGCCTATTGGAGGCAGGGCAAGTACAGGTCGAACCACAGAGATTTGAGTGTGTAAAGTTGATCTAAAGCTTCACTAAACTGATTTCTAAAGGAGAGTAACACAAATATGGTTTGTTTTGGTGTCGAAACGACAAGGAGTTGTTACTGTATTTCTAAGTTGCAAAAGCAGTTGTAAAAGGTTAGAGAACACTAGGGCTGGTTGATTCCACCACCTAATCCTATGCTAAGGCAATACCTATTCAACTTGTGCTCTTGATTCTTTCCAGGGAAGGATACAAGGGATTATGCATTAGCCACTCTTACTAACTCACCCCTAGTATTAGATGTCTTCTTACAGTACATCTAATCACATGTCAATTAACTCAATTAGCTAATTCAATTTTCCTATAACATTGAAGCACAACAAGAACAAGGGTTTGAACAAGAATCAACTCAACATAAGATTAAGGGTATCCTCTATACCCTAGCAGAGTGAATTAAAACATTATGCAAATACTAAAAACAGAATTGAAAATAAATTACAAATCAAAAAACCCTAAAAATTGACTGCCTCCCTCACATGAAGAATAACTCGAATTTATACCTCTTACCTCTTCTCTAATGCTCTAAAATGACATTAAATGTAAACCTAGACCTGTTCCCTCTTCCAATTCGGCTCTGGTATCCATTAATGAGCTTGTTGGAGAAACCCTAGCTCCAACTATCTCTAACCTAGCTTCTAGGGTATGGAGAAGCTATGATGGGGATAACTTGAGCTAGAGTCGCGGAGCAGGCGGCTGCTGGTGCTGTTGGTGCTGGTGTCAGAGGAAGGAGATGGTGGTGGTGATGTCGGCTCTGCCATGGTCGGGGGAAGAAGAGGATGGGTTTCTCTGGTTTTGTCGGGGAGAAAGAAAAGAGAAATGAGGAAGGGAGTGTTTGGTTCGATGGTTGAAGGTGTAGGTGGCTGAGGTGTTGGGCGGATGCAGCGAGATTTGATGTGTGGGATGGAGCAAGCGTTGGATGCAGATGGGCGAGATCTCACGGCTCAGGATGAGACGGGCTTTGGACTCGGGTTATGGGCCGGGCCTTGGATTGCTCAAGCCCATATCTTTGTAAATGGGTTGCTTCTTGTTGGGTTGCAACTGATGCGCACGCGGGCTGTGGCTTTCTGCTCCATAGACGCTTGTCTCCAATTTTCTACTCTTTTGGGCTCCTTAATTTCTCCGAGCTTTATTTACTACCTAAAAACACAAAATTAATTAGTACAAGTATTTATTCTTGAAAACAGAGAAAATACAGAGTTTGGGATAATATCTGATTTCTGAGCACAAAAGATAAGTTAAATGCCAATAAAAAGATGTAGAAATATGCAATATTTGGCACTCATCAGCCACCTACCAAAGGTTAGTAGAAGACATGTTTGAAGACAAAATACACAACACCATTGAGGTATATGTGGACGACATGCTGGTCAAGAGCAAGGTGGCCACCAACCACATCGATGACCTCCGAGACATATTTCAAACCATAAGAAGATACAAGATGAAGGTGAACCCCGCTAAGTGCACTTTCTGGGTTACCTCGAGCAAGTTTCTAGGGTACATAATTACTGACAAAGGTATCGAAGCCAACCCGGATAAGATCGGAAGCAGTCGTCGAAATGCCATCACCTGTGACGATTAAAGACGTACAACGGTTAAACGGGAACTTGGCAGCCTTGGGGCAATTCATCTCTCGATCATCTGAAAAATGCAAGGACTTCTTCGGGACGTTAAGGAAAGGAGAGAAGTTTAAATGGACCGAGGAATGTGAAGAAGCTTTCCAAAAAATTAAGCAGCATCTCGCGAGCCAGCCAGTGTTACAAAGACCCGAGCCCCCGAGGTGCGACCCTATATCTCGGGGCGACCCGGTTATGCCGTTAGTGCCGTCCTAGTCAAGAACGTAGGAGGAGAAGAAAAGCCGGTGTATTTCATAAGCAAAACCATGAACCCAGCAGAAAAGAACTACACCACAATCGAGCAACTGATATTAGCTTTGGTATTTGCAACACAAAAACTACGGACGTATTTCAAACTCACAGAATTCGGGTACTCACGAAATCCTCCATAGAATCAGTACTCGACAATGCAGCCAGGTCGGGGCGGATCTCCAAGTGGAGTGCACAGATCAAGCAGTTCGATATTTTCTACGAAATGAGAACAGCAGTAAAAGCACAGGCAGTGGCCAACTTTCTGACAGACTTTCCCTTGAGCGAAGAAGATGAAGTAGAAGACATCCCTGGAATGGAGGAAGACCAAGAAGATCCGTCCGACTTACTCGAGACCTGTAGCCCGACACGATGGGAAGTTTTTGTGAACGTATCATCCAATAAAGACGGGTCAGGCCTTGGATTGGTCTTCACAACGCCAAAGGGAAAAAAGATGGTCCACTCATTTAAACTTGAATTTAAGGCAACCAATAATGTCACGGAATACGAAGCCGTGATACATGCTCTGTGCCTGATAGTGGAGATGGGGATCCAAGATGTAAGACTAACAAGTAACTCCCAGCTAGTCGTCAGACAGATCAGCGGGCAGTACGCTATACATGACCCCTTGTTACAGAAATATTGGGAACTCACCCAATTTTACATCGGCCAGATACCAAGCATCAAGTTTAGGCATATCTGTAGGAAAGATAACCGCCACTCGGACGTTCTAGCATATATCGCTTCCATGCTAACGGATGCAAGTGTTGAAGGCAACAGAATTATGAGAATCTTAATGCCATCGGTACCTGAGACCATGGACATCAATGCGCATGTGGCAGCAACTACGGCCGATCAGTATAAAGTCGATGATTGGCGAAAACCTATCCACGAGTATCTAGAGACAGGAGAACTGCCCAAGGGGCGACCCAAGATCAACAAAATCAAAAGCAAAGCAACAGCATATGAGCTCCGAGATGGCATTCTGTACAGGAAATCATACCTAGGACCGTTATTAAGATGCCTAAGCAAAGAAGAGGGGCACACAATTCTGAACGAATTACATTATGGGGCCGCGGGAAACCACAGCTCGGGCCGTAGCCTAGCAGCACAAGCCAAGACTATGGGATACTTCTGGCCTTACATGAATAAGGATGCAAAGCATATGGCACTCATCCGTGACGAATGCCGCCGTTCGGAAAGATACACGAAAAAAACTCGAATCAGCCCTAAATGGGGATCGACATCATGGGACCATTGCATGTCGGAAAAATTTAATCGTGGCTACCGACTACTTCACTAAATGGGTAGAGGCCGCTCCATTAAAGTATATTCTGATAGAGATGTTTTCGATTCATTTGGGAGCATATCATCTGTCGCTTTGGAGTACCGGCGACAATCATTTCGGACAATGGAAAACAGCTACAGGGCAAGAATATCGACTTGCTATTCAATACCTACAACATCCGAAAGAGTAATTCCACACCCCTTTACCCTCATAGTAATGGAAAAGCTGAGATCACAAACAAAACCATCGCCGACAACCTAAAGAAGAAGCTTGATGGAGAATACGGGGAATGGTGTGAAGAGCTTTATAACGTTTTGTGGGCATACATGACAACTCGTAGAGAGGCAACCAGATTATCGCCTTTCATGTTAACATATGGGACCGAAGCTATCCTTCCAATGGAGGCGATGATACATACAACAAGGACCGAGGCGTGGAGACGAAACATCTCGGCAGATCTTATCCGGGCCAAGCTCGACGACCTAGAAGAAACAAGAGAAATGGCCCTATAAAAGACGGAAAATTACCAACGAAGAATACAACGAGAGTATAACAAGCGATCCGACAAAGAGAGTTCCAAATGACAATTGGGCCAAGGATCTACCTAGTTATGAACGTGATAAAAAAGGCTAAAAACTAGCAAAGATGATGGGGAGGACCCTATACTATTGTCGAGAAGGTCGTTGAAGGAGCATACAAGATACTAAAACCTAGATTAACACCCGAGCCACGACCGGGAATGCTGGCGACTAAATCTATATCACCCATGAGAGCAGGTATGATATATTGTCATATATTTCCTTAAAATGCCACGTGGAGTTGGAAATGTGACAATTGCGTCTAAATGGCCGTTTCGAACCCGAGGAGACGGCATTGTGCAAGTGTCGGGGCGGCTTAAACTCGAATGGTCGTTTCAACCCGGGCGAACATACACCATTGAGGGGCAGTATTTCTTATGATCATTCCATTCGAAGAGTGTTCTATACTAGTCGAGACTAGTAAGATTATCAATCACACATAACGAGAAGACTTTCAATCTCGGCTTCCGTAGCGATCAATTTTGTCATCCTTATTGACAATCCTTTGTTGTAAATTCTAAATCTAAACTCGGGATAAAAAATCATAAACACTTGAAATCTAAATAAATACCTTGAGTCTCGCCGCCTGCTTCTCCAAACACACTTTAGCACCGATCGAGGGCCCGAGACATTGAGAAAGGGGCTCCAGACTACCACGTGACCACCATCGACCTCGCCCTCTCCATCAAAAAGATCCTCCTCATCATCACCATCACATTAAAGGATAAGACTCGTAATTTTTCCGAGGCGACTTCCTCTCGGGAAATGCGATAAAGGCGACGAGAAGAAAACAAATAGGGGCAAGTACATGTACTTCAATGAGAGAGCAGATATTTGTTACCTTCCCTGTCTCCTCCTCGCTCCTCGCATTAGAACCCCGATCCCTCTTCCGAATGAGAGACTCGGAAGGCTTAGAAGAGGACCCGCCGCTTAGAAGAGGACCAGAAATAACTAAAGGAACTCGGTCCCAAGCCGCGTCACTAGTATAACGGGCATGTTTGTTGGAACTCTTCCCCTCGGGATCTTCGTCCAACAAAATCTTATTGAAACATTCAGGAAGAGACTTATGGCGATGAGGGCTAGCAGTAAAACCGGCGAGATCACCATTGGTAGCAGTCCCGCTTCGATAATTATCAGCAAAACTAGCAGGAGTGTAGTCGCCCTCCTGAGAAGAATCGTAGGTAGACCAAGGAGTAGGAGTATATTCACCTCGGCTACGTCTCTCCCACTCGGATAAGATTCGAAAGGTATTGCCATTCCATTGAGCCAAAGCATGGGACGTGCGGATCTTAGAGAAAGCTTCATACCAAAACGGATGGCTAGGATCATACAAAGGAAAACGCAACCCGAGCTCTAACTGACCCCTGGTGACGATGGTCGCCTCGGCCGAGTGTGGAAACTTCATGACATCATCCTTCTTCAAAACACCTTTTTGGCCCGACAGGAGCCTGACGTCATAGCCATGGAGATTGAACTCATCTTTCAATTGTTGAATAAACTGGTCATCCGACAAGTCTTTAGCAATTCTCTTGTCAGTCCTACATGAAAATGAAGAAGGATTATCAGAAAAGATGGAATCCAAAGCACGATGATCATGCTTAGAAGGGCTCTCAACAACAAACAGGGAATCAAGCGGCACACCGTCTTCGTCAGAAAAGACATAACTCACGCACTTCTTTTCCGTCATGGAAGGAGTTGAAGACGCCATGGAAGTTAGTCGAAGAAACAGCAGGAAAGCGAAGAAACGGCAGAAATCATAAGTTACAGCGGCAACAGAAATGAAAAACGGCAGCAAAGCTAGATAAGACTTAAGATATCGAAAAGGAAAGGAAGAAAACCTGTCGGAAAGTATGACCGGTAATGATGAAGAAGAAGCGGAGAAAACAGAGAAGGAGGGAAAAGAAACTGCTGAGGAAAGAATGAAAGAAAAACCAAAGGTTTAAGGGTCATACTTATAAACCCCATCTACCAGAATCGCGGAGAAGGTAAACAAAGTTGCAATAACTAAAGGGAGTGGGGAACAAGATGGCGCGAAACTCCTCCGCATGGCCAAGGACGTGGGAAGACGAGGCGGTTTCTTCCCCTCGTGTCGACCACACGAGCGGAAGAAGGGGCATAAATGTAGGTGTAAATAATCCACAGGGACAGGTGGAACAATCCTAGGCAATGGTGTACCAAGGGAAATAAGCACTAGAAGTACTGAATCACCTAACCAAATCTGAGCGTGAGAAAAGAGGAACTGAAGCAGCCCGTGAGGTCGACATGAAGGGATAAAAAGTTCTGATGTGATGCTCATCGGGTACGAGAAAAATAAATGCACTGACAGAGTTGGTGAAGAGATAAGGAGAGCTCGGTCAAAGTAAGACTCGGCCAAGGACTTAAAGGGAGACATCGGTCATCTCCACCAAACAAGCGACATCGGGTAGTGGGATATCAGAAGGGGACATCACTCGGCTCGGCTAGATATCTCGACCTGAGTGGAATATCGGCCGAAGCATCAACTAATCGCCCGAGAAGAAAATCAAGGAAGCTACATCAGGCCCAACATCGTAGTACTGGATGTATCATCACCTATGACTATAAATAGAGACTATGTAGAGATGTAAAACTCAAGTAAAAAGAGAGGAAAGAGATCACACCTAGAGTATTGAGAGAGAAGCATTCATCTTATAATCTTGAACCAAGTAATAAGATCATCCCTTTACCCCCGTGGACGTAGGTAATCATACCGAACCACGTATATCTTGTGTTCTTCTATTTTTGTTGCTTGTTTACTTCATTGTGTATGTTTGAGATCCTTTGGATGTAGTGGTAGGATTTTCTACATCTACATTGACCTTTCCTGAAAACCTCTCCGCCATCTAATGAGATTTCATGTAACCCATTTTCCGGTACATGAGAATCTTGATAAAGTGCCAACTTCTCACCTTTTCAAAGTGGGAAATGTGTGTTAGGAACACACAAGTAATAAGCCCCAGAACAACCACCATCTTTATAAATTGGGTTCTCTTTATCTTTAAATTAGAAAGAAAAGCATATTACACTAGGTAGGGTGTCAATGGATTACTATAAGAACCCAAAATAGGGAACCCGCCACTCATTGATGTTCCAATATATCCATCACTTCTATAAGTTGGCACCAAAAACATCATTATCCTCTACCTGAAACTCAATTTTAGTTGTTGGATGTGCTACTGGTGTGCAAAAATGCTCGTCCCAAAGCAAGGTGAGAACTGGGAATTACTCTAGTTCAGGAAACTGCTGCCTATGCTAAGTGCACCGATATATAAGGCCCTTTTGCACATCAAGGGAAAGATACTATTTTGAACCTTGTAAAAACTTTCGATTTCTCATAGAACAATCTTTTTTCTTTGAATGAATTTAGCCATACCCAACCATAATTATTGAGTCCATCCCTGGTCATACGTGTATCATGTCCTTAGTTATTCATCATCTTCATCTGCTAATATTTCAATATGACAGAAAGGAACCATGAAACACTTGAATTAAGGTTCCGAAAAAATGAAAAACTGTGGTATTTAAGATCATACATGTATCATGTCTTTTTTGTGTACTGTTATATCTTTTTTTATAGCAAAAAGAGATGAACAGCTCAACTGAGCTACCTAATCAAAAGGAACAACAAGGTGATCATCCGGTCTAAGTCTAGCGCCAAGATGTCCCCTCACAATATGTTTAGAGTTATTACAGTTATCCTTAATATCATGGTTTGAAATAGACTGTAAAGCTGACAAAAGTAACTGGAGATTATGACCTTTCCAGTTAAAGTTTTGAATTAGAGGTGAGTGACTAGATAGCCTAGCTAAGTTGGCAGCATTAGTGTTTTTCTGTGGAGCTAGTTTGATAATCTTTCCTAAAACAAAGTCTATTGCTTCAAAATTCCTGTCATTGCATTGAGTGAAACCTCCCTGAAATCTTTCCTGAACTTCTAGTTGGTAACCTGTCTGAATGGCTTATAATATTTCTTCTTCCTCTGCTATAAAATCAATGTTGGTCTGTTGCATTTCCTTGCCCCAGTCGGTGCTAGTTGAGCTCCTCCGCTTGCTCACGAGTCCAACAGTAGTGTCTTTGATGTTCCTTGCTCCCATACATTGACCTGTGAATGACATTGCCATAAAAGCAAAGTTAGTATAAGATGGTAAATCACTATTAGCCATGTTATTGTTTACTTCCAAGATGTGTATGCTAATAGTGATTCCAAATTTATCTTTATTGTTTCTGATCAGACTGCTAAGCCTTAGGTTCTGATCATTGGAATTCTCCTGGTAGTAGAGATTATTTAGAATATTCCCTGGGTTGTGATTCACTCTAAAAAAGGTACATAAATGTTAAGTGATTTTCAGAGCAGTAGTAGCAGCAGCAGGGCTTATGCTCCTGAATACCCAATCATATCTGGCTTTCCAGATTAACCAACAAATAGTAGCAAAAGTAGCATTCCAGCTAGCAGTGGGAGTGTTGGGATGATACCAACTATTGAACTAATCATGGAAGGAAATGTAAGCAGTAAAAAGTTGATGATTCTCCCCAAAGAGTTTTGCTCAAACATCAGAAGCAGCTGGGTAAGCCAAGAGAACATGTGTGATGTCTTCAGGAGCATTCTTGTAGAAGTTGCATATGATATCAATGTAGTTCAGAATGCTAGCTGTCTTGGCATTGGTTGGAAGAATGCCATGGGCACATTTCCAAGTAAAGAGTTGAATAGCTGGTGTAGTATCAGGTTTCCAGATTTGCCTCCAAGGAGCTATGAGGTTATCATTAACATATTTGTCATTAATTTGCTTGTCATATAAGGATTTGACAGTAAATTTCCTTGTATGAGTTAAGCTCCACCTTATAGTGTCTTCAGTATTAGGGTTATGGTTTATCTGGAGAATGAGGTTTTGAATATCCTGGGTAGACCAAAGAGCTAGGATGTTTGTGTCCCACTCTCCATGGGTATTGAATAGTTGATTGACTGTTTTGAGGCTTGAAGGGCATTGAGGGTTTTTTTTTTTGATTTTGTCAGGTAGGTTATGAATCCATCTATCCTCCCAAATGTGAATATTTGTGCCATCCCCTATCTTCCAGATGTAGTATTTTTGAATGCAAGAGATGCCTTCCATAATTCCTTTCCATATCCAAGAATCAGTATTCTTTGGCTTGGTGTCCATTCTGATAACTTCTTGATTTGGATAATGGGATGCCTTCATGGTGCTGCTCCATAGAGAGTTTGGTTCTTCAATTAATCTCCATGCAATTTTTGGCATCATATCTAGATTAAAGTATTCCATATTTTTGAATCCCAATCCCCCTAGATCCTTTGGTTTATTGACAACATCCCAAGCAATGTAGAATAAGCCTTTAGATTTATCATGTTCCTTATTCCAGAAGAAGTCCCTTTGTATAGAATTTATCTCTTTACAGGTACCTTTTGGGATCTTGAAGCAGTTCATTTGGTAAATGCTAGATGTTGAGGTGACAATTTGGATCATAGTAACTTTTCCTGCTGTTGATAAATTTGTTTTCCAACCGGAAAATCTGTGTTTTAGTTTATCCACACAAGGCTTGAAAGCTTGAACTTTGCTTCTATTGGTGAAGAGAGGGGAGCCCAAGTATTTATCTGTAATGTTGATCCTTTGAATTGCATGGCATCACTTATGATGTCTGCAATGTCTGGAGCAGTGTGAGTACTGTAAGGAATGGAAAGGGGATTAGGTTTTGGAAGGACAAGTGGTTGGATAGAGGGACTCTGAATGTTATTTACAGTGATTTTTGAAGCAGCCAAAAACAAAGACGCAACAATAGCTGAGGTGTTGGGACAGAATGGTTGGTGTTGTGCATTTAAGAAGCAGTTGAATGCAAACGAGCAGCTCGAATGGGACTTGCTCAGAATGGACTTGTCAGTGGTACCGAACCTGGTTGAAGAAGACGATGAGGTGCAGATTATGGATGATTTTAGCTCTCAAAGGTGCTACAATGTTCTAGCAGGTGAGTTTGAAGTATACAGTTTTTTGAATCATTTATGGAAGAATTGCGTTCCATATAAGGTCAGTTTCATTCTATGGGCTTGCTTTCATAACTCTTTACCTACGAGAGATATGTTGAGACATAGAGGGGTGGATATTGAGACTGACGAATGCCCCCACTGTAATACTGAGAGTGAATCAGCACATCACATGTTACTGCACTGCTCTTTCTCATTCGCGGTATGGGATTATTTCATAAAAGCTTTCAAGATTTCATGGCCGATACCTAGTTTTGTGCTGCAACTTTTCGATGCTTGGGAGAACAATAATTTGAAGGGAAGAGGAGGAGTAGTTTGGAAGTTAATACATTATTCGATTTATTGGACGCTGTGGAATGAACGAAATGATCGCGTTTTTGGTGCTAGGAAGAAAAGTGTGGAGGAGGTGATTGATCTTGTCAAGCATACAGTAGTGCTTTGGTCATGTGATGCTGATACTTTTAAGCTCATTAACCTCAGTTGCATATGGAGTGATTGGAAACTTATTATGTCTACGTAATGGCCTTTAAGGATATGTAATGTTTTTGTACTGGCTTATGCCATGACCTGACCTTTATTCTATGTAATGGTCTTTTTTCTTTAATATAACTTTTCTGTTCGAAAAAAAAAAAGTCTGGAGCAGTGTTTTTGCTGAAGAAGATTCCTGATTTAGCAAAGTTGATCAACTGTCTAGAGGATTGACCAAAATCTTGGAAAATCTTGATGAGATTGTTATATTCTTCCATATTGGATTTGCAGAATATCATGCAGTCATCTGCAAAGAGGAGGTGATTAATGGCAGGAGCTTCATTGCAGATTTTTGTTCCATGAATAAGATCTTGAGATTCTGCAAAGATCAGATATCTAGAGAGGGCCTCCATGCAGAATAAGAATAGGTAAGGAGATAATGGATCTCCTTGTCTGAGACCTCTAGTTGGTTTGAAAAAGTTTCCAGGAGAACCATTTACCAACACAACAAGGTTGGTGGTGGAGATGCATTGATGAATTAGGCTGCACCATTGAGTGCTGAATCCCATTTGAGTCATAACTTTGATGAGGAATTCCCAGTTGACCCTATCAAAAGCTTTGGCCATATCAATCTTAATGCCCATAGTACCATTAGCTCCTTTTTTCCCTTTTCTGGTATTCATATGGTGAATAATTTCATGAGCTATTGCTATGTTGTCTGAGATTTGTCTGCCATGTATAAAAGCAGATTGGAATGGGGATATAAGTTTGGGTAAAAGAGGTTTGAGTCTTTGAGCAAGAAGTTTGGATATGATTTTGTAAGTGGTATAACATAAGGAGATAGGTCTGAATTGAGATGGGGTGCTTGGATTTTCTGTTTTGGGGATTAGAGAAATGAAAGTAGAATTCATCACTTTAAGAAGGTATCCAGATGTGAAGAAATTTTGAACCATGTTGTTGATGTCTTCACCTACAACTTCCCAGTTGGCTTGGAAAAAATTTGGTGGGAAGCCATTAGGGCCTGGAGCCTTGTCCCCTGCCATACTAAATAGAATATTCTTGATTTCCACTGCATCATGGGTCCTTAACAGATTACTGTTCTCAGTGTTGGTGATAGTGGTGGGTATGAGGTTTATGAGGGAATGGTTGATGGATATAAGTTCAGCAGTGGCCATAGTAGCAAAATGATTGGTGAAGCAAAGTGTTACCTCATTACTGTTATGAAGCCAAGAACCATCTTCTTGTTGGATTGAAATAATTTTATTCCTTCAGTATCTTTTCTTGGCAGATATATGAAAAAAACTGGTATTTTTATCTCCAAGCTTGATGAGCTGATCTCTGCTTTTAGTCTTCCAAAAACTTTCTTGAATATTCTGCCAATGTTCAACTTTCTCCTTAGCCTCTCTGATAGCCTGTACTCTATTATTGTTAAATTGATTTTTGGTGATCCATTCCAAGTGTTGAAGATTGTCTTCTAGGTTGGTCTTGATATTACCATATATTTCCTTGTTACATTTCTTTAATTTGACTTTAATATCTCTTAACTTCCTAGCAATCTTGATAGCAAGAGAACCTTTATGCCGAGTCTTCCAGCATTCATCTATGATTTCTTTACAATCTTTGTGATCAACCCAAGGACCAAATAATTTGAAAGGAATATGTCCTTGCTTCCAGTTAGGATTGGTATTGAGAAGAATGTGGTTATGATCAGAACCAATGGCAGGAAGGTTGGAAATGGTGGAATTTGGGTGGATTTCAAGCCAACTTTCATTGTCTAGCCCTTTGTCTAATCTTTGTTCTGTGAGGTGAGGACCTACTCTTCTGTTAGTCCATGTGAATGGACATTCAGTGTATCCCATCAGTAAGATTAGTTGCTTCCAATTTCTCCAGAAAGATGTTAGCTTCATAAGATTTAATAAGATGTTGACTGAATTTTCCATGATCATGCAACACAAAGTTTATATCACCCATCATCAACCAAGGTAGGGTATTAGTCTTATCAGTATTTTCTATCATTTTCTAGGAATGCAATTTATCGAGGGTAGTATAAGGACTTTATTAATAAATCTTGTATAGTGACCTTTAGGTTAGTTTTCCAGGCTAAGACAAGGCCACCAACACTATTGGATTTTCCTCTAGGCTCAACAAACCAAAAGTTAGTGACACCTATATTGCTACGGATAGCTTTTAGATTTTTAGTTTGTTGTTTGGTTTCAGATAAAAACAAGATGTCAGGATTATGTTTATTTAACATATTATTCAGATGTCTACTAGTGTTTGGTTGT
>JAJJWW010011554.1:0-20134 GCA_023531295.1 Papaver armeniacum | reverse complement strand
TGTAGAACATCTAGACAAAGTCACCTGTTTGACAATAGTGTCAAACCGTATTCTATTTCTAATTATTTCCTAATTTATGATTTCCCTATTCTAGAACTATTCTAGAACATATTAGTTTCTAGTTTGGTATGATTTCCTTTTCTAGTTTTATTACTTTTAGGAAATAGTGAAGCCTATATAAGAAGGCCTAGCCTTGTAGAATTCCTACACATTCAACATTATTATCTTATTTGATTTATCAAAGATATTTTTATTTAGTTATTGTTTTCTAGTTTTCTTATAACTTTGTGAATCTATTGATTTCACACTAGTTTTCACTACCTTTTGGATCCTTGATCCAAATTATTACGCTTCCGCTTACGTTAAGTGGTACCAGAGCCTCGATTGAGAGCCTCCACTAACATGGGTGATAAGAAGATTGAAGAGTTAAGAACTAGTTTGAGGAAAGACCTGTAGAAGGCACGGTGAAAGCAATGGGAATCAATATTGAAAAAGAAGCTAACCACAAAGAATGGATGAACGTTTGAGATATCACAAAAAAAATCGAAAGTATGTTTATTAAGTTCATGGGAGAAGAAGGAAAGAAAGAAGAAGGGAAAGAAGGTACTTGGAGAAAAATCTAAAACCCAAGATGAAATTATCCATCCCTTTGCTACTTCCACCCTCCCAACTCTACCGCTCATCTTCAAACCCCCCACCTCTTCCCAACCTTTTTCCAAAGAATTACGCCTCCCTAAATAAATCATATTATCATCCATTACAATCCACTCCAAAGATACTCTTCTTGTCCACCTTACACAACCCCGAATTTGAATTCTTTGAAGATTTCAAATTCTTACTCTACTCCCAAAAACTTGCTCAAATCTTCTACAAAACAACAAGCAATTGATGTTGAAGATTATGAGCCATATTATTATCCTCCACCACCATGCCCCAAAGGAACATGGGAAATCCACAAAAATATCGCCCCAAAGCTGATATAACCCCGTTTGATGGACTCTTACACATCAAGATTTCTTAGATTGGTTGTGTACGGTTGATCGCTTCCTTGCTTATATGCGCATACCTCAAGATCAACAAGTAGAGCTTGTTGCTTTCAAGTTTCTTGACCAGCTTCTTCATGGTGGGATCATCTTCAAATAGAACGAGCCAATCAAGGATTGCGACAAGTTCAATCTCGACAGTCATGAAACAATCTGAAGAGAAGATTTCTTCCTCCTGATTACATACAAACCTTGTTCATCAATTTGCAAACTGCCGCCAAGGCAACCGCACGTACAAGAGTATGTAATCGGAATTTTCCCGCTTGTTATCTCAACCATCTGAATGAGACAGTTGATCAAACAATTGGTTTCATCAATGGACTTGATTGGAATATACAAGAAAGGTTAGCTACTCAACAATATACTTCTCTTCATTCTCATCATTAATAATGCTTTAAAGATAGAATCTTTCATGCTTTCTCCACAACCATACCAAAAATCCTCATTCTCTTACCCTAGAAAACCTTCTGTTTCAAAATTTTCCTAATAGGCAACAAACTTCTCCATTCCAGTCCCGTATTTCTCCTACTACCACTACCCACTACCACCCAACCATCTTCTTCCCAAAACCCACCTACCACAAAGACTCTTCCACCCCCCACCCCACGCTAGTAATGCTCCACCCATTAGACCAAAACCTCAAAACCCTTATGCATACCCAACTGAAAACAAGTGCTATAAGTGTAAGCAGCCAGGTCGCCATCAAACCAATGTAGAAGTGGGCATACATTGATGACCGAAGAAGAGTTTCTTTGTGTATGAGGAAGAAAGTGAAGATGTTCATAGAAATATTGAAGATATACAAGCATATGCGGAGGAAGGAGATGAAAGTGATTATGTCTCTTATGTTATTCGAAATCTATTATCCATTCCTCGTGTTGACTATCCAACCCGTAATCGTTTATTCCGCACTCAATGCCGTGTGCAAGACAAGATATGTGATATGATCATTGACAGTGGAAGTTGTCAAAATATTGTTTCATCTAGATTGGTGGAAAAGATGCAATTATCTACTCATCCACATCCTAAACCATACTCCATTGGTTGGATTGATGATAACAACAAGAAGAATGTAGATTCTCAATGTCTCGTGTCATTTAAAATTGGAGCATATAACGAGACAGTGGTTTGTGATGTTGTGGATATTACTGCTTGCCACATATTACTTGGACGTCCATGGCTATATGATGTAGATGTGACTTATAGAGGTAAAGCTAATACGTATTCATTCATGTACAATGGAAACAGAATCATATTGCAACCATCGTATGCGAAACCTAAGCCAAGTCTACAACAAGAAGAGACTACGATGTTGGTTTCCCCGGACATCTTAGCTGATGCACAAGAATCGTGTACGATTTATGCCTTAGTTGTACAACCTTCTACCCCGACCTTCCTACAACTATTCCTACTCAAGTGCAAATTTACTAGATGAGTTTGCATGCGTTTTACCATCCTGATATGCCTGATTCTTTGCCACCTATGAGAAATATTCAACACCAAATAGATCTCATGCCTGGTGCAAGTTTTGCCTAATCTTCCACACTACCGTATGAGCCCTAAGGAGCACGATATACTTCGAGGACAGGTGGATGAATTGCTTTTCTAAAGGTTTCATACAACCTAGTTTGAGCCCTTGTGTTGTTCCAAATTCTTCTTGTGCCAAAAAAGATGGAACTTGGCGTATGTGTATCGATGAGAGCCATTAATAAGATCACAATCCGCTATCGCTTCCCAATTCCAAGATTAGATGATATGCTTGATATGCTCTCCTGCCCATAATATTTTCTAAGATTGATCTTAAAAGTGGGTATCATCGATCCGAATTCGACTTGGAGATGAATGGAAGATCGCATTTAAGACAAAGGATGGTCTCTTTGAGTGGCTTGTTATGCCATTTGGTTTGTCTAATGCTCCAAGTACGTTTATGAGGCTTATGAATCAAGTCCTACAACCTTTCATTGGTAAGTTTGTTGTGGTTTATTTCGATGATATCCTTATCTATTCTAAATCAAGAGGAACATCGCTCTCATTTGTGGGTTGTTTTCAACGCTCTCAAGGAGAATGAGTTATTTATCAATCTAAAGAAGTGTCAATTTTTTTCACTTCTAAGGTTTTGTTTTTGGGTTACGTTGTTTCACTGGTATTCAAGTAGATGATTCCAAAATCACAAATATTCGTGATTGGCCTACTCCAAGACAAAGATCTCGAAGCTCGAAGTTTTCATGGTTTAGCTTCCTTTTTACCGTCGATTTATAAGGGATTTCGGCTCTATCGCAGCTCCTATTACCGATGTTGGAAGGATAAAAGGTTCTTATGGACATGAAGTCAATCAAGTTTTCAATTACTAAAAGAAAGACTTACTTCTCGCTCCTATCCTTGCACTACCCGATTTCAACAAGCTTTTTTGAAGTACATTCCTGATGCTTCCATATTAGGAGTTGGTGCTGTTTTGTCCCAAGAAGGTAAACCCATTGAATTTCTTAGCGAAAAACTCACCGAAGCTCGTCAAAAGTGGTCTACTTATGAATTAGAGTTCTATGCTGTGATTCGTGCACTACGAAAATGGAGACACTACTTAATACACAAGGATTTTGTCTTGTATACTGATCACCAAGCCCTCTAGTATATTCGAAAATCAATCACCATCCAATAGAATGCATGCAAGTTGGATTTCTACCTTGCAAGAATATACGTTCTCTATTCAAGACAAGTCCGGGTTTGAACAACAAGGTTGCGGATGCACTAAGCCGTTTCACAAATCATAGTGCCCGTGAATTACTCCTTGTTACTATCCGTAAGAAGTGATTGCCTTTGACTCCTTAAAGAGTTATATCCTAACGATCCAGACTTTTCCTTACTATGGCGAAATGTTCCTCCGCACAACAAGGTACGGGTAATTTTGTTTTACATAATGGGTTTCTTTTTAAAGGTAGCCGCTTATGCATTCTGATGGTTCCATTCGTGAACACCTTATTAAGGAGTTACATAGCAAAATGGTCTTTCTCGCCATTTCGGGCGAGATAAGACTATATCTCTAGTCGAAGTCATTACTTTTGGAATTCTCTCAAAAAGGATGTCCATGATTTTGTGCGACGTTGTATGGTTTGTCAACGAAGTAAGGGTCATGCACAAAATACAGGATTATACATTCCTCTTCCGTTCAGTATGCTCCTTGGGAAGATATATCAATGGATTTTGTGCTAGGTTTACCAAGAACCCAAAGAGCTCATGATTCTGTTTTTGTGGTTGTTGATCGCTTCTCAAAAATGGCACATTTTATTCCTTGCAAGAAGACTATGGATGCTGTGACTACGGAAAATCTTTTCTTCCGTGAGATAGTCCGTTTACATGGTATTCCAAAGACCATTACTTCTGATCGAGACACTAAGTTCTTAAGTTGGTTTTGGAAGACACTTTGGACTCTTCTCCAAACCAAACTCATTTTAGTAGCACACTCACCCACAAACAGATGGGCAAACCAAGTAGTAAACCGATCATTAGGAATCTTATTCGTTGTTTATCCTAGACAAGCCTAGACAATGGGATCTATCTCTCGCTCAAGCCGAGTTCGCCATAATTCAGTTCCTAATCGGCCTACAAAGTTATGCACCTTTTCGATTGTTTATTCCAAGGTTCCTAACCATACATTGGATCTCGTCTCTTTACCATCCATTCCTAGTTCCAATGTTGCGGCAGATCACATGATAGAGTCCCTACAAGTGCTACATGATAAGGTAAAGAAAAACTTGGAATGGATGAGTACAAGATAGATGCTGATCATCGACGTCGTTTTCAATCCTATGAAGTTGGTGATCTGGTTATGGTGTACTTAAGCAAGGATCATTTTCCGACGGGTACATACAACAAGACGAAGTATAAGAAGATTGGTCCTATCCGCATTCTCAAGAAGATCAAAGAACAATGCATATGTTGTCGACCTCCCACTAATATGAACATTTCGTCCACATTCAATGTTAAGGATATCTTTCCTTACTTTCCTACGATGATGTTTCTCTTCCAACACCAAACTCGGGTCGAGTTCTTTTCAAGAAGGGGGCCTGATGTAGAACATCTAGACAAAGTCACCCCGTTTGACAATAGTGTCAAACCGTATTCTATTTCTAGTATTATTTCCTAATTTATGATTTCCTATTCTAGAACTATTCTAGAACATATTAGTTTCCTAGTTTGGTATGATTTCCTTTTCTAGTTTTATTACTTTTAGGAAATAGTGAAGCCTATATAAGAAGGCCTAGCCTTGTAGAATTCCTACACATTCAACATTATTATCTTATTTGATTTATCAAAGATATTTTATTTAGTTATTGTTTTCTAGTTTTCTTATAACTTTTGTGAATCTATTGATTTCACACTAGTTTTCACTACCTTTTGGATCCTTGATCCAAATTATTACGCTTCCGCTACGTTACATTCTTTTGTTGAGATGGAGTCATGCAGCGAGAGCCGCGTTTGGTTGTTTATATTTCATTGTCAGAAAATTGAGTTTATTTAGATTGTTAGCGTCAAGAGGTTCTGTAGATTTGGGTGATCTTGGGTCTTTCGCTCAAGAACACGAACGAGTTTGCTGATTTCTCTCCTCTCGGAACGATTTAACTAACCACTTTCAAGAGCACGTGTACTAATCTGATTCTTTCCTGTAGCCCAATTTTCTGTACATGCTATCCCTATCCTGTGAAATGTTCAAGTAACATCAACCCATATATTTTTCTCTATTAAACTGCATCTTCTTTAAGATTCTTATCTATCTGTACCTAACTGTCTCTATGGTGGCTAGATGATGCACAAATATAGTTTCTGTAGCGTTTTATGTCAGTTGGAACCAAATTTAATGCTGATGACTTCACTTTAGCAAAAAGGGGCTACAGTGTTGAAGATTGTTTTCATATTAAGATAAGAGTGCACTTCTTGTTAGAAGTTGCTCTGTTTTTGTTTTGCGTACTTGATTTTACTATGGTCTATCCAGTGTTGAAGATGCTTTCAGTAAGATATGGAGCAGGGTTTTGTTTTGCTTGCTTGTTTTTATATGGTTTGCAAATGTGAATTCTGGTCCACACACTGCTGTGAAAGACTTCTTGACTCTTACTTTAATTTTCTGGTGTGGTAGGTAGTCAGCCTATGTTGCTCCTGAAGTTTTAATTGGGAATTATTCTGAAAGGTGGATATCTGGAGTGCTAGTGTAATTTTTCACGCCCTTTTAATTGGCGTTCTTCCATTCAAGGTGAGTCGCTGATAAAGTGTTTGAGGCAATCAAGAAAGTGGAACTGGATTTCAGAAACCGCCATATGGAGTCTATATCTCAACCTGCTCGTGATTTAATTGGACGAATGCTCACAAGGGTGTCTCAGCTAGGTTAATTGCAGACCAAGTTGTAAGTAATCCCTAATTTTCTTTTTGCAGTCCCTTCTTCATTTCATGCTTCTATCATTTTTTCCGCTTTATCTGTCTTAGAAATTCTTGTAACAAAAAGGTCTGCTGATATTCCGACTAGTGTTTACTTGACACTTCCTGCAGTTTTGACATCATGATACCCAGATCAAAAGGGATTGGCTGACCAACTAAAAGGATATGCTGCTTTATGCTTCTGATATTTGATCAAAACAATTCCCATTTGTCATTGAGGACACAAAGCATCTCCAGTATTTGTATTGCCAATATCAGGCGAGGCTGGGTTTCTCTAAAAATTTAATAGCACAGCACGATACTAACCTTGGCTCAGTCATTTGGTATCCACTTAATTTTTTAAGTTTTTGTTGAATATTAGAGCAAATTGTTGTGTTATGGTTATATATTGGATTTTTTTTTCTTTTTTTAATTTAGAAGATTAATTATTTAAGACTATTTTAACTTATAGTTCATTCAATCTACAAATATGGCGCATTCAATCAACTGCGATGGCGCATCTAAAACAACCCGGGAATAAACAGGCTTGGGCAGATGAGGCTGTTGTGCGCGCAATGAAGAAGGAAGGGTGCTTTGTGCTATTGAGAACCATTAGGATTTACCTCGGCAATTATTTTGGCTTGAGAGGAATGCTAATTGGTCTGCTTCTGGGAATGAACATCACATCACTCATCATTGAAGGCTGATTCAATTTCCCTTGTGAACTCTTGGTGAACAATCTTAGCATATAGCGGGGTTTCAACACACCACAGAGTGAAATTAAAACATTGCAAGAAATAAAACAAAAATTAAATCTAAGTGACACCTTTGGCTAATCCGGCGTAAGCCCTAACACACACAACTTCACTCAATTTATACATGCGGAACTCTCCAAACCTAATTCCTCAAAATCGAAATTAAATATAAAATAACTCACAAACTCTCACCCATACTACGAATTGATGTTTCCCTCACGATTAGTCATTATTTGGGGCCGATGTGTGCTTCCTCCGTAAAGCGAAACCCTAGTTTTATTTATTCTTCAGACCTCTAGGGTTACGAGAGAGGCTAGGTTAGAGATATCTAAAACTAGAGGTGGCGGGTGTAGGCTGGTGTAGCTTCTGCTGGTGGCTTGCGGTGTCGGGGAAGGAGATGGTGGCGCTGCCGCCATGGTGGGGTAGAGAAAACAAGAAGCTGTAGCCGGGTTTCTCAAGGTAAGGGAAGAGAAGGAAATGAGTTAGGTTTTTGGGTAAAGAGCTTATATGAGCTATGGTGTTGAGCTTTCTGCATCGTAGATTTGATGGGAAGGCCGGAGCGATCGTTGAATCTTGGCTGGGAGATCTGGACGGCCGAGGATGGATCGACCGATTTGTGTGGAGCGAGAGCAGCGACGAACGATGTGCAAGGATGCAGCGGGTTGGATGTGGGCGAGGAGATCTCAACGGCTCGAAATGATGGGCTTGGATCCGGTTCGTGGAGTGGGAGATGGATAGCTCGAGCCCATGTATGTAAATGAGTTGCTACTTGTTGGGTTGCAAGCTGTTGCCGCGGCTTGACTTTACGCTCCTTGGGCACTTGACTCCAATTCTTCGCTCTTTTGGCTCTCGATTCTCCCGAGCTTTATTTATTACCTAAAAACACAAAATTAATTAATACAAATATTTATTCTTAAAACAAGGAAAACAAAGAATGCTGGGATAATATCCGATTTCTCTAAGCGCAAAAGATGAGTAAAATACCAATAAAAAGGTGTATAAATATGCACTATTTAGCACTCATCAAATACCCCCAAACCTCGAATTTTACTTGTCCTCAAGTGAAACAAAAATAAGAAATCCTAACTATACCCCTGTCGGCAGGTCTCTCGAATGCATTTAGCGTATGCACTAAGCCTTTAAACCTGAAGGCGTCCCTAGCGGACGAGTTATAGTCTCGTGAGGGTTTCAAGAGGTGTACCCACAAAACCTTCTCCAACTTCGGAGTGTAAAAGAGTCTCAAGCATCCAAGGAGCTGAGAGGACATAGAGTTTACGTGCTAGTACGGAAGTTAGAACTATCGAAGAACGCTATTCATCCTTAAGTGCCGAGCGAAAGTAACCATACCATATGAAAGAATTCGGATTCGATTATGATCATAAGTCTCACTTCGCCTCACCATTAAGGTTTTATGATAATTGCACTCAAAAGATCGCTTTTTTAGTCTCTCATGTGTGCGGCGGAATAAAGAGAGAAATCCTCGCACACGTTGTAGGTAAGAAGGATAACCTTCCGAAATAAAATCTCAGAGACTCCACAGTGTGGACAAAAGAATCTTTTTCCGATGATCTCTAAGAAAGGAAATCAACCATTAGTAAGGGGTGGGAGTACTCACTCACTTCTCACCCGATCGGCAATTAATATCACTCTCATAAGAAACCATAGAAACGTCTTCAATCTTCGGTCTTGGTCTTCAATGTTGATGAAGAACTTCTTCACAAAACTTGACAATTTTTAACTTTTCTAATCAAATTCCTTGTTGTTTGGATTTTTCTTTTAAACTCTTCTTTACCATGGTAGCAAAAATAAGAAAATAAACTACAATTTTTTTTTTTTTTTTTTTTTTTTTTTTTTAAACATAAGTGAAAATAAAAATACAAATACAAATAATGAAACAACTAACTCCATGGACAAAGGACTTTATCACTCAATTTTTCCACAACTTGTATTGTCTTGATTTTATAAATTTTATTAATTCTCATCTTATTTTCTTTTCTTTTGTTTTGTTGCACATAAACTTGGACTATATCAATTTTTCTTTCCATATTTCCGATTCGCTCCGTTCTTGACGATGATGTGTTTCTATGGGTCTTCTTTGATTGAGAGAGAGAATGATGCTAACCAAATCGGTATTTAGAAGGTTTTCATCTTTAGACGTCACCCTCATGATTGACAAAAACTAGCACTCAAGAGATCAAAAGTAGTGCCGAAATGGTGCGAAGTTGGGTAGCTCACCATTCCCACCGATTTACGTACGGTGACACACACTCTAAATGCCTTTCTAAAAGTTGCAAAAATTTGAAGGTTGGTGCCTCACTTGATGTAAATTGGGTAGTCTCCACTATGGGTGATCACAATTCTACTACCGAATATCTAAACAAGACTCTAATTCGCCCTCCGTATGGTTAAATCCAACTTTAACGCTCTAATCAACTAAGGAACCCGATTGTGTTCTCCTGCACTTCCAATTTCGTTATTTCATTTAATCTCTATGTAAACATAGCTAAAAGCATGCTAGTGACTCTAAAATCTCTAAAGGTTTGGAGTTTTTTTATTTGCAAAAGTTTTTGAATTTTTTTTTTTATTTTTTTGTTTTTTTTTTTTTTTTTTTTTTTTTTTTTTTTTTTTTTAAAAGGTGAAATAAAAGACTAAAAACTCTAAATGCAAAATAAAAACTAAAAACTCTAAATGCAAATTAAAAACTAAAAACTCTAAATGCAATTGCACCCCCAAACCTAAATCAAACATTGTCCTCAATGTGTCACAGATAGGAAAAATTTAAACAGTCACATACCGAGAGAACAATCTTTGAAAAGATAAAAAGGGAAGAGATTACGGATGCCCAAGAGCAAGGGGTTGAGCTTCGTTGTCAAGGCAAAATCCAACATTCTCAGTGGTGATTATATCGGATTAGCATAATATATGTGCAAGAAGACTCAACCGAATCAAGAAAAGAAAAATTTAACAAGTCCTAAAAAAATTTTACTAACTATCTAAAAAGTTGAGGGTTAACCCAAAATAATGTACAGAAACATAGAACATGAAAATGGGATTTGGTTTATGTGGGAATTTGGTTTATGTGGGATTCATTTGGTTTTGTTGGGAAAGTTTGGTTTATTTGGGATTTTGGTGTTTGAAGCCCAAAATTTTTGAATCTGCACAGCCCAGTTGTGTAGCTTAGTTGGTCTGGCCCAGAAATGAATTGAGTTGGAATTTGAGTTTTTGGCGGCCAGAGGGAGTTAGAGTCAACAGAGAGGCTTATGGTTTAGTTATGTGGGCTGATGGTTAAAGTGCTGGCCAGTGGGTCTTGGTTTGGTTTAAGCCCAGCGGTGTGGCTTATGTTAGCCAGTTCAGTTAGTCATATAATGCCACAGTGAGCTTGAAGCCCAGTTGGGTTGAGTTTGGCTCATTTGTGTAAGCCAGTGAATCGGGTTTCATCAGTGACTAAAATGTTCAGTTTTGTTTATTGGGCTCAATTATTATGTGCAAGCCCATCAATTTGGGGTTTAGTTTGGTCGACGATTGGCAACCCGTTGGCAGAGATTGGCACACTGAGAGCAGCTCAAGCTCTCCATATATAGGCAAATTCACACACAGGTAATACAGACTAGCACAAATTGATAGATTTTCTCAGGACTGGGCACCCAAGTGCTTCTATCATTGAAACTACACAAAGACATTGACTTAGTATCTCACAAAGACAAAGTGATATACAATTCACAAAAGAAATGACCCAATTTCTCAACAGCATAAGAAAACATTCACAAAGACAGATAGACAATGGCTCAACTCGCGGCTTGAGGCCGGAGAGTTAGAGCATAATTGAGCTCAACCACGGCTCAACTCACGGCCGTGGGCCGGGAGTTCGCGGATTACAGGCGGATACAACAAGGGCTGGGCCGATAACTGGTTTTCCAAGAGGCAAAGACAAACTCAACAGCTCGAAATTTGGAGTTTGGCTCACCGTGACGTATGTGTTGCATGAACGGTTAAACAACACAATGCTCAAATGGCGGATGGTTCACACATTCACGGTGGAACTTGGCTCAATTGTTCCTCTTGAGTGTAGATGACTCATACAAGTTTTTAAGCAAGGTTTAGCATGCATAAATAACTCACAAGGCTCACAGGGTTATGCACATATTCCACAGGGTAGGTTTAAGCACAGGATGCAACTCAAGGTCAAGGCTGCATGCACTACCGGCTATCACCCAAGGCAAGGCAGCATGGGGGCTGCGTTATGCCTCACCTAACTTAAAATTCCAAGGCAAGGCAAAGAACAGTGTAATGGCTTACCAGTTTTATGCACAAGGTGACCGGGATGCTCATGGTTATAATTTTCATTCATTCAAGCAAGGTCGAGGTACATTACCACCCGCCCTTTTCCTCTCCTCTTCCTTGGTTGCAATGCTCACAACCGAGCACCCGGCAAAACCAAGCTTGGCAATGCAGTGGTTCAATTACGTGCCTCGGTTACCGCGCTTTTCCGTGTCTTCTTTGGTTGGCTCAGGTGCTCAGCAAAGACACGGGGGTACCTCGCCCAACTCAATGAAGATTTTCGCCCTCACAAGCAAAAGCAAAGAGAGTAAACTACGGCATAAGCCCCGAGAATTGGACTATCACAAGGGAGAACCGATTCAATATGCAAAGAATGCACTAAGAGAATGCAAGGTAAAAATGTAGAAATGGAAATTACAAATAAGTGCCGGGATATGATAATCTAAATTACACTAATATGAGGACTAAAAATGTGCCAAAGAAAGCTAATATGCGGGGCTAAGTTACGTATGCAATTTAAACTAAGTTATACTAAAATGATACTAGCTAATATTTACAATGGTGAAAATCAGTAAAGCAAGCAAGAATCGACAGGGCACACGCCAAGTCCCCGGCAACACACTCCGGCTAATCCAGGCGTAAACCCTAACACACACAGCTTCACTCAATTTATACATGCAGAACTCTCCAAACCCTAATTCCTCAAAATCGAAATTAAATATAAAATAACTCACAAAACTCTCACCCATACTGAATCGATGTTTTCCCTCTGATTAATTCGGCTGAAAGTGATGTGTGCTTCCTCTCAGAAAGAACCCTAGTTTTATTTATCTCTTTTGACAGCCTCTGTGGTTACGAGAGGGCTAGGGTTAGAGATATCTAAAACTAGAGGTGGCGTGTAGGTCAGAGAAGCTTCCCTGTGGCTTGCGGGTGTGGGGAAGGAGACGGTGGCGCTCTGCCATGGTCGGCAGAGAAAGAAGAGCAGCTCTGGTTTCGCGTCTGCAGAAGAGAAGGAAACAGAGTTAGGTTTTGGGTAAAGAGAGCTTTATATAGGAGCTATGGTGTTGAGCGGGTGCATCAGAGATTTGATGGGAAGGCCGGAGCGATCGTTGGATGCTACCGGGAGAGATCCGGCATGCCGGGGACGGATCGACCGATTTGGTGTGGAGCGAGAGCAAATGGGACGAGCCCATGTGCAAGGATGGCAGACCGCTGGATGTAGCCGGGGAGATCTCAACGATTCAAAATGATGGGCTTGGATCCGGTTCGTGGGTGGGATGGATAGCTCGAGCCATGTATGTAAATGAGTTGCTACTTGTTGGTTGCAACCATTGCGCGCTGAACTACGACTTCTGCTCCTTGGGCACTTGACTCCAATTCTTCGCTCTTTTTGGCTCCTCCAGTTCTCCGAGCTTTATTTATTACCTAAAAACACAAAATTAATTAATACAAATATTTATTCTGAAAACAAGGAAACACAACTGGGGATAATATCTGATTTCTAAGCGCAAAAGATGAGTAAAATGCCAATAAAAAGGTGTATAAATATGCACTATTTGGCACTCATCAACTACCTCACCACTAGCACCACACCCCCTTGGCAAATACAACCACTCATACATAAAATCAAGGAATTACCGTAACAACTATCACTTGGAGATTTTCCATGTCTACAAAGAAGCAAATCAACTTGTTTGATGCTTTAGCAAACTTTGTCGACAGACTCGGATTTGGAGCATGCCGCAACGACACAAATTTGGCTAGATATGCAACTTAGTTTCGAATCGATATGTAATCCAGACAAACTTGGACTTTCCCGTAAATACTTAACATTGTTTGATTTGAATAAAAACTAGTTCGCATCAAAAAAAAAAAATCTAAAAATTTTCAATACACTATAAAAACCTCAAGCCCGTTTGGCCTCCTGCCAGTAGAATGGGTTTTAGGAAATTTTGGCCTCAAAATAAGTGAGCGACAACTGACTTTTTAGGTAGTCAGTTAGAGGCCCTGGCTCAACTTGACGGGTAGTAGGAAATACGCTGCAGTTACTCAGTCCTCTCGCCCGCTTATACAGTAAGTGATGGGACTAAGGCCTGTGTCCACAGTAGAGTAATGTATGGAAAATTAATGGAAAACTAAAAGAATCATCATTTGGGGCATACAAGAAAAAATTTGGGGCATACGGACTTATACCATCCAATGATGTATATAAGGGTATCCTAATGATGCTTAAGTTACTATAATACCCCCGCATAGTTTAAATTACATTAATGCCCTTCCACTAAATTAAATTCTAATCCTAAAACTCTCCCACCAATTAACCCATCCCCAATTAACTACCCCAATTAATTACCCTACTAATCAACTAAGGTTACCCATTACCAACTAATACTTAATTATTATTTTTTTAAACCTAAAATTTTCAAAATCAAAAACTCATTCTCTCCTTCTTCTCCAAAAATGTAACCGAACTCCCCTCCTTATTCTCAAGAGTCTGATTTTCGATTTGTTCTGATTAAACCCATATATGGCACCTCGTGTTAGCGTGCCTAGAAATACTGACGTAACTCGGGTGTTTGTTCATAGCATCTCACCCAGGGTTTTTGGAAAAGACGGAGATGAAGAGGATAAGGGATTGATTAGTGTTGGAGAGCGAGAATAGACCCCTGATTATAAAATTGCACATAGAAAGGTATTTCCCACAAATATTGCTTGGTTTTTCGTATTTAGTGATTTCATGACATGTAATCGATGATTCCTCTAGGTTTTGAGTTCCAAGAGTAGTGTTCTACCAAATTTAGCACCAACTTAATTCTTTTTTCTACAGACGGGGTTAATGGCTTCGATCGAAACATGTAATGTTTTGAATATCGAATGAGCCCTAACTCCGAGTGTTCATTATAATTGTTTTTATCTTGTCAGTAACTTGGATACGATTACTTAATAATCCATCTTACACTACATTGTTCGACATTGTTCGCCCATTCGATAAATATCGAATGTGCCGAACTTTGACTCTGTGTATGGCTAATAGCTTCCTTTATAAACTTGTCCATTTATAGGTGACTTATCACACTCACTAGTGGAAAATGGGTATTTAGCAACCCACATCAAAGACCCTCGTTGACCGTAGTTAGACCGTTGACCAAAGATAGTAGTCTCTAATTTGGTAAAACACGGAATAATTCCGAGAGCTTAATAAGTCGTCTCGCACTAGAAATTTTATTTACTATTTTGCCATCATGGAATCACGGCTCAACGACCCTCAACTCCGCGATTTAAATCGGTACTTTCCAGGAGCCTATATATATCTCTTATCTTTCTCTCTCTTCCTTCGCTCACTTCACCAAACCTATACCAAAAGTTAAAACCCTTCTCGATGAACACCACCACAACAGTTGTCCACCATGAATTTATTCATCCGAAAATCTAATAAAACTCATAAATCTTCCACGTCTATGAATTTTGTGAAGTTAGGGTTTGATTTTTCAAACAACAACATGTGCAGTGTGATTAGGTTTCAATTCAAATTATCTTTATTTTCTTTTTCTTATAACTTCATTTGTTGATTTGGTTGATTCTCTTCATTGGGTTTTAACCATTTTTGATTATTGTTGATTCTGTTGATTTCTCAATTTGGTCTGCTTTATTAGGGATTGATTTTACAAACTTCACGGGTACATTTTGAGTTTTAATTTTTTTTTTTCTTTTGTTGATTTGCTGATTCTCTTCATTGGGCTTTAACCATTTTTTCGATTATTTGTTGATTTCTGTGTTGATTTCAATTTGGTGCAGTTTATTAGGTTTTATTTACAAACTTCATCGTGTACAAAATTTGAGTTTTAATTTTTTTATTTTCTTTCCACTTGATTTTCTTTTTGGTTACGTTTGTCTTCATTGGGTTTTTGGTATCTGGGTGATGTTAGTTATTTTCTATGATCTGATTGGGTTTGTTTGGTTAGATTTAGTCTTTGTATCATGTATTGGGGTCTAGGTAATGAAGTAATCTGTTTAGTTTTAACTGATTTTGTCTCAATTCATGTGAAAGGATTACTGGTTTGGTGATGTTAATATACAAGCATGTTATGTTTTCAGTGATTATGATGGAGTACTAGGTTTGCTTTGAATTAATTGTGTTTTGGTTGATGTCAAATGTAATGGGATTTCTGTTTCTAACAACATGATAGTTATAAAATGAATACTCCGGTGCTTGTACGTATATTAGTATTTGATTATGTATGATGTTATTCTTTAGTTCGAACTTGATTTAGAATGATGATTTTTTTATCCAAGTTGACTAGGTTTTACGTGTTACTTTGTTAATCTTTCAGTGATTTTCTTGTAGACAAGTATGAGATGAGGAGGGGTCGATTTGGTAAAGGACAGACTGATTAAGACCTGGATTGTATGCCAACAAGTTAATGTTGGTTCTGCGGAAGAGGTGATCAAATACTTTGCATCTTTCAACCGAGAAAGCCGAGATGCAAAGATAATAATATTTTGAATAGTGGTAAGTAGAGTTGTCGTTCACTGGACTTGTTGAAATTGGATTTTGGATTTAATAAAGAAAAAAATAATAAAAATAGAGAAAATATACAATTTATGTCACAAGATGAAGAGAGTTACCTGGGACTAGGGATTCCACCAATTCTCACATTCATGGGTTCATCTATTCATTCGACAATTAAAGCTCATAAAATAAACAAACATCGACTCTAATTCTTTTGCTGCTGTAGATTTTATAAAGAATTATATGGGCAATTCACAAGCATGACGCATCTAAAGTACTAAGACTAAACATGCGACATCTAACGAATTCACAAATAATCAAGAAAAATCATAAATCAATTATAATAGTGCAAATAGTCATAAAGGAATTAAATAGAATTACTACATGGGTGCAAAATGCTTCTCCGTCATTCCGATTGATGGGTTCTAGCTACGCATGGTGAAAACACACTCAAAGGATTTTTTTCATTGCTCAAAAAGGTGTGTTACAATGGTGAAAAGGAATAAAACAGTGATTCTGCTCTCACAAAACTCCCATCTCCTAGATAATCCTGCTTTGGTTCTACTATCACCTATTTATACACAACAACCCATTACTCAAACATCTTTTCAAAATCTTCTTCCATAACTCCATGGATCTTCTCTTTAATGAAAGATATTTCATGAATAATTTCTTTCTCCATTATCACAAATCTTCTTTATTTGCTAGAATAAAATCCTAGGGATATTATCTTTTTTTATTTTTTAAATAAAACCCAAGATTTTCTTTTCCTTTTTGAATAAAAACCAACTCATAAATATATTATCTCTTTTAACTTCAAGATATGGAAACTTCCTGTATAATAGGCAAGAAGATATCTTTGCCTTAAATCTTTAAAATCTCCCATAAATTCCGTGAACTGTTTCAAAATGAAGAAGGAGAGGGTGCCTCTTAACCAAAGGATGGGGCCAAGTTAGCGGCTTCGTCCTTGGGTAAATAGTAAAGAAGGTGCCCTTAGTAAATGATGTGCCTCTTATCCAAAGCAAATTGTTTAACAAATGTCCCCGAGGGTGCCTTTTATCAACTTTTCGAGCCGAATTTCCCAAAAAATATTTATTGCTCAAAAATACCTACAAACACACAAAACACCAAAATTAGTACAAAATCGAGTGTGAAATAATATATAGTATTGAGATCAAATTAGACACAAAAATGTCTATCAAATACCCCAAACTTATTATTTGCTAGTCCTCGAGCAAATTTATTCGAGAAAATAAAATCATTTGAACTCCCCTAGTGGCCTTAGTGGCGGAGTGTTGTCTCCTAGGGTTTACCAGAGGTGTACCCACAAAACCTTTACTCCGGACCTACATCTACGCACAACCTCGGGAAGGCACTAAAGAATCTCCTTGGTTGGCATACAATCATTGACTATAGGAGGAAGTACTCCCCTGCGAAATTCCAATTGTCAGTAACGAGTTTGCACTCAAAGCATACTAAAATTCATATAAAGTGATTTGAGCCTACTCGATAGTTCGGACATCATAAACAGAGTCAACCAATCACATGGTTAGATTAAGAAGATGGATTTAGAGAAAAAACGCAGATATGTCGGGACTAAGGTGAACTCATCCTACCGGACTCGAGATAATCGTTCCGGACTAATATCAACACAACTGCATATACAAGGGAACCGGTGGTCGATAATCCTAACTCTGTCAACTGTAACTGCATATACAAGGGTACCAAAGTGGGTTTGATTTTATTGAATTTATTCCTATTGGTCTAATGGTTTGGTCTCAATTTTGTTTCTCGAGTTTTTTTTTTTTTTTTTTTTTTTGTATCTCTGGGCCACTTATTTCCCTCACCCTAAGAATGGTAAAAAGAAAAAGAAAAAGAAGTGATCGTGATTCTTTCTATGTTTCATCACGAGGATATGGCGAAACTACCATGTTTTCTTTTCTAACACTGAAAGCACAGGCTTATGAATAGACTCTTCTAGATGTTTCCATCTAATCGATTGGTTCCTCAACTCCTATAATCAAGATGTTTCCATCCACTTGATTGGTTGCCATCCTTAATAAGCATAAATTTCTAGGCACTGAGTTTATTAATTTATTGCAACTAAAAAGTTTCTCCCGTACCCCCCAAACTTAAATCTAACATTGTCCTCAATGCTAAAATATGAAATTAAAAACATGAACAAGGAGAAACTGGCACCCATTCAAAAGACATAAGGGAAAGATATTCCGTGTTGCAAGAATATCAAGTTGCCTCTCAAGAAGTGCTAAGTTTAAAGTCTTCACTTTAAAATGGAAGAGATTAGTCACCAAGAATCATATAACAAAGAAATTTAAATAATCTGGGGTCATCTGATCAAAAAGTGCTAACCACAAGAAGAGGAAAACTCGCAGACCATCAGAAGATATCCAACACACCCTTATATATTGTTTTGTTTAAGACAACTACATCTATTGTGGTTCGGTTCACTACCATAAAAGGGTCTAAATAAAATGTTTTCGTAGGGTACGGACTTCCTCAAAAGAAGGATTGCTTAAGATCGAGTTGTAGAGTCTCGAAATACTTCCAATTAAGAACTTACACATAACAATAACCTGAATAACTGGGATCCTCTAAGTCAATCGGACTTGACTCACACGATTCACCACAAAGTAAGGTGGTCATTCTTAATCAAATGCGTTAACCCTAATGTCTTAAAGTAATTAGGTTTAGTCTTAAACTTAATATTTGACATCTCGAACCCTTATCGTTCCCACAATTGGTTGAAAAATATTTAAGTGGAAAACAAAATCAATCGTGGTATCTAGCATACAACCACATCAACCAGAGGACGGGTTCTTAACAAATCGAATTTCTTTTATGGACAATAACTAGGTTCGGAAAAAGTGTGTGAAGATAATCTTTTAAAATGGTTGAGGCACATATGTCAAGTCCCAATTTAGGGACCTTTATAAGAGTTAGGCACATGGAGAATGATAATCACCCCAAACTTAGAGTTTTCGTTGTCTCTAAAAACTAGTCACAACTTTCTAATTTCAAGGTCATCTCGATTCGAAACGGTCAATTGATTCTTCTAAGCCTCAGGGTATCCCCACTCATCTCTACGAGTTCATTTTTATTTTTTCTAAGTTCATTGTTTCTAAATCGCTAGACTCAAATATACTGCGTTCTTAAACCATCATCAAGCCAGAATCAAAAGGAAATACTATATCGCCTAAACGGGGTATCTCTAGTCAAATCCTCATCCTTTGAATAGGTGAATAATGTTAATATTATCGATTTGAGCCAGAAATAGTACTATCATTATAAAGTTCAACGAGTAACAAATTCCCATCACTATGCCTACATATTTTTTAAATTCTTCATCAACACTATCCTCATCATAATCATAACATGAAAATGGTTGAACCTCATCTAAATTAGTGTTACCAAATCTAACCTCGCTATCCCGATTATAAAAATTGTTCTCATTTTCACGGGTGATATTGGAAAGAATGTATTGGCAATCAAGAGTAATTCGGCAATTCTTTCTTAATCTCTAACTCTAACCTATGTGTTGTCTCGAAGAAACTCCACGTGTTGACTGGGTTAACTTACACGTTGACTCAAGTATCTTACGCGGCTTCATCTAGAGAAGAGGAATTATAGGAATTTTGCTCGTGTGACCTGCATTCATGTGAATAGTAATTGGGCTCACCATGGCATGAGCCATAAACTTCAAAGGTTAGATGCCCTAACCACTATTCACACTCAACATAAAAAGAGCTGATGTCCATATTGTTGATTGGATATTCATATTCATTGTGACGGCTATTATAATCATCTCGGGCTTTGACATCCTAACTGGGCAAGGGAATTTACACAAGCACAAACAAAACTGGCTTCGACCACAACAAACCTACGATTTCTAGCAAACAAAAATCATGATGGCTCCACTTAGATTGTTTCCTGTGATCAGCTTCTAACATCAAAGGGAATTCGTTACAACCGGAAAGCAAACCCCTCCGAATCAATCCGAAGTTCCAAGTAAGTTGAATAGAGGCGAGGGAAGCTGCGTGGGAGCTGATGCCCAAGGCCTCACCGCATTACAAGGCGGCGTAATCACGCATTCAACTCACGTAAACCATCATGAACTTCAAGGTATG
>JAJJWW010011552.1:0-18777 GCA_023531295.1 Papaver armeniacum | reverse complement strand
AAGACCATAGAGGTTGTAATAGTGATAGTAGGGGCGAGCATGGGCCGGTATGGACCGGTTTTCACCTCATCTGCGTCCAATTCAATACACTACGGATTTCAAATTTGGCATCCGCATCCAATCCAACATCCAATGGATGCACGGATGAACGGATTGGGTACTGATAATCCAATGGATTTGTGTAAGTTAAAATTTATAATGAAAAAATAAAGCCTATATAGATGATGACTTCTTATAGAACCTACACATTTTATATATGTATATAAATATAGAAGTGTCATGGACAACACTCCAAGCAAACACCTAAAAATTCTAAAACTATCCATATATTTTCTAGAAATTATATAAATGCCATTAATCTACCGGGTATGGATGTCCAACGGATTTTCAGGGTTGCATCTGGGTCCAATCTATAATTCGTTGGATTTCAAAAATTCCATCTGCGTCCCACCCATTAACGAACGGTCCGGGCATCCATTTCCATAAATACGGTTGGTCCGGGTTAAATCCGCAGATTACGCATGAAACGCTCACCCCTTAAGTGATAGGTGCGATGCGATGAATCGCACCTATCTTAATGGGTGCGAATTACAATGACAATTTTTTTTCTTCTTACAATTCACTCTAATATATTGCCTGGCTTGATTGGGGTATACCCAAACTAATTGGGGTATACCTAATGAGACAAAATAGGGTCATTTTGAAGTAAAGCCAAGCCACCCCTTAACCTTGTATTTTCAAAATGGCTAATATGCCCTTGTTTAATTAACACTAAAAATTATGATTAGGTTAATTAATTGAGTTTAAATTAAAATTTTGAAAATGAAAATCCAGTAGGTTAAACCTTTAATACGTCTTATGAGTTCGATTTCGATCAAAAAATTTGGTTTTCAAAAATGTCAAAGGTCGGCAAGATATACGTTTGAATAAGGTGCCGGCTATATATGGCCGACATTAAGGGTGCACACGGTACGGATCGGCTCGGTTCTTGCCGATACCGAGTACCTGTACCTCCCTAGCCTCGGTTCCTATTTTTTGGACCGGTACTTGTACCCCATACCTGGGTTCCTGGTACTATTCGGGACTTGATGACGGTACCCAATGCGATTCCGTACCCGTCTCGGTTCCGACAAATGTTTTCAAGCATATGACCGTGTACATAAGAGATCCATCTTTTGGGGTGGGAATCCAATAAAAAATGAGTTGATATCATACTTCAATTAGCCAATTTATCAGAATTCCTCGCATTTTAGGAGTTATATCATCTGTTTGAATCTCCATGTAGTTTGCTAGAGATGTGCTTTACGCACGACAAAAACAATATTTCAGCAACGATACCCACAATTTTCATTCAAATCAACAATTTCAACGTCCTAAATCAATTGAATATTGTCAACAATAAAGCAATCACAGATTCATAGTTATAAATTTTATAAATTTCCATCAGCAGTGGTTTTGCTTAATCCAGTAAGCGCCAGTAAAAACATAGCTTGTAGCTTGTAATTCTTTGACCCTGTCTCATGGCAATAAAGGGGCATACTTCTTCAGATCCTCACATATATGCGGTTTCTTGTGCTATGTGATTATCAATTAGAAACACGAAACTTCTTTTCAAGGCACCACCACTGGTTTTGACATCCATCTGAGCAAATCATGACGGTACATTGTCCTAGATTAAGCTTCGAAGTGGTTCAAGAGATAATACTAAACATTGAGTTGGAACAAGACTACAGTAAATTTTAAGCCTGATGAAATATCTTTTAGGATTTATCTCTTATGTGCATATGCAGAATCATGCATAACGAAGTGATGAAATCAAAAAGATGGATCTATTTACCAGATAAATCTAATGGTTATTATTACTCGGTACATTCGGTCCGGGACGGTACGGGACTTGGATAGGACCGTGTACATGTACCTCCCTAGCCTCGGTTCCTATTTTTTGGACCGGTACACTGCACCCCTTTCCTCGGTTCGGGTACAAAAAGCAGTGCAGTTCCAACGGTTCCCGGATCTGTCCATCAGTCCCACTCGCTCTGTGCACCCTTAGCGACATGGTCTTTGTTTGAATAAAATGCCGACCAATTTTAGCCGCAAGGTATTTAAATGAAGAACATGCCGACTTTATTTTTTTGACACACAGAGATGGCTATTGAAAAATATTAGCTCGACAAGGTCCACAAAAAAACCCTTTCTTGGTGAAAAAAACCACGGCCGGTATAAGCTCGGCATGGTATTTAAATGAAGAACATGCCGACTTTATTTTTTTGACACACAGGAGAGGGCTATTGAAAAATATTAGTCGGCAAGGTCTACAAAAAAAAACCGTCTACTGTTCACGCCTTGCGGATATAAGCCTAACAAGGTCTTAAAAAAATACCTGCCGGTGTAGAAAAATTTACAGTCGTCGCCATGGATGTTATGAAAAGTCGGCAAGGTATAGATATGGATATCTTGACGACCCTGTAATTGCTAAATTTAGAGATGAAAAGTCGGCATGTTATTCAACCTTATACCCTGCCGACTATATTTTGGTCGGCAAGGTCGACAAAAAATACCCTGCCGATTTTTGGTTCGTTTTGATTCTTTTTTTTTTTTTTTTTTTTTTATTATTATTATTATTTCACATGTATAGTTAGAGTGATTTTGATTATTTTTTTTTATATGTTTTGGCCGACAAGGTTTTTTAGTATGGGCAATTTGGTCTTTCAACACCTTTTAGACACCCCTTAGCACACTCCTTTGGAAGGGAACAAAATAGGTATACCCCAATTAATCTGGGTATACCCCAATCAAGCCAGGATATATTGGGCAGCCTCAGGCCACTTTAAATTTTGGAAATTTCGTGACCCTTTTGAGCTAAATGGGTGTCTTACCCTTGAAAGTACGTTTGATCCCCTCACATTCTTATTTTCACACTATCTAACAGTTTGTAGATATTATTTTGAATCAAGAATAATGGTAACGTATTTGATGTTAATAGTTTGGGGATATGTTCGTCTTACAAAGATCTACATATCCATAAAAAATGAGCTCATTTCGAAATGTATAACTCCACCATCTACTACTTTCAAAATTTATCATCGAAAGTTGATTAATTCTCAACCGTTAAAATTAAGATTGGTAGATGGTAAAGTTTGGTATTTCGGAATGAGCTCATACGTAGAGCTTTGTAAGACGAGCAAATCCTGAAAATATTAGCTTCAAATACGATACCGTTTGATTTTAATTAAGAAAAAAATGTCTCTCAACATGTGAGATAGTGTGAAAATTAGAGTGCGAGGGGATCCTCCCTCTTTATCTAATATGAGCTTTGAATTATAGTTAAACTGACAAATAAAGCAAGAAAACAGGACTGTGTTGTGAAAATTATAAAGGCCTAAAAGAGATTCAGAAATTACGCGGTTGGCGAAAGCCCATGTTAGCTTCCCCACCTCGGTCGCTCTAAGCCTTTAGCCATTTTTAGCTCGAATCCCATTTTAATTCACAAAATTGGTTAAAAAGACCAAAATCAACAATTCATGGGTGAAAAGGATATTTAGATTTTGATATTGTTTAAATGGACAAAAATGTAAAAATAGCCAGGATGTAAACAGTTTCATCCTACCCATTTTCAAATATTTATTTTATTTTTAATTTATATCAGGATGCATCCAGTTTCATCCTTGTTATTTTAAGTTTAAGTTAGGATGAATCCAGTTTCATCCTTGCTATTTTTTTGGTGTACATTTCACCCATACTAATTTTTACTTGTCCATTTGGACCATGTTTTAAAAATATTTGGACAAATGACTCATTTTCCGATTTTAATTCTTATAATCAATTAGATATGGGTTGTTTGATTAGTTTTAGTGATAATTCCCTAAATTAGTTGAAGGTTTCTATTGCTAAATCGACTCGGTTGAAAGGTTTGAATATCCGTTCAAGTTAATTCAACACAAGTTCAAAAATCCCTATAAGTCAATTTGGACATTTTGGGTTATGAAACGGGCTATAGTTATAATAAATAAATTTTATATTTTTGTTAGAGGGAGGGTCTGTGCACATTCTTATATGTATATTATTTCACATGATTTGAGCCATTTTTTCCCCAAAACCCAAAACCACAATGGATTTAAAGCTAATATTTGAGTCATTTTTTTCCTAAAACTCAAACGACGATGGATTTAAAGATAATATTTTGATAATACTTTCCATTATAAGATTATATTTTTATAAAAAATGACATGAACCTACTTACCAAGTCTCACCATCCACCGATCTTAATTTAAACCGTTACCTTTTAGTGGTTGATTTTCAAACAGGTAGAGATAGTAGTGTTATACGTCTTAGGTTACAAAAAAAAAAAAATATTATGATTGATAAAAACATCGGCCTAAACATATCTGATCACAACTCAGTATTGTAGAAATGTAGATTCATAATTCTATCAGAAATGATGTTTTTATAACAAAGTCCTAAATAAAATCTTTTCATCTTTATAATTTTAAAGAACCGTTTTTTGGGGACCAGCCTTTTTTGGGGGGGATCATGGTTGTATTTTGGGTAAAGACATTAGAAGTAATTCTAGGTCATCCCATATCTAGTTATTTATTTAATACATAATCTACCCTCTTAATTAATTTTAGGTTATGATTAGTGAAATGATTTAGTTAAAAACAATTAGTGAGATTAAATTAAAAGATGGGTTTATTATTAGTTGAGTAGAATTATTGTGAGAGTAGAGTTAGAGAAGATGAAGGAGAAGAACATGAAAAATATTTTTTTTTTTTCCAATTCACCCCATTTGAGTATTCAAATGATGGATTTTATCAACCACAACCGGAGGAAGAGTATTTGGGTGAACAAGTATGCTCCAAACTTAGATAATGTATGTTGAATTGGTAAAAACTTCCCCAAAAATGTAAAATTTTGAATCGAATTTTGAAACGATTCGGTTATTTTATATGGAGAACAAGTAACCGAACTCATCGAAGGTGTAGTTCGGTTGCTTTGTGAGGATGAACAAGTAACCGAACTCATCTGAATGTGTAGTTCGGTTGCCTTGGGAGATAAACAAGTAACTTAGAACTAGTTTGAAGGTTGTTTATAGGTGAAAATCGTTTCTGCTGATTTCGGTAATTTCGGTGAGTGAGTGAGAAACTGATTCAAACCCTAAACAAATGTGCTGCACGTGAGCACTTTATAGGTTCGAGAGATCAATGCACCTGACAAGTCCTACCTAAACCAAGAAATGGTCGTTCCAGACTTGCTTCGGTCACAAAGTGTAGGAGAAGGGTTGATTTGGGGAGGGAAGCAAAGAAAGGTGTTGAGGAGAGTAGTATCTCGACTTGTATCGAAAGTGAAAGCTTAGGAAGCTTGCAAGAGATGGAAGCTTTTGAGAGAGCTTGCAAAGTTGCCTTTACGAGAGTGTAAGTGTAGTGTATTTCTCCGACCGAGACTTGTTGTCTTGTGGAAATAGGTAAGACCTATTTATACAAGTCGAGATTGAAACGACTACCTCAGCCTCATGAAGGAAGAGAGTAAAGGGTGAAATAATGGGAGGAGGTGGTAACCGCATGGTTTAATGGGTGAAAACGTTTTTCACCATTATTTCCTCTTTTATTTGACCGCTTTATTCCTTTTCACGCTTTCTTAAAGTGAGCGTAGTGTACTGCGCATCTTTGTGACCGCCAAACCAAAACCCTAAAGAAGCATCCCCAGTTTGTGTTGATGTCTCGAGTGTTGGTTGCATCTTGAGTGCAAGTGGCGCCGCTAGTGGCGTGTGTGGCATGTGCCAATGGCATGTGCGGAATGCCTTGGTGGTAGGTTGCACGGTTTGCAAGTTTTGGCTACCAGCGTGTGCGTTTGGCATGTGCCAATGGCATGTGCGGAATGCCTTGGTGGTAGGTTGCACGGTTTGCAAGTTTTGGCTACCAGCGTGTGCGTTTGGCATGTGCCAATGGCATGTGCGGAATGCCTTGGTGGTAGGTTGCACGGTTTGCAAGTTAAGCTACCAGCGTGTGCGTTTGGCATGTGCCAATGGCATGTGCGGAATGCCTTGGTGGTAGGTTGCACGGTTTGCAAGTTAGGCTACCCGGCGTGTGCGTTTGGCATGTGCCAATGGCATGTGCGGAATGCTTTGGTGGTAGGTTGCACGGTTTGCAAGTTAGGCTACCGAGCGTGTGCGTTTGGCATGTGCCAATGGCATGTGCGGAATGCCTTGGTGGTAGGTTGCACGGTTTGCAAGTTAGGCTACCGGTGTGTGCGTTTGGCATGTGCCAATGGCATGCGTGGCCATTAGGGCCGTGACCTTGATAGGAAACCACCATTAGCGAGTATGTTGGCATGTGCCAATGGCATGCGGGCCGTTGGGGCCGTGACCTTGATAGGGAAGCTAGCTAGCGAGCATGTTGGCATGTGCCATTGGCATGCGGGGCCGTTAGGGCGTTACCTTGATAGGAAGCTAGCTAGCGAGCATGTTGGCATGTGCCAATGGCATGCGGGGCCGTTAGGGCCGTGACCTTGATAGGAAGCTAGCTAGCGAGCATGTTGGCATGTGCCATTGGCATGCGGGGCCGTTAGGGCCATGACCTTGATAGGGAATCTAGCTAGCGAGCATGTTGGCATGTGCCATTGGCATGCGGGGCCGTTAGGGCCGTGACCTTGATAGGAAGCTACCTAGCGAGCATGTTGGCATGTGCCAATGGCATGCGGGGCCGTTAGGGCCATGACCTTGATAGGGAAGCTAGCTAGCGAGCATGTTGGCATGTGCCATTTTTAAGTACGGCCATGTTGTCGTAGTTGCAAGTCTTGCAAGCCTAGGGCGCTATGTTTGGCGCGGGCCAAAGGCGTAGCGGCTTAGAAATATGGCTTGCGGCACGTGTTGGCATGTGTCTATGGCACGTGCGGCCATGTTGACCTAGTTGCAAGTCTTGCAAACCTAGGGCGCTATGTTGGTCGTGGGCCGAAGGCATAGCGGCTCGGAATTTGGCGTTGTTGCCATGGTGCGCGATATCTCACGGCTTGTTTTGGCATGGTTGCCATGGTGCGCAGAAGTGCGGCTTGGTTTGGGCATGGTTGCCATGGTGCGCAAGATGTGCGGCTTGGTTTGGCATGGTTGCCATGGTGCGCAGTATGCGGCTTGGTTTGGCATGGTTGCCATGGTGCGCAGTATGCGGCTTGGTTTGGCATGGTTGCCATGGTGCGCAGTATGCGGCTTGGTTTGGCATGGTTGCCATGGTGCGCAGTATGCGGCTTAGTTAGGGCTGCACATGGGTCGGTTTGGGTCGGTTTTGGCCTCACCCACCACCCAACCCACTGGTGGCGGGTAATAGGAGTTGTCACCCGCAACTAACCCACCATTACAACGGGTCGGTTTTCACCCGACCCACATTACTGACGGTTGGATCGGGTGGGTGGCGGGTATACCCGTCGTTTATTCTTGATAACAATCTCCGTGATTCATCTGCCTATGGTTTTTATCTTGTGAAACTAGAAATTGATTTTTCAACAAAATATCTTCGTTTTCTGCGGTTTGGATTCAATTAGAAAAGTATCCATACGAACACAATTTACACAATCCAGATTCACGACACAAAGAGAGAACAAAATTGAAACTTGTACATCCAAAAAAATAAAAAATCACAATTTTTCAATTTCAATTTCTGATACCAAAATTTTAGAAACAACAAAACCCTCTCTTCAGAAAAGAAAACGAAAATCCTTCTATTAACTTCAATTTTACTCGCCCTTTTCAGCAAGGATTCATGCATTTGCAAAATCAAATAAACTAATAAATTTTAATAGAAATCAGAAATCAAACAATCAATCAATATCACTTCGTGGTTGAAGGTTTATCTTGTGATTCTTGTGCCTGTTGGGTAACTACTCTTCAGCTCGGTTGGGTGGTTGTTCTTTCATGGCGACTGTTCGTCAGCTGTTTTGTTGATGATTGTTCTTCACCTTTGTTCCACAATCACTGAGGTTATATTCGTATTTAATTAGGATGCAGATGTACATTAGTGTAACTTTACGGTGATTTGAGGTGTTGCCAAGGTGAAGTGAAGAACACCGAAGAAGAGAAGAAGAAGGTAAAGACTAAGCGATTAGGGTTAGGTTAGATTTCTGTATTATATATAAGAATTGAACGGCTAGGATTAGTGGTTGGGATCTAATCTAAGGGTTATGGTATTTTAGGCGGGTGGGCGGGTTGGATTGGGTGATAGGAGTTGCTACCCGCACCCAACCCAATGTAAGGCGGGTTTTGAGGTTGTCACCCATAGTCGACCCGTTCCAAGGCGGGTTGGTTCGGGTTCGGGTAAATTTTGGCGGGTGCGGGTTGGGTTGGCGGGTTGGGTCGGTTTTGTGCAGCCCTAGGCTTAGTTTTGGAATTAGGGTTCTGTGTTGAAAACCCTAATCTGGTATTTTGAAAAAATACCCCTATTAATTATTTACACCTGAGTTAAATGCTCTTATTTAATGTGTTGCGGGTAACACTAGGTCATGGGGTTTTACGATTTTACCCCTTGTCTAAAAACCACCATCAACATTAAGTCCCCCCGCTTTAGCTCGGAACAGGGGCTTTGTTGCGAGGTAAGCATAAGATGGTGACAAACTATTAACAAAGAAACCGTAAAGAAAATTGAAGTAGGCTTGTCGACCTTATAAATAGGATTTGGAATCCTTGCCTCTGGTAGTTTGCACAAATTGGGAGGTCGGCACAATTGGTGGTCCGGTGTAGCAGGCGACGTTGGGAAGTTGGCGTGAGTTGGGAACCGAGGTGTGCTAGGCCGGGTGGGACCGGCGCGAAGTGTAGAAGCCGTTCGTGCTTGCGGCGTGACTGGGCGGCATTGGGAGGTCGACGCAATTGGTGGGGCCGGTCCAATCTTGGAAACCATGCTTGCAGGCGTGACTTGGGAGGCATTGGGAAGTCGCAATTGGTTGGGTCGGTCCAATCTTGGAAACCATGCTTGCAGGCGTGACTTGGGCGGCATTGGGAAGTCGCAATTGGTGGGGCCGGTCCAATCTTGGAAACCATGCTTGCGGGCGTGACTTGGGAAATGGCGTTTGCTGGCTAACTGAGTGTGCTAGTTGGTGAGACCGATGTAAACAAGGAGGGAGTTTCTTCCGATAGCAAAGTTTCCTTATCTTGCTTTCCTTCACGTGCGGCTTCAATTAGGGCATTATTTATGCTAAAATCTGGAAGCGTTATGTCTCTCATTGCTTCCTTTCCCTTTTTAAGGTTTCGCATTCATATCCAAAAAAAAAAAAAATAAAAAAAAAAAAAATAATAGCATCGTCTCCTCGTTTGAGAAAAGGTTTCTTCTTGTTGATTCCCCTTTTCCTTTGCTTTGCCGGTGCGTTTTCTTCTTCTTCCCTTTTTTTTTTTTTTTTTTTTTTGCCATCCTCTTTTTGTATGCGTGTAGACAGGATGGAATTTGATCATATTTCCATTTATTGCAGTGTATGATGGGATCTTCCAGAGAGGCAGTCGTGCTTTTAACCTTTTGGGAAAGGACTTGAGAATCGGCGGAGATCGATCTTCTTCTCTTGAGGAGGTATCGGTCGGGGTTGAATCTTTGTTCCATGAAGCTAATGAAATTATTAAGGACCTCCTTCCCATCTATCCCCACAAAGAAGCAGTGCATGTTCGGACCCCCTTGGGTTCGGTGGACGGAGGAGAACGCCATGGTTCTCGATTTTGATGTGGATGAATCAACAAACTTTCTTGAAGCGTCAATGAAAAAACTTTCGAAAGAGCGTATGATAGGAGCGAGACAACCTTTGAAGTTGATGCCAAAGGTGATACCGGAGGCGTCATGGTGGCGTATGCTGGAATAGTTGTCGGGGAGGACACTGCTGCTGCTGTGGCTGCTTCGGGATGGGATGTTAAGGTTGCCGCTGCTAAAGCCGCCGAGTGGAACCTCAAGGCCGAAGGATTCTTTGGGAAATGCTTGAAGATAGCTTTGCCCGAAGAGACTTGCGCTCCCGCCTTCGAGGGCTAGTCCCTCCTTTTGTTTTTCTGTTAGCTGTGTAGTTCCCTGATGTTTTTCCCTTCTCTTTTTTTTTTTGTAAACACATCCTTCCCTTCTTCTTCATCAGTAAACCTTTTGCTTCATATATATATATATTTTTCAAAGGGGTTGTGGTATGATGGCTCTGCAATGGTTTTCTGGGTTCTTCTGATGTATTTCTCGATATCTGAAGGATTCGCTCGGGAAGAGATATATTTATTTTATTTTATTTTTTTTGACAAAAGGGTAGACCTCCAGGGAAAAAATACAAACGGTGTATTCATCCTGGGGAAGTACAGCTATTAAGAGAAATGATTCAACGGAAGTACTGAGAGTGATTGGGAAATACAGCATTTTAGGGATTGGATTCCTTGAGCCATCGCGAGTGAACTATCACGCCTTCAGGTGTGTCGGTATTGATGAGATTGCAATATCCTCCCAAAAGGGTATCCGCAACCAGGTATAGCTCGCCTTCAACTTCCTCGGGCAAATCCATCTTTCTTGTCATCCTCCCAACTTGAAACGAGCTTTCCTTAATCACTATATCTCCGATTGAAAACGGGTTCAGGCGTCGTGTAACTATTTGAGCCTTGGCTTCGTTGGTTTCGCCAGAAGCTTCCAAGCTTCTTGCAAAGTGTTCGAATGGTCCACTCCCCATTCACATTTTTTGACGGCGTTCGTGCGGTTGTTGCCGAGTCCCCATGACAGAATGGGAAAGAAAAGGTCGGTTGCGAGAAAAGGTTGCTCGGTCGGACTTACTTGCGTTTGAAAATCATGGGCTAGCGCCAACGGGTCCTCTTCGGACTCTTGGCTTCCTTCAATAGCTCGTTGATGTGATAACCCGTGGGGCCAGTTTCTTTGAGGAACCCCTTCGGGCGGGGATGTCGGCCCAGAGGGTGTACGCCCGATTTTGCCTTGTTGTCGAGTGCCCATAAGCGTCCCAAAATCATGTCATGATCTAGTTCTTTGACGATGTGGAACTTCTTGTGCGTTATAGCGTCTCCTATCTCGATCTCTAGGTTGATGTATCCATGCGCGTTCAAAGCCTCTCCTCCCAAGCTCTTAATCACAAAGCGGGAAATAGGTAGCGTCTTGCTTTGTAAATCCATTGCCTTTAGTGTCTTGAAAGTGATGATGTTGTGGTCAGAGGTCGTGTCGATGAGCGTGTCGTCAAGTTCAGTACCTCTTAAACGGGACGTGGTCAGCAGTCCCGAGTTCTCCACTTCGCTTGTTTGGGAAGCTTGGGCCCTTGGCGTGGATTCCAAGGGGAGAAGAAGACGTTTGCCGGATACAACACGATTGAGAGCTGCGAAAATATCTTGGCGCTGAACCTTGGAGAGATAGAGAATTTCGCATATATGTCGCATCATGGATTGCAGGTCTCGTGCACGAGTCCCCCCGGAGGAACCGTAGTTTCTTATTGGGAGTGGGTCTCGATGCACTCTTTCGTCTCCTAGCTGGAGTTCTCCTGCTTCTATCCTTTCCTTGAAAATATGCTTTAATCTGTTGCAATCGCTAGTCGGGTGGTGAACGAACTGTGGTAATGGCAAGATTGGGATCTGCCATCTCGGCCTCGGTTGGTGGACGTCTAGGCGGTGGCGGTATGATGACATCATCTTGAACCCGGGCTTCTAGGAGGTCAATCACCTCCTCGATGGGGAATGGGAAATCAAGGACATTTCCTTCGGTCCCACGATGCTTCACAAGAGTTTTAGTGGCGATCTTCCGTTGTGAGGGCTCTGTTCTTGCCGGCGCTTCACGTTTTACCGTGGCTCGTAGTTGCGGCTTTCCTTTTTCCTCTTTCGTTCACTATGTTCACGGAGGATGAGCCTGCATTAAATTGTTTGCTGATGAGGCGCCTACTCCCGCGAGTTTCGCGTGTGTCTTGATTCGAGTTGGCCTAGTCCTTTCCGGTAATCTTTGAATGCTTGTTGTTCTGCGAATCGTCTGGCGGCCTCATGGAGTTCGGAGAATGTTTGGAAACGCAAGTTTTCTAACGGCGCAGTAGATCGGGACCATACCATTGATGCACGCGTTTACCAATTGTTGCTCGGTCACATTTGGGTCGTGGCAGTCGAGTGCTTGAACCCTGAACCTTTTGACGAAATCATTTGGATGTTCGTTATCCCACCGGTACATTCTCCCGAGGTCTGAAAAGGTAACTTGTTCAGACACGAAGAAATACTTCTTGTAAAACGCGGTGACCATGCTACTCCAGTTGGGAATGCTTTGTTCGGTGGGATCTTCTTGTACCATGTATACGCCCTTCCTCCTAAGTGATTTTGAAAATTCCCTTAAACGAAGAACGTGATTATATTCATGTTCACCCAAGGATTCTAGGAAACGAGAAACATGTTCGCGTGCATTCCGGTACCATCATACAGGGTAAATTGAGGGAAGAGTACCCCCTTGGGAGAGGATTCTCTCGTATTTCGGACGGGTAAGGGGTTGGTGATGATGTACATCGAACTCATCATGCTTGATTCGGTCACGTAGGAGTTGTTCCAAATCCTCTCTCATGACGAAATTTGGTGGTTGATTTCTCTCCAACGGGACTCTAGTGCGAGTTTCTTCATCCGTGAAGGCGTGCTCTGCCGAGGTGCCAGCGTCAGGGTTGTTGGAGATGTTTCTAGGCGTCTCTGGAGGATGTGACTCACGGGGTAGTCGCTCTGTCAGGGTTTTGAGAAAGGTGAGCACCTCCTTTTGTGTTGAAACCATGTCCTGCATGCAGGCTGCGGCGGCGTCTCTGTCGTTCCATCAAATCGGCGATGGTGACGTAAGGGCGACTTCCTCTAGTCCCTCCGGTCTCGTCCCGTCGGCGGGGTAATGGAGCCTTAGTTGTCGGAGCGCCATCTTTGGAAGAAGCATTCCTCGTCGCGGTGGCGGCCCTAGCCTGGTGATTTGGGGCATGACACTGAAGTGATATTCTCGTTGCCGTGATTAGAGGGTTGTGCGGAGACGCTAGAGGAGGCAATGGCTCCCCACAGTGATATGCGGTGTTACACTTGGAGGAGTGCATTCGATGTTCTTTGTTGTCGGTGGTGAAGTAACTATGTTATGGGAGGAGACGCCAACATCGGGAATGCGTTACGCGTTCTTTGTTCTCTGCGGCCGCTCCGGATCCGAGTTCCACCATGTTGGGATTTGACGTTCGGAAACGAAATCAAGAGTTGGAGTTGATATTGTAGCCGATAGATCAATCCTCCCGCCGTGGTCGCCAATTGTTTATAGGTGAAAATCGTTTCTGCTGATTTCGGTAATTTCGGTGAGTGAGTGAGAAACTGATTCAAACCCTAAATAAATGTCTTGCACGTGAGCACTTTATAGGTTCGAGAGATCAATCCGTACAAGTCCGGCCTAAACCAAGAAATGGCCGTTCCAGACTTGCTTCGGTCACAAAGTGGAGGAGAAGGGTTGATTTGGGGAGGGAAGCAAAGAAAGGTGTTGAGGAGAGTAGTATCTCGACTTGTATCAGAAAGTGAAAGCTTAGGAAGCTTGCAAGAGATGGAAGCTTTTGAGAGAGCTTGCAAAGTTGCCTTTCTGAGAGTGTAAGTGTAGTGTATTTCTCCTGACCGAGACTTGTTGTCTTGTGGAAATAGGTAAGACCTATTTATACAAGTCGAGATTGAAACGTACCCTGGCCTCATGAAGGAAGAGAGTAAAGGGTGAAATAATGGGAGGAGGTGGTAACCGCATGGTTTAATGGGTGAAAACGTTTTTCACCATTATTTCCTCTTTTATTTGACCGCTTTATTCCTTTTCACGCTTTCTTAAAGTGAGCGTAGTGTACGCCGCATCTCTGTGACCGCCAAACCAAAACCCTAAAGAAGCATCCCCGGTTTGTGTTGATGTCTCGTGTGTTGGTTGCATCTTGAGTGCAAGTGGCGCGTGTGGCATGTGCCAATGGCATGTGCGGAATGCCTTGGTGGTAGGTTGCACGGTTTGCAAGTTTTGGCTACCGAGCGTGTGCGTTTGGCATGTGCCAATGGCATGTGCGGAATGCCTTGGTGGTAGGTTGCACGGTTTGCAAGTTTTGGCTACCAGCGTGTGCGTTTGGCATGTGCCAATGGCATGTGCGGAATGCCTTGGTGGTAGGTTGCACGGTTTGCAAGTTAAGCTACCAGCGTGTGCGTTTGGCATGTGCCAATGGCATGTGCGGAATGCCTTGGTGGTAGGTTGCACGGTTTGCAAGTTAGGCTACCAGCGTGTGCGTTTGGCATGTGCCAATGGCATGTGCGGAATGCCTTGGTGGTAGGTTGCACGGTTTGCAAGTTAGGCTACCAGCGTGTGCGTTTGGCATGTGCCAATGGCATGTGCGGAATGCCTTGGTGGTAGGTTGCACGGTTTGCAAGTTAGGCTACCAGTGTGTGCGTTTGGCATGTGCCAATGGCATGCGTGGCCATTAGGGCCGTGACCTTGATAGAAAACCAATTTGAAAGTATGTTGGCATGTGCCAATGGCATGCGGGGCCGTTAGGGCCGTGACCTTGATAGGGAAGCTAGCTAGCGAGCATGTTGGCATGTGCCAATGGCATGCGGGGCCGGTGGGGCCGTGACCTTGATAGGAAGCTAGCTAGCGAGCATGTTGGCATGTGCCATTGGCATGCGGGGGCCGTTAGGGCGTGACCTTGATAAGAAGCTAGCTAGCGAGCATGTTGGCATGTGCCAATGGCATGCGGGGCCGTTAGGGCCGTGACCTTGATAGGGAAGCTAGCTAGCGAGCATGTTGGCATGTGCCATTGGCACGTACGGCCATGTTGACCTAGTTGCAAGTCTTGCAAGCCGATGGCGCTATGTTTGGCGCGGGCCAAAGGCGTAGCGGCTTAGAAATATGGCTTGCGGCACGTGTTGGCATGTGCCAATGGCACGTGCGGCCATGTTGACCTAGTTGCAAGTCTTGCAAACCTGGGCGCTATGTTGGTCGTGGTAGAAGGCATAGCGGCTCGGAATTTGGCGTTGTTGCCATGGTGCGCAAAGATGAGGCTTGTTTTGGCATGGTTGCCATGGTGCGCGAGAGTGCGGCTTGGTTTGGCATGGTTGCCATGGTGCGCGATATGCGGCTTGGTTTGGCATGGTTGCCATGGTGCTAAATATGCGGCTTGGTTTGGCATGGTTGCCATGGTGCGCGATATGCGGCTTGGTTTGGCATGGTTGCCATGGTGCGCGATATGCGGCTTGGTTTGGCATGGTTGCCATGGTGCACAAGATGCGGCTTAGTTTTGGAATTAGGGTTACGTGTTTGAAAACCTAATCGGTATTTTGAAAAAATACCCCTATTAATTATTTACACCTGAGTTAAATGCTCTTATTTAATGTGTTGCGGGTAACACTAGGTCATGGGGTTTTACGATTTTACCCCTTGTCTAAAAACCACCATCAACAAAGGTGTAGTTCGGTTGCTTGATCCAAACACGCAGGTTACCGAACTTCATATTAATGGAAGCTCTGACATGCAGCGTTATGTTCGGTTGGTTCGTAACTAACCGAACTTTACGTTACAAAATAAATTTTAACCAAGTGTATAAGGTTCGGTTGGTTCGCAAAGCGCATGCTTTTGCGATCCAACCGAACTAAGTTTAATAACCCGGTTGTTTCGCAAACTTGAGATCAATTGCACAACCAACCGAACTTAACAAACAAAAATTTCTTATGTTTTTAACCGTAGAGTTCGGTTACATGGCGATTTTAAGATTTTTTATGAAATAACCGAACAAAGTTGATAGAGTTCGGTTATAAGAGAAATAAAAACAATGGGAAAAACAGTAAGGTTCGGTTACATGGAAACTTTTTTTCTTATGTTTTTAACCCTAGAGTTCGGTTACATGGCAGTTTTATACATTTATGCGAAACAACCGAACTGACACATCGTTATAAAGCATATAGAACCGAACTCATCTGAAGGTGTAGTTCGGTTGCTTTGTGAGGATGAACAAGTAACCGAACTCATCTGAATGTGTAGTTTGGTTGCCTTGTGAGATGAACAAGTAACCGAACTCAATACTGTAACCTCCATTAAACCTCTCCACAACTTTCATTTTCAACTCATTTTGATGATTACTTCTCATTTTTTCAACCAAAAACAAACGACAAGTAATGGGTTTGTGAGAATATCTTTGCTAAAGATTTAAATTAAGCTATATATATATATATAGAGAGAGAGAGAGGTGGTGGTGGTGGTTGTTGTTGGTGGTGGTAATCGGTGGTTGGTGGTGGTGATAATCAGAGGTGGTGGTGGTGGTAATCGGCGGTGGTGGTGGAAGGAGGTGGTGGTGGTAATCGGCGGCGGTGGGCGGTGGTGATGGTGGGAGGTGGTGGTGGTAGTAATCGGCGATGGTGGTGGGAGGAGGAGGTGGTTATATATAGAGTGAGAGAGGTGGTTATTAGGTTGGTTTTAAATTAAATTGGTTAAGGGTAGGTAAGTAATTTCAACGCATTAGGACACCCCTTATAACTAGAGGGAAAGTGGCCTAATAAGACCATGGTCCCCTCAAAAAAACCATGGTCCCCAAAAAATGGTTCATTTTAAATTGGGCATATATACGAGGCCCAATATAAGCCTACTGAGTACTAACATATCAAAAAAGTCCACAAAAACCTCCCACCCACAAAATCAATTTACCATAATCATCCCCAATATGTGTTATTACAAAGGTATTGATCCATGGTATATAATCCCGAACCCGCCACGAATTCCAACGAGTTCACCATCTTCGATTCGAGGGTTTACCTTTTTATTTTGTCCTAAAACTATACCAAATTAAAAATGTTTCTCCATAAATGGAGAGAGTATTATATTTGGAGACATATTGCACTTTCAAATAAAGTCATGGTATTAATATCTTAATCACGCATGCTAATGCCTCGTAGTCAGCATTAATTTCATAATTACTACCTCCAATATTTAACTAAACCAATGAAGATTTCTTTAATAATTTTTTTTGAACAATGCAATAATTGGTGACTATGAAGCCTAGTTAGTAAGTTCGCGAATGATTCGCGAATCATTCGCGATTTTTTCCGTATCACGAATTTTACCGTTTTATTCACGTACGTTTGCAACTCCGAACCCAAGTCGCGTATTATGGCATTCCGGATTATTCGCGAATCGTTCACTTAATTTTACGTATCCCGAATCTCGAATGATACGCCCGCTTAATTCGCCATAAATTCTTTAGCTTTTACGTTTTTAAAGGCCCAACTTTTTGGGGTTTACTGCCTCCCGGGCATACACGACCCAATATTAGACGTTGTTATAATGTTTATGAAATAAAAATGACTGGAAAATTTTGAAGGTGAAGGTGAGAGAGATCTCAAACTCACTGACCAAGCATCTAACTACTATACCACGTCCTCTTGGATGACTAATGTTGTATATATTATTAATATCATCATATTAATTTTATTTTTTCTTTAAATAACTCACACATATACATAAAAATTGGTCTATGACCTTATAAATATAAATTATTTAGTATATATAGATACCGAATTTTGAGCGAACTCACATTTATAAATCGAATTATACACGTCACGTATGCCGTCCGAATTATCGACGAATCACGCCCAGTTGACCGAATCTTGGACCGAATCTGAATTTTACAAAACCGTATAATACTCGTACGTTTGCCGTTCCGTACGTTTTCCGAATTCCGAATTGCTAACTAGGCTATGAAGATAAGATCAAAGATGACTATTTTTGGATTGGCTAAGATGTACTAGTCCATTGAGTCCTCCTATGTGATTGTGACTTCATCGGGGTCCTCCTCCTGCTTAAAAAACAAAATGTACAGTGCCACCCCCTTCCTCCTCCAACACCATCATATCCACCCTTTCACTTTACCAACTCCCAAGTACTACCATGGCTGCTAAGGGGAGTACCAAATTATCTGGATGTACCATTTTTTATATAAGACAACATTTTCTCAAACTAGGGCCACACCGGTACTCATTACCCTAACCTAATCGGACTCGGTGTATTTGGGTTGAGTCCGGGTCTAAAATTAGACCCATTAACAACTTAGGACCCGACGAATAATTACCCGATTGGACCGAATATAACGGGTCCAAACGGGTAATACCCAGTTGAGTACCGGTTATTATTCATTCTTTTATTCATGTTTTTAGCAAAATTACAAGTATTTTGTTACCGCTTTCATTTTTTTTTCATTTTTCATTTTTTTTGTTACACGTAATCTTTATTTAGTACATTAATAAAGAAATAATAATAAATATTTATAAAAATAATTTAGATCCAAGCTAAAAAGAGAAAGATATTACGTTTTGGAAGTTTTTTTTTATAGTTTTCTGAATACCCAATGGGTACCTGGACCCGACGGGTACCCGGGGTTTTAAACGAGTCCAATTCTGGGTCTACAAATTTAAGAACCGGACCCGGAACCGTTAGGAATCGGACCCGACCTTTATAAGTAGGGTCCGGGTCTAGTGATACCCGGGAGGACTCGGACCCATTGACACCCTAACTCAACCCTTATAATGGTACACCCCCAAAATATTTGGTACCCTCTATTAGCAATGTTGAGTGCCACGATCACTTGATTCCAAACAGGCAAAACGCCCCTTCACGTCTTTCTTTTGTTTTGTTTGTCAAATCCTCATTGGATGAGATCTTCTAGTTTCCACATAAACCGAATCCAACCCACAATCAAGTCCACATACACGCGTCATTTATAGTATTCTTTATAGCAACAAAATCTATCCATCAATTACTAAATCAAGCTTCTCACTTAATTATATAGCCATTATTAACAGCTAATCACAGCTCC
>JAJJWW010011551.1:0-153250 GCA_023531295.1 Papaver armeniacum | reverse complement strand
TTGTATTTATTTTGGTATTTTATGTTTTTGTAGGTGTTTTGGAAATTAGCTTTTGCGGCAAAATTGGCTCGTAGTGGTTTTTGTGCTCATGGGAGAAAATTACTATTCGGACTCTCAGTTTGGATAAGGGGCACTCTAGTTGATAAGGGGCACTCCGTCTCTATTTGCACCCCATATGAGCTAGGTACACCTCCAGGACAGATGTTATGGGCACCCTCGGACTGGATAGAGGGAGATCTTCTTCAACATTTTAAAAAACTGATTTTTTGGCGGGAAATTTTCTTTGCGTGTGCCAAACTTATGCGGATGATTGGAAAACCGAGTTTTAAGGGATTTAGGAAGTGGTTTCGATATTCAAAGGAAGAAGGAACCAAAACAGGTCAAAACACGTCAACGGGGTGAGTCGGGCCGATAACAATGGAAGATATCTTTGCGGAAAAGGGAAGGGCTCTGTTTCGGATAAACACGAGCTAGATCGTGTGTTGGAGAGATTGTCTCGGTCATTATCGACTCATGAGGATAGATAAGTTCCAGTAAACCTATCTTAAGTAACAGAAACCATGGAAACTAAGAAAAGGATAATTCTCGACAAAAACGGGGCAATGGAAATCGGGTATTTGTTTCATACTTGGGAAGTACCAATGTTTGAGAAAAGGGAAGAATATTATTCCTAGATTCACTTGCAACCTTCGGCGAGTATTACCAAATGGTTCACGCGTAGAAGAGATAATGAAGGAAATAGTATAGGCCCGTAACTTCCGGTGAAAAGAAGAAAATATTCTCGGATTTTTGGGGCTTGTGTGTATATATAGGCTCTTTGGGAGGTCGAGCCGGGGAGGTCGAGGATTTGGGGTCTATACGGTGGATCGGAGAAGGCTGGGCTCGATTTGGCGACGGTGTGAAGAAGAAGAGAAAGGGTTGCAGGCGGCTACAAAACTGTCGTTCTCAAGAACCTAATTGAAGAACATTGGACCAACGGAGAAGCGAGTCTTAAATTCAACAGCCCAGAGAACCTTAGTATCGTTTAAGAAGCGGACTTATTCTTACATGTGATGTTTGTAACGCTTTGTTGAGCGTTGCAAGCTACTGAGTTATTATCTTTCTCTTGTTTTCACACTTTTGAGCTATGAACACCTATTTTGAGCACGTGAATAACATGAGGAGCTAAACCCCAACACTGGGATGATAGAGGAAGCCATTTTTCATGCTTGTGGTAATTCTATTAATTCTTTTATGACTTATTGCATTGATTTTTAATCGTATCTTATGATTTTTATTGAATGATTGTGATTTCAATTGATGGGTCATGCTTTCTTAAGTGTTTTGATGTCTCATGCTTTAGACATACAGTCGTTGCTTTTCAAAAATCTACTTTCGGCAATGAATTAGAGTCAATAAATTTGAGCTATAAATGTCTAGAATTATTAGTTGAACCACATGAATGTAAGAATTGGTGGAATCCTGAGTCTCAGTAATCTCTCGATATTGTGACATCTTGTAAATATATTTTCTTTGTTTTTAGAGTTTTCTGAAACTAAATCTTTACAAGTCTGAGAGGAACGACATCTTTCTTACCACTTTACTACAACTTGTTAAAATCACATCAATTTTTGGCGCCGCCGACGCGGACTTGTACTTAGATTTGTTTTAAGTTTATTTTTATTATTTTTGTTCTTTTTTACGCCTTTGGTATTTTGATTCTTTTGGTTTGGAGCGCGGCTACAAGGAAAGAAAAAAGTGCTATAAAAGGAAAGCATCGCCAACGAAGGAAAGAAAGAGGAATCCGAAAGGAGTGAAGAAAAGAAGATTTTGTATATAGTTATTTTGTTTTATTTTTAGAAGCGTAAATAGGGTTGTATTTTTGTAATTTTTAATTTTTATTTTTAGACACTTTTGGACTTTATTTTTCTTTTGGACTTGGACTTTATTTTTAAAACCTAAGGAAGGGTTAAAAATTAAATATAAGCTTTTGCGGGAAGGACGATAGTTACGATCTTGTCTCGGCCCCTCGGGTTCGTACAGTGACATAGGAGTCGGTGGCACAGTCGACTTTAACGGTTCATCGCCCGTCAGTACGGGAGGTAAGACTCTATCCACCCACGAATCCCTGTCGGTGGGTTTTATTCTGTGTGACAACTCCCACACCCTGAAATAGAATGTCGGCCTGGTATTACAATAGCCAATACAACGAATATCAGTGGCGTTTCAAAATGGACGTTACTACTTTGACCATAGTGTGAATAGTGGTTGGGAACATCAGCCTTTTCAAGGTTATGGCTCATACCATGATGAGCCCAATTACTATCCACACACGCACGGGTCATACGAGCAAAATTCTTATGTTTCTCCTTTAGAAGAGTCTCTCGGGAAATTAGAGGAGACGACACGTAGGATAGCTAAGATGAATAACTTAGTTTATGACGAAAAGAGAACTTTCTATAGAGGAATCCCTCAAGGCGATGGCGGAGACGAGCAGAAAGAATTGCTCGAAATCTAGATTTCCAATATAGTGTTTCCAAAATACCCTTGAAAATGAGGATAGTTATTTGCATAATCAAGATGACGAGGATAAAATTGGTAACACTACTTGTTTAAATGAGGTTCAACCATTTTCATGTTATTATAATGATGATTATGATGAGGATAGTGTTGATAAAGAATTTGAAATAAGTACGCATAGTGATCAGGAATTTGTTACTCCAATTGAGATTAATAATGATAATATTTCTAGTTCAAATCCAAATAATTTTAATAATTATTCACCTATTCAAAAGGACAAGGATTTAACTAGAGATACTCCGTTTTTAGACGATGTAGTATTCCCTTATGATTACGAAGCTGATGATACTTTTGAGGAACGAGTTTCTTCTGAGAATATTGTTTTAGAGTCTAGCGATTTAGAAACATTAGTCTTAGACAAAGAAAATGAACTCGTAGAGATGAGTGAGGATGAACCTGACTTAGAAGAATCAATTGACCATTTCGGGTTTCAAATGACCTTGAAATTAGGGAAGTTGTGACTAGTTTTCTAGAGACACTTTGAAAACTCTAAGTTTGGGGGTGATTATCATTCTCCATGTGCCTTAACTCTTAGAAAGGTCCCTCACTTGGGACTTGATATATGTGCCTCAACTATTGTGCCAGATTACCTTCATACTAGTTCTCTAGAACCTAATAATGTCCATAAGGAAGTTCGGTTGTTAGAAACCCATCCTGCGGTTGATGTGGTTAGCCAGGGCTATGATACCCAGATTGATTTTGTTTTCCCACCATATATTTTTCAACCAATTGTGGGAATGTATGAGTTAAAAATGTGTCAGTTATTAAGTTTTGAGACTGAGCCTAAGTACTTTAGGAGAATAGAAATGACACATTTGCTTGAGATTGACCACTTGATTTCATCGTGGTCAATTGTGTGAGTCAAAACGATTGACTTTAAGGATCCGCAATTATTCAGGTTATTATTATGTGCTTCTAAGTTTTTACTTGAGTATTTCCAGACTCTAATACCTGAACCGGATCTTAGCTACGAGGAAATTCAACCCATGAAAATATTTTTGGACCCAGTCATAGAGCCTGAACCTGAACCACAGCTAGATGTAGTTGTCTTAAACAGGAAACTAGACAAGGGTGTGCTTTATTTGTTCATTTTCTTGGCATGTTGCAGATTCCTTTTACTTGTGATAGCTCTATTTGGTTTCGATGACCCACAGATTTTCCGGTTATTACTTTATGATTCTGATGAGGTGACTAATCCTTTGTTAGTCTCTGGTTGAAGACGTTAAACTTAGCACTTCTTGGGAGGTAACCCAATATTCATGCGACACGGTAATATCTTTCCTTAACTCTTTTACTTCAAATGGTAACATGTTTCTCCTTGTTCATGCTTTTAATTTTATCTTTAGAACATTGAGGACAATGTTAGATTTAACTTTGGGGTATAGCGAGAACTTTTTAGTTGCGGTTGCATTATTAAACTCGAGCCTAGAAATTTATGCGTATTAAGGATGGCACTAACCAATCTAAGTGGATGGAAGCATTTTGGTTGTAGGAGTTGAGGAACCAATCGATTAGATGGCAACATCTAAAGAGTCTATTCATAAAAGCACGAGCTCGGGTGTTAGAAATAACATGATAGTTTCACCATATCTCGTTGAGTCCTTTTCACTTGTTTTTATTTTTATTTTGTTTTTAAACTATGTTTCTCTAAGTGATTAGGTGGGACCCACGAATCAAGTTATTCTACTCGATGCTAGTGTGAATTAGAGTGATTGAGATACCGGAAAAAAAAAGAAAAAAAAGTGAAAGAAAAAAGAAAAAAAAAAAAAGTGAAAAAGTTGAAAAAAGTTGAAAAAAAAAAAGAGGAAAAAAGAAAAAGAAAGTGAGACCGAGACCATTTGACCAAGCTGGAATAAATTCAATAAAGTCGACCCACTTTGGAACCCTTGTATATGCCGGTTGTGTTGACCTAGAGTTAGGATTATCGACCACTTTGGTTCCCTTGTATATGCCGGTGTGTTGATATTAGTCGAACTAGTATCTCAGTCCATTAGGATAGGTTCATTTTGGCGGAGGCCTTGAGACGAGATATGGGAAACATCGATCACTTAGTAAACATCAAAACCATCTATGTTTTTCTCTATATCCATCTTCTTGATCTATCCATGTGATTAGTTTTGACTCAGGGTATTGATGTCCATAGTGCAACTATCTCGAGTAGAGCTCGTGACTTATTTATGAATTTTAGTATGCTTGAGTGCAAACTCGTGTACATCAATTGGAATTTCGCATCAGGGTACTTCCTCCTGTAGTCAATAAGTATGCCAACCAAGGAGATTCTTTAGTGCCTTCCAAAGTTCTGCGTAGATAGTTAGGGTCTGGAGTAAAGGTTTTGTGGGTACACCTCTGGTAAACCCTCCCGAGACTATAACTCGGCCACTAGGGCCACCTAGGGGTTTAAAGGCTTATTGCATACGCTAAATGTAATCGATGATGCCTGCGACAGGTGAGTTAGGATTTTATTTTTAGATTTGATTTTCTCGAGGACGAGCAAATAATAAGTTTGGGGGGTATTTGATAGACACATTTTTGTGTCTGATTTAATCTCAATTGTATATTTTGTTAGTGCTCGATTTTGTATTTATTTTGGTATTTTATGTTTTTGTAGGTGTTTTTGGAGAAATAAGCTTTTTGCGGCAAAATTGGCTCGCGAGTGGTTTTGCGCTCATGGGAGAAAATTACTATTCGGACTCTCGGTTTGGATAAGGGGCACTCTAGTTGATAAGGGCACTCCGTCTCTATTTGCACCCCATATGAGCTAGGTACACCTCCGGGACAGATGTTATGGGCACCCTCGGACTGGATAGAGGGAGATCTTCTTCAACATTTTAAAAAACTGATTTTGGCGGGAAATTTTCTTTGCGTGTGAAACTTATCTGGATGATTGGAAAACCGAGTTTTAAGGGATTTAGGAAGTGGTTTCGATATTCAAAGGAAGAAGGAACCAAAACAGGTCAAAACACGTCAACGGGAGTGAGTCAGGCCGATAACAATGGAAGATATCTTTGCGGAAAAGGGAAGGGCTCTGTTTCGGATAAACACGAGCTAGATCGTGTGTTGGAGAGATTGTCTCGGTCATTATCGACTCATGAGGATAGATAAGTTCCAGTAAACCTATCTTAAGTAACAGAAACCGTGGAAACTAAGAAAAGGATAATTCTCGACAAAAACAGGGCAATGGAAATCGGGTATTTGTTTCATACTTGGGAAGTACCGTGCTGAGAAAAGGGAAGAATATTATTCCTAGATTCACTTGCAACCTTCGGCAGAGTATTACCAAATCAGTTCACGCGTAGAAGAGATAATGAAGGAAATAGTATAGGCCGTAACTTAGGTGAAAGAGAAGAAAATATTCTCGGATTTTTGGGGCTGTGTGTATATATAGGCTCTTTGGGAGGTCGAGCCGGGGAGGTCGAGGATTTGGGGGTCTATACGGAGGATCGGAGAAGGCTGCGAGCTCGATTTGGCGGCGAGGTGAAGAAGAAGAAAGGGTTGCGGGCAACGCTACAAAACTGTCGTTCTCAAGAACCCTAATTGAAGAACATTGGACCAACGGAGAGCGATCTTAAATTCAACAGCGAGAACCTTAGTATCGTTTAAGAGCAGACTTATTCTTACGTGTCTGTTTTGCGCTTTGTTCGACGTTGCAAACTGCTTTGAGTTATTATCTTTCTCTTGTTTTCACACTTTTGAGCTATGAACACCTATTTTGAGCACGTGAATAACATGAGGAGCTAAACCCCAACAATTTGGGACGATAGAGGAAGCCATTTTCATGCTTGTGGTAATTCTATTAATTCTTTTATGACTTATTGCATTGATTTTTAATCGTATCTTATGATTTTTATTGAATGATTGTGATTTCAATTGATGGGTCATGCTTTCTTAAGTGTTTTGATGTCTCATGCTTACAGACATACAGTCGTTGCTTTTCAAAAATCTACTTTCGGCAATGAATTAGAGTCAATAAATTTGAGCTATAAATGTCTAGAATTATTAGTTGAACCACATGAATGTAAGAATTGGTGGAATCCACGAGTCTCGGTAATCTCTCGATATTGTGACATCTTGTAAATATATTTTCTTTGTTTTTAGAGTTTTACAAACTAAATCTTTACAAGTCTGAGAGGAACGACATCTTTCTTACCACTTTACTACAACTTGTTAAAATCACATCAATTTTTGGCGCCGCCGACGCGGACTTGTACTTAGATTTGTTTTAAGTTTATTTTTATTATTTTTTGTTCTTTTTTACGCCTTTGGTATTTTTCGATTCTTTTCAGATTTGGAGCGCAGCTACAAGGAAAGAAAAAGTGCTATAAAAGGAAAGCATCGCCAACGAAGGAAAGAAAAGAGGAATCCGAAAGGAGTGAAGAAGAAGATTTTGTATATAGTTATTTTGTTTTATTTTTTAGAAACTGTAAATAGGGTTGTATTTTTGTAATTTTTCGATTTTTATTTTTAGACACTTTTTGGACTTTATTTTTCTTTTGGACTTGGACTTTTTTTTCTTTTTTTAAAACCCTAAGGAAGGGTTAAAAATTAAATATAAACTGTTTGCAGGGAAGGACGATAGTTACGATACTGTCTCGGCCCCTCGGGTTCGTACACTGACATAGGAGTCGGTGGCCTGAGTCGACTTCAACGGTTCATCGCCCGTCTGGTACGGGAGGTAAGACTCTATCCACCCACGAATCCCTGTCGTTGGGTTTTATTACGTGTGACAACTCACACCCACGAAATAGAATGTCGAACGGTATTACAATAGCCAATACAACGAATATCCGGCGAGTTTCAAAATGGACGTTACTACTTTGACCATAGTGTGAATAGTGGTTGGGAACATCAGCCTTTTCAAGGTTATGGCTCATACCATGATGAGCCCAATTACTATCCACACACGCACGGGTCATACGAGCAAAATTCTTATGTTTCTCCTTTAGAAGAGTCTCTCAGGAAATTAGAGGAGACGACACGTAGGATAGCTAAGATGAATAACTTAGTTTATGACGAAAGAGAACTTTCTATAGAGGAATCCCTCAAGGCTGATGGCGGAGACGAACGAAAGAATTGCTCGAAATCTAGATTTCCAATATAGTGTTTCCAAAAATACCCTTGAAAATGAGGATAGTTATTTGCATAATCAAGATGACGAGGATAAAATTGGTAACACTACTTGTTTAAATGAGGTTCAACCATTTTCATGTTATTATAATGATGATTATGATGAGGATAGTGTTGATAAAGAATTTGAAATAAGTACGCATAGTGATCAGGAATTTGTTACTCCAATTGAGATTAATAATGATAATATTTCTAGTTCAAATCCAAATAATTTTAATAATTATTCACCTATTCAAAAGGACGAGGATTTGACTAGAGATACTCCGTTTTAGACGATGTAGTATTCCCTTATGATTACGAAGGCGATGATACTTTTGAGGAACGAGTTTCTTAAGAGAATATTGTTTTAGAGTCTAGCGATTTAGAAACATTAGTCTTAGACAAAGAAAATGAACTCGTAGAGATGAGTGAGGATGAACCTGACTTAGAAGAATCAATTGACCATTTTCAGGTTTCAAATGACCTTGAAATTAGGGAAGTTGTGACTAGTTTTTCTAGAGACACTGAAAACTCTAAGTTTGGGGGTGATTATCATTCTCCATGTGCCTTAACTCTTAGAAAGGTCCCTCACTTGGGACTTGATATATGTGCCTCAACTATTGTGCCAGTTACCTTCATACTAGTTCTCTAGAACCTAATAATGTCCATAAGGAAGTTCGGTTGTTAGAAACCCATCCTGCGGTTGATGTGGTTAGCCCAGCTATGATACCCAGTTGATTTTGTTTTCCCACCATATATTTTTCAACCAATTGTGGGAATGTATGAGTTAAAAATGTGTCAGTTATTAAGTTTTGAGACTGAGCCTAAGTACTTTAGGAGAATAGAAATGACACATTTGCTTGAGATTGACCGCCAGTTTCATCGTGGTCAATTGTGTGAGTCAAAACTGATTGACTTTAAGGATCCGCAATTATTCAGGTTATTATTATGTGCTTCTAAGTTTTTACTTGAGTATTTCCAGACTCTAATACCTGAACCGGATCTTAGCTACGAGGAAATTCAACCCATGAAAATATTTTTGGACCCAGTCATAGAGCACGAACACAACCACGGCTAGATGTAGTTGTCTTAAACAGGAAACTAGACAAGGGTGTGCTTTATTTGTTCATTTTCTTGGCATGTTGCAGATTCCTTTTACTTGTGATAGCTCTATTTGGTTTCGATGACCCTCGGATTTTCCGGCTATTACTTTATGATTCTATGAGGTGACTAATCCTTTGTTAGTCTGGCTGAAGACGTTAAACTTAGCACTTCTTGGGAGGTAACCCAATATTCATGCGACACGGTAATATCTTTCCTTAACTCTTTTACTTCAAATGGTAAATGTGTTTCTCCTTGTTCATGCTTTTAATTTTATCTTTAGAACATTGAGGACAATGTTAGATTTAACTTTGGGGGTATAGCAGAACTTTTTAGTTGCAGTTGCATTATTAAACTCCAGAGCCTAGAAATTTATGCGTATTAAGGATGGCACTAACCAATCTAAGTGGATGGAAGCATTTTGGTTGTAGGAGTTGAGGAACCAATCTGATTAGATGGCAACATCTAAAGAGTCTATTCATAAAAGCACAGAGCTCGGGTGTTAGAAATAACATGATAGTTTCACCATATCTCGTTGAGTCCTTTTCACTTACATTTTTATTTTTATTTTGTTTTTAAACTATGTTTCTCTAAGTGATTAGGTGGGACCCACGAATCAAGTTGTTACCGATGCTAGTGTGAATTAGAGTGATTGAGATACCCAGAAAAAAAAGAAAAAAAAAAGTGAAAGAAAAAAAGAAAAAAAAAAGTGAAAAAGTTGAAAAAAGTTGAAAAAAAAAAGAGGAAAAAAAGAAAAAAGAAAGTGAGACCAGACCATTTGACCAACTGGAATAAATTCAATAAAGTCGACCACTGGAACCCTTGTATATGCCAGTTGTGTTGACCTAGAGTTAGGATTATCGACCACTGGTTCCCTTGTATATGCCAGTGTGTTGATATTAGTCGGACCAGTAACTCGTGTCCATTAGGATAGGTTCATTTTGGCGGAGGCCTTCAGACAGATATGGGAAACATCGATCACTTAGTAAACATCAAAACCATCTATGTTTTTCTCTATATCCATCTTCTTGATCTATCCATGTGATTAGTTTTGACTCCGGGTATTGATGTCCATAGTGCAACTATCTGAGTAGAGCTCTGTGACTTATTTATGAATTTTAGTATGCTTGAGTGCAAACTCGTGTACATCAATTGGAATTTCGCATCAGGGTACTTCCTCCTGTAGTCAATAAGTATGCCAACCAAGGAGATTCTTTAGTGCCTTCCAAAGTTCTGCGTAGATAGTTAGGGTGCAGGTAAAGGTTTTGTGGGTACACCTCTGGTAAACCCTCCCGAGACTATAACTCGGCCACTAGGGCCACCTAGGGGTTTAAAGGCTTATTGCATACGCTAAATGTAATCGATGATGCCTGCGACAGTGAGTTAGGATTTTATTTTTTAGATTTGATTTTCTCGAGGACGAGCAAATAATAAGTTTGGGGGTATTTGATAGACACATTTTTGTGTCTGATTTAATCTCAATTGTATATTTTGTTAGTGCTCGATTTTGTATTTATTTTGGTATTTTATGTTTTTGTAGGTGTTTTTGGAGAAATAAGCTTTTGCGGCAAAATTGGCTCGCAGAGTGGTTTTTGCGCTCATGGGAGAAAATTACTATTCGGACTCTCAGTTTGGATAAGGGGCACTCTAGTTGATAAGGGGCACTCCGTCTCTATTTGCACCCCATATGAGCTAGGTACACCTCCAGGACAGATGTTATGGGCACCCTCGGACTGGATAGAGGGAGATCTTCTTCAACATTTTAAAAAACTGATTTTGGCGGGAAATTTTCTTTGCGTGTGAAACTTATCTGGATGATTGGAAAACCGAGTTTTAAGGGATTTAGGAAGTGGTTTCGATATTCAAAGGAAGAAGGAACCAAAACAGGTCAAAACACGTCAACGGGAGTGAGTCGGTAGATAACAATGGAAGATATCTTTGCGGAAAAGGGAAGGGCTCATTTCGGATAAACACGAGCTAGATCGTGTGTTGGAGAGATTGTCTCGGTCATTATCGACTCATGAGGATAGATAAGTTCCAGTAAACCTATCTTAAGTAACAGAAACCATGGAAACTAAGAAAAGGATAATTCTCGACAAAACAGGGCAATGGAAATCGGGTATTTGTTTCATACTTGGGAAGTACCGTCTTTGAGAAAAGGAAGAATATTATTCCTAGATTCACTTGCAACCTTCGGCGAGTATTACCAAATCAGTTCACGCGTAGAAGAGATAATGAAGGAAATAGTATAGGCCGTAACTTCCGGTGAAAGAGAAGAAAATATTCTCGGATTTTTGGGGCCTGTGTGTATATATAGGCTGCTGGGAGGTCGAGCCAGGGAGGTCGAGGATTTGGGGGTCTATACGGAGGATCAGAGAAGGCTGCGAGCTCGATTTGGCGGCGAGCGGTGAAGAAGAAGAGAAAGGGTTGCGAGCACGACGCTACAAACCGTCGTTCTCAAGAACCCTAATTGAAGAACATTGGACCAACGGAGAGCGAGTCTTAAATTCAACAATGAGAACCTTAGTATCGTTTAAGAGGCGAGACTTATTCTTACGCAACGATGTTTTAACGCTTTGTTCGGCGTTACAAACCGCTGCCGAGTTATTATCTTTCTCTTGTTTTTCACACTTTTGAGCTATGAACACCTATTTTGAGCACGTGAATAACATGAGGAGCTAAACCCCAACACTTTGGGACGATAGAGGAAGCCATTTTTCATGCTTGTGGTAATTCTATTAATTCTTTTATGACTTATTGCATTGATTTTTAATCGTATCTTATGATTTTTATTGAATGATTGTGATTTCAATTGATGGGTCATGCTTTCTTAAGTGTTTTGATGTCTCATGCTTTAGACATACAGTCGTTGCTTTTCAAAAATCTACTTTCGGCAATGAATTAGAGTCAATAAATTTGAGCTATAAATGTCTAGAATTATTAGTTGAACCACATGAATGTAAGAATTGGTGGAATCCTGAGTCTCAGTAATCTCTCGATATTGTGACATCTTGTAAATATATTTTCTTTGTTTTTAGAGTTTTCTGAAACTAAATCTTTACAAGTCTGAGAGGAACGACATCTTTCTTACCACTTTACTACAACTTGTTAAAATCACATCAATTTTTGGCGCCGCCGACGCGGACTTGTACTTAGATTTGTTTTAAGTTTATTTTTATTATTTTTTGTTCTTTTTTACGCCTTTGGTATTTTTCGATTCTTTTCAGATTTGGAGCGCAGCTACAAGGAAAGAAAAAGTGCTATAAAAGGAAAGCATCGCCAACGAAGGAAAGAAAAGAGGAATCCGAAAGGAGTGAAGAAGAAGATTTTGTATATAGTTATTTTGTTTTATTTTTTTAGAAACTGTAAATAGGGTTGTATTTTTGTAATTTTTCGATTTTTATTTTTAGACACTTTTTGGACTTTATTTTTCTTTTGGACTTGGACTTTATTTTTTTAAAACCCTAAGGAAGGGTTAAAAATTAAATATAAACTGTTTGCAGGGAAGGACGATAGTTACGATACTGTCTCGGCCCCTCGGGTTCGTACACTGACATAGGAGTCGGTGGCCTGAGTCGACTTCAACGGTTCATCGCCCGTGCGAGTACGGGAGGTAAGACTCTATCCACCCACGAATCCCCTGTCGGTGGGTTTTATTACAATGTGACAACTCACACCCCTGAAATAGAATGTCGAACCCAGTATTACAATAGCCAATACAACGAATATCCGGCGAGTTTCAAAATGGACGTTACTACTTTGACCATAGTGTGAATAGTGGTTGGGAACATCAGCCTTTTCAAGGTTATGGCTCATACCATGATGAGCCCAATTACTATCCACACACGCACGGGTCATACGAGCAAAATTCTTATGTTTCTCCTTTAGAAGAGTCTCTCAGGAAATTAGAGGAGACGACACGTAGGATAGCTAAGATGAATAACTTAGTTTATGACGAAAGAGAACTTTCTATAGAGGAATCCCTCAAGCTGATGGCGGAGACGAACGAAAGAATTGCTCGAAATCTAGATTTCCAATATAGTGTTTCCAAAAATACCCTTGAAAATGAGGATAGTTATTTGCATAATCAAGATGACGAGGATAAAATTGGTAACACTACTTGTTTAAATGAGGTTCAACCATTTTCATGTTATTATAATGATGATTATGATGAGGATAGTGTTGATAAAGAATTTGAAATAAGTACGCATAGTGATCAGGAATTTGTTACTCCAATTGAGATTAATAATGATAATATTTCTAGTTCAAATCCAAATAATTTTAATAATTATTCACCTATTCAAAAGGACGAGGATTTGACTAGAGATACTCCCGTTTTAGATGATGTAGTATTCCCTTATGATTACGAAGCTGATGATACTTTTGAGGAACGAGTTTCTTCTGAGAATATTGTTTTAGAGTCTAGCGATTTAGAAACATTAGTCTTAGACAAAGAAAATGAACTCGTAGAGATGAGTGAGGATGAACCTGACTTAGAAGAATCAATTGACCATTTTCGGAATCAAATGACCTTGAAATTAGGGAAGTTGTGACTAGTTTTTCTAGAGACACTGAAAACTCTAAGTTTGGGGGTGATTATCATTCTCCATGTGCCTTAACTCTTAGAAAGGTCCCTCACTTGGGACTTGATATATGTGCCTCAACTATTGTGCCAGATTACCTTCATACTAGTTCTCTAGAACCTAATAATGTCCATAAGGAAGTTCAGTTGTTAGAAACCCATCCTCTGGTTGATGTGGTTAGCCCAGGTTATGATACCCAGATTGATTTTGTTTTCCCACCATATATTTTTCAACCAATTGTGGGAATGTATGAGTTAAAAATGTGTCAGTTATTAAGTTTTGAGACTGAGCCTAAGTACTTTAGGAGAATAGAAATGACACATTTGCTTGAGATTGACCGCCAGTTTCATCGTGGTCAATTGTGTGAGTCAAAACTGATTGACTTTAAGGATCCGCAATTATTCAGGTTATTATTATGTGCTTCTAAGTTTTTACTTGAGTATTTCCAGACTCTAATACACGAACCGGATCTTAGCTACGAGAAATTCAACCCATGAAAATATTTTTGGACCCGTCATAGAGCACGAACACCGAACCACGGCTAGATGTAGTTGTCTTAAACAGGAAACTAGACAAGGGTGTGCTTTATTTGTTCATTTTCTTGGCATGTTGCAGATTCCTTTTACTTGTGATAGCTCTATTTGGTTTCGATGACCCTCGGATTTTCCGGCTATTACTTTATGATTCTATGAGGTGACTAATCCTTTGTTAGTCTGGCTGAAGACGTTAAACTTAGCACTTCTTGGGAGGTAACCCAATATTCATGCGACACGGTAATATCTTTCCTTAACTCTTTTACTTCAAATGGTAACAGTTTCTCCTTGTTCATGCTTTTAATTTTATCTTTAGAACATTGAGGACAATGTTAGATTTAAGTTTGAGGGTATAGTAGAACTTTTTAGTTGCAGTTGCATTATTAAACTCCAGAGCCTAGAAATTTATGCGTATTAAGGATGGCACTAACCAATCTAAGTGGATGGAAGCATTTTGGTTGTAGGAGTTGAGGAACCAATCTGATTAGATGGCAACATCTAAAGAGTCTATTCATAAAAGCACGAGCTCGGGTGTTAGAAATAACATGATAGTTTCACCATATCTCGTTGAGTCCTTTTCACTTCTGTTTTTTATTTTTATTTTGTTTTTAAACTATGTTTCTCTAAGTGATTAGGTGGGGCCCACGAATCAAGTTGTTACCGATGCTAGTGTGAATTAGAGTGATTGAGATACCCAGAAAAAAAAGAAAAAAAAAAAAGTGAAAGAAAAAAAGAAAAAAAAAAAAGTGAAAAAGTTGAAAAAAGTTGAAAAAAAAAAAAGGGAAAAAAGAAAAAGAAAGTGAGACCCGAGACCATTTGACCAACTGGAATAAATTCAATAAAGTCGACCCACTTTGGAACCCTTGTATATGCCGGTTGTGTTGACCTAGAGTTAGGATTATCGACCACTTTGGTTCCCTTGTATATGCCGGTGTGTTGATATTAGTCGAACTAGTATCTCGGTCCATTAGGATAGGTTCATTTTGGCGGAGGCCTTGAGACGAGATATGGGAAACATCGATCACTTAGTAAACATCAAAACCATCTATGTTTTCTCTATATCCATCTTCTTGATCTATCCATGTGATTAGTTTTGACTCGGGTATTGATGTCCATAGTGCAACTATCTCGAGTAGAGCTACGTGACTTATTTATGAATTTTAGTATGCTTGAGTGCAAACTCGTGTACGAGAATTGGAATTTCGCATCGGGGTACTTCCTCCTGTAATCAATAAGTATGCCAACCAAGGAGATTCTTTAGTGCCTTCCAAAGTTCTGCGTAGATAGTTAGGATCTGGGGTAAAGGTTTTGTGGGTACACCTCTGGTAAACCCTCCCGAGACTATAACTCGGCCACTAGGGCCACCTAGGGGTTTAAAGGCTTATTGCATACGCTAAATGCAATCGACGATGCCTGCGACAGTGAGTTAGGATTTTATTTTTTAGATTTGATTTTCTCGAGGACGAGCAAATAATAAGTTTGGGGGTATTTGATAGACACATTTTTGTGTCTGATTTAATCTCAATTGTATATTTTGTTAGTGCTCGATTTTGTATTTATTTTGGTATTTTATGTTTTTGTAGGTGTTTTTGGAGAAATAAGCTTTTGCGGCAAAATTGGCTCGCAGAGTGGTTTTGCGCTCATGGGAGAAAATTACTATTCGGACTCTCAGTTTGGATAAGGGGCACTCTAGTTGATAAGGGGCACTCCGTCTCTATTTGCACCCCATATGAGCTAGGTACACCTCCAGGACAGATGTTATGGGCACCCTCGGGTTTGGATAGAGGGAGATCTTCTTCAACATTTTAAAAAACTGATTTTGGCGGGAAATTTTCTTTGTGTGTGAAACTTATCTGGATGATTGGAAAACCGAGTTTTAAGGGATTTAGGAAGTGGTTTCGATATTCAAAGGAAGAAGGAACCAAAACAGGTCAAAACACGTCAACGGGAGTGAGTCAGGCCGATAACAATGGAAGATATCTTTGCGGAAAAGGGAAGGGCTCTGTTTCGGATAAACACGAGCTAGATCGTGTGTTGGAGAGATTGTCTCGGTCATTATCGACTCATGAGGATAGATAAGTTCCAGTAAACCTATCTTAAGTAACAGAAACCGTGGAAACTAAGAAAAGGATAATTCTCGACAAAACAGGGCAATGGAAATCGGGTATTTGTTTCATACTTGGGAAGTACCGTGCTGAGAAAAGGGAAGAATATTATTCCTAGATTCACTTGCAACCTTCGGCAGAGTATTACCAAATCAGTTCACGCGTAGAAGAGATAATGAAGGAAATAGTATAGGCCGTAACTTCCGGTGAAAGAGAAGAAAATATTCTCGGATTTTTGGGGCCTGTGTGTATATATAGGCTGCTGGGAGGTCGAGCCAGGGAGGTCGAGGATTTGGGGGTCTATACGGAGGATCAGAGAAGCTGCATAGCTCGATTTGGCAGCAGCAGGTGAAGAAGAAGAGAAAGGGTTGCAGACGACGCTACAAAACTGTCGTTCTCAAGAACCCTAATTGAAGAACATTGGACCAACGGAGAGCGGTCTTAAATTCAACAGCGAGAACCTTAGTATCGTTTAAGAGGCGGACTTATTCTTACGTAAAAAAGTCATTTGTAACTTGTTGACATTGCAAAGCTGCACTGAGTTATTATCTTTCTCTTGTTTTCACACTTTTGAGCTATGAACACCTATTTTGAGCACGTGAATAACATGAGGAGCTAAACCCCAACACTGGGACGATAGAGGAAGCCATTTTTCATGCTTGTGGTAATTCTATTAATTCTTTTATGACTTATTGCATTGATTTTTAATCGTATCTTATGATTTTTATTGAATGATTGTGATTTCAATTGATGGGTCATGCTTTCGTAAGTGTTTTGATGTCTCATGCTTTAGACATACAGTCGTTGCTTTTCAAAAATCTACTTTCGGCAATGAATTAGAGTCAATAAATTTGAGCTATAAATGTCTAGAATTATTAGTTGAACCACATGAATGTAAGAATTGGTGGAATCCTGAGTCTCAGTAATCTCTCGATATTGTGACATCTTGTAAATATATTTTCTTTGTTTTTAGAGTTTTCTGAAACTAAATCTTTACAAGTCTGAGAGGAACGACATCTTTCTTACCACTTTACTACAACTTGTTAAAATCACATCAATAGGGAGGGATATGGAAGGGATGGTGCTCTCCATAGTGCAAGCTCTAATTATGGATGAGAAAAGCACAATAAAGCGAGAGCACATTTGTTTTATGTGTAGTTGCTTATCAGAAAAAACTGTGACATTTTATGGATTACTACAAATCCATGTCTGTCAAAAAAGTGTTCATGTTTATCATGATCTTCCATAAATAGATTTTATTTAGAATTTTCGAATTTTAATAAACCTCCCAGCATGAGAAGTTCGGACAAAGGAAACTGAATATATTTACGTATTATTTTCGAATTTCCGATATTTTGATCCGAGAGTTGTCTCTTCTTAAAGGGAAACTATCTCTTGCATGTATTATTGAAATCCTGATCAATCCTTATTTATATAACCGAGCATGCCTCCAATAAATCGCAGTGTCACAAAGACTAATAAGGAGGAAGCTCAAAAGGTTAAAGATTGTCAAAGAATCAATACATAGAGGAAGAAGAAAAACATATCAAAAATCATGTCTAATTATGATTCTGATAGTTCAGTTGGATCACAAGATGAGTTATGTTTGTTGGCTTACAACCTACAAGATCCAACCAAAACCAAGTGGATTCATTCTGATAGTATGATTGACTATATCCAAGGTTTTGAAGAACTAATAACCAATCTTATAATAACGGTTTGAATTCAAGATTGGCTCAAAAATAAGGTTGAGGAAACAAAAGCTGATATTGCTGATATGAAGGTTCAAGTTGAAAAACTTGAGAAACAAGAAGTGGTTGCGAGACAAGTCTCTTGAGACATGCTTCAAAACTTTGAACAACAAGAAACCTCGGTGAACAACAAGAGCACCACTAGAGATTAAGTTATATGCTGTAATACTTAATCCAGAATAATAGACACCAATTTTTGATGTCTTTAAATGATTGTATTAGGTCTATCATGAATAAAACTATCTTATTATGAATAAAATTATTTGATTTATAATTTTTCTCGTGATAGTTTTTGATTTACATAGCATGTGCTTGAATGCTTTATCTTACTGCTATGTATGTTTATGGGATGTTTGATTTCGGTTTTCATGACATTGATATTCGATCTCATATGTTGTGAACCCTTATGGTTTGGGTGACTTTTTGGTTTAACACGATTAAGTTCTAGCCCATGTTGGTAGGCTTTATCAAAGGATCATGAGGGGTTCTGATTGAAACAATATGTGAAAAAGTCACAATATGTTGAATCATTTGGTTTAGCATAAAAGCATATGTGTTTCGGGGTTTTCAACTTTTGCTTGCAATAATTAAAACCAGTTTTCAACCTTTCTCTGGTAAAGGTTGGTTGTTGTTATTCTTTTGTTTTGCATAAGGATGACAACATAATGATATTTCGGTATCAATTCTCCCTGGAAAGAAGATGCAAACATATTGGAGAAGTGGAAGCGAAATTTGAGGTAACGACTTTGTTAGTTAATCGTTTTCCTGTTTAAGAAAAGCCCGAGTTTATTGCGTATATTTATTGCTTTTGCTTAACAAAATTTCGGTACAATTGATGTTTTATTCCATTATTTGTGTATGGATGTGTGTGTGATTCAATTGTTTCCGGTTAAGAAAAACTATTGTTATCTTGCTTTATTGTTTGGTATCAATCGTTTAGGCTTACAAAATTGCGGTGCAATTGCGGTGCTTTAATGTCTATGTTGTTTCAATTGCTTTCGGTTGAGGTAAATAATTATGCAAGTTGATTTATTTGGTTTGTATGAATTGTTTATGGCTTAGCGAAAGAAAAGGTTTTCATGATGAATTGTTTAGTCCAATTTGATTTCGGATAAGAGAAACTAAGTTAATTCCGATCTTAGTTAGACTTATCAAAGTGGAGGTTTCGGTTATTCAAGTCTAATCGAATGCCTTAATAAGAAATGCTAGTTAACTAACCTAGTACTTGTCTTGTTTAAAAGTGAAAGGTCTAAGTTATATGGATAATTAGAACCTGATGAGAAAAATAGAGTTATGTTTATTTTGGTCTTATCGAACAAGCGATTGTATTTCTACAATCGGTTTAGCAAAGGAACTAAGGTGCTTAGTCGATTTTTAGTTTGCTAAACTATTAGGGAAAATTGCTTCGGGAAATTTTCTCCTTGGTACATATCAAAACAAAATAACTTTGTAGTTTCGGTTTTGATATTGGTTATCAAAAATGGTGTGTGGAACCCTCGTGCTTAACTCTATAGGTTGCAAGTCTTGTGAGATTTATAAGATCCTTTCGGTTTGTCCTTTAGTTGCTCGTACCTTTGTCATTTTGTGACAAAAAGGGGGAGAAATATATGGAGTAAACAAGTGATACTTTTGGTATTGATTTATATTGATTGGTATCACTAAGGGAAAGGACATTGGTGCTTAAACGTTTTATCTAACGAAAGAGTAAAGCATAGACGAGAGGGAGTAGCATATCATATTGATAAGGGAATAACAAAGACGTACGAATTGATAAAATCTACCTATCTTACCTTTAGGGAGAGTATTAGCTTTGTTATTATAATGTCAACATCGGCATTTATGGATTGAATGTATACAGGTTATTGCGTTGTTGAATTTGGGAATCAAGCGTATGTGTAATGAATTCTTATAATTTGTTTATCCATATGATGTAAGTGTTTTGTCACTAAAATTGACAAAGGGGGAGATTTTTAGAGCATAGCTCGGTTGAACCCACCAAGCGTTGGTATGTCAAGTTTGGTTGTCATATTTTAATGAACCAAAACTCATTTAAAGAGTCGTTTGATTATGTACTAGAGTCAACTTCGTATAGGTTAGCTTGAAAGTATTAGGATATGAGACATTACAAGTATTATGAAGACTTGAAGAAGTGAAGAAGTAAGGATCTACAACGACAACATCATCCTTCCACTTGAGGTTAGTGATATTTGACTTGAAATGTTTCATTCCCTAACGTATCTTTCAAGTCGTGCATATTGAAAACATAACTGCGAAGCATGAATGATTATACTCTAGTTAGACGTAGTATTAAGGAATACAATACGAAGTATAACACTTATCTTTTGAATTTCGTATATAAGACATCGACATAATCGTTTGAATGCTATTGTGATTATGTATGGGTATGAGGTGAAGATTTCATCCTAGGAAACAATGTTTTACATTCGTTTAAAGGAAGTAAATTCATGAACTTGTTTTGTGAATCGAAAGGGAAATCGCTAGGCTTATTGGTATTGTTATTCATTGCATATCTTTTGAACTACCAATATGTGTGATTAGTATAACCGCTCATGACTTGTTTATGTTCTTGGTAAAACTATTCACAAGGACATGCTTTTGTATTGGTATGACTTTTATTAGTGAAACCGATCTTAAGTAATCCTGAGATGGTATGATCGATTTAGTGTTATTGGTATGACCAACTCTAGGCAAAGGGGAAACGATTATAGTAAGAGGTGCAACCGATCACAAGAGGGGAATCGATCCTTGTAAGAGGTGCAACACGTTTCTAGATATTGGGAACCGATCTTATGAACATGTGCAACACGTTTTTAGATATTGGGAACTGATCCTATGGACATGTGCAACAAATACAAGTTAGATACCATATATATGTGGGAACCGATCCTAATAACCTAGTCAACCGAATTTTGGAAAGCTAGCGTGACTAAATCCAGTACTCACATGGAGGTAGAACCGAAACTTGTTTTGGTAGAACCGTGAAACCTATGATTGGTGATTGAGTGTTCTTGATCAATCACATAGTTCTTGGAAGTCAGATGAACCAATTCTAAACTTGTTTGGAAGTGTGGCAAATCGATTGCAAGATGGTAAATATGAAAGATGATTTACTAAGTTAAGTTGTCGACATACTTTGAACATGTGCAATAACGCTTATCTTTTATTGTTCAAAGATATTCCTTAATAGCTAAAGGAAAAAATCCCGGATCGAAAAAAAATAAATTGAGAATCTTTTAATTAAGGTTTTTAATTTTATTTTTGTAAAAATGAAAATTAGTAATGTGCATTTACTAGTTGGAGATTTTCTAAGAGATTTTCGGTCAACGTTTGGACAAAGCATTTCCACGAATTATGGAAACCGAATTTTGAAATATATTGCATATCTTTAGAATTTTTTTCGGTTTTGGAAATTCCTTGGTGTCCAAACTTCCTTGGTCTATAAATATCAAAGTTTGCATGTCGAGCAAACTAATCCTCAGAGCCAGCAAAACTACCTAGTTGTGTTGTTACTGGTGGAGCCGCCTATTCGGAGAGGAAAGTAACCTAATTAGGCGAAATCTCTTACAACCGCTCGGTTTAAAGACTTCTTTGGGATTGAGAAGCTCTATTAGTACCGTTGGTGGGAAACTAGATAATTACGATTTATTATTAGTTTTTGATTGATTTGATTGACTAACAGTTGTTGAACTTTGATTGCACCTAGTTTTTTATGCTTGAGAATCTTCTCTTCTGATATAAGATTCACTCAAACTAGATCGAAGTTTCGACGGGGATCTTTAGACTGTTTGTAGATCTAAAGACATCTTGTGATAATCCATTATTAACAGACTCCGTTTTGTGCGTGATTGATCACAAGAGATTCAAGTTGATTGTGTGCAAGTGTTTATTGAAGATCTAAGAAGATTTGAAGACAAAGAAGACTTTGAAGATTTCTGATTTGGGTTCATAATCTTTGGTGTGCACAATACTTGTTTCGGTTAAAGAGGATCCAACTATAATCGGTTTATCCTTGTGGTAGATTGGATTGATTAGTTGAGTAGATCGGCATCAATACAATTCTTTGTGATTCAAAGTATTGATTGCAAAATCTTGACAATACTTTGGCAGTTGTTATTAGATAGATCTAAGGACCTGAAAAATGAGTTTATTGGAATAAACGGAAGAGCCTTGTGTCAAACTCACATCACTTGGTTGAAAAGAGTTGCTACCAAACATATTTGTTGTTCCTTTACTGTTTGGAATACGAACCAAAGGAATGTTCCAAGTACGTGACTTATTACAAGTTGGAGGCGTGGGAATACAAACGGAACTAGGTGAACTATAGGTTTAGTTGCTTGGTCTCAACTATACGAAGTTGGTTTGATTTTGTATAGCGGCTTAATCCTGAGAGTATTTAATTCTGGACAAGGTCCCGTGGTTTTTCTGCATTTGCGGTTTCCTCGTTAACAAAATCATGATGTGTCTTTTACTTTTCTATTTCCGCAAGTATAATTGTTTTTATTATAATTAGAAGTAAAATATACAAACGTTAGTTCCTATTTACTTGATAGTAATCCTATTGTGTTTGGTAAAGTCCGAACCATTTATCACACAAGTTATCTTGTTGTCGTATTGTCTCGATCTCGTATCCATAGACGATCACACGAAGTGTGAACCAATTAGTTGCATTGTCTCTACTCAGTCCATAGACAATCACTTTCGAAGAAAGGACTTATAGGTGGAAACATTTTAGATTGAGGTATATTTGGGTACTCTCGTCTTTTCAGATATTTCGAGACGAGTTTATCTCGCTTATCTATTTCTCGAAATATGTGTTGGAAGATTTTAGCTTTAGCTATGTTTATCGTATTCTTGATGAGTTTAGATGGAGACAATTTATTTGTTAGAAACTAAATATTAAGTCAAAAGACGATCATGTGAAAATTACCTTGAAAATCTTATATGATTTGTGTGAGACAATCATTTGATGTCGACTTGGGAAGTTTCGTATTGATTGATTAATCACTTGAAAATTACTTGAAGCTAGTGGTATGTGTGAGATTACCATTATTGTCTTCCAAGGATGTTTCAATGATTAAATGAGAGTTTTAGAACTACCATGTCGGATATAATACAAGTTGTATACTTTGTATACTAACTGTGCAAGTCTAGTTCAGGTCCCGGAACTATTGTTTGCGAACTGGTTTACCTGTAAAAAGGTCCGCAACCTGTGTTCGAAGTACCTTGTTCGCAAACGGGCTAGACAAGGCCAAGTCCGGAACTCTTGTTCGTGTATGCTGTTTGCAAACGGCTGGACAAAGCCAAGTCCGGAACTCTTGTTCACGTACTCAGTTTCTGAACAAAGCGATTATGTCCTAAAATCGGTAAAGTGTGACTTTCATACTCATGAACTCAGGATTCGTTTGCGAACTTAAAGTCCTTGGAAATTTAATGTATTAAGGTATGTGAACTAGTTTTACAAACTGTGGCATTATGTTCATGAATTGGTTCTTGTATAAGTACTTTGTACAATTACAAACCAAACTGATTTTGCTTCAAATGGTTCATATACATATTCCTATAAGATGATGAACATTTGAACAACTCTCTTGAAACACATTTAGATTCATTTGATTATCTATCATGATTGATTGAACATCATATTTGATCTAGAAGTGTTAGATGAATATGGATAAGTTATAAGTGTTAATATGGCTAACTTCGGTTAACTATTATTGAGCCAACTAAGTATACACGTTTGGGTACGGTTCATCCATATATAAATATAAGTATATTTCATTTGTGTGTATCAAGCTAATACCATCTAACGGTGGAGATTGATTTCTTAATTTCTAAGCAGACTTAGCTTGAATCTTAAATCATGAATTCATCTAATGGTGAATATTAAATGCTTTGTTACTAAGTGTTTATGGGTGAAAACTATTCCTGCCGGATTTGGTAATTTGGGGTGTGTGGATGAGGAATAAATCTAAACCCTAAACAAATGCACTGCGCGGTGAGTGCTTGTAGATTCGGAAATCAATGCATGCAAGTCCGGCCTAAACCAAGAAATGGCCGTTCCAGACTTGTTTCGGTCACAAAGTGAAGGAGATGGGGTTGATCTTAGGGAGGGAAGCGAAGAAGGTGTTGAGATTGTGAAGGTGTTGGCTTGATTATGACTTGTAACGAAAGTTGAACCAGAAACACATGATGCAAGCTATCGGTTCGGTGTCTTGTATCAACACTTAGTTTGTTTCTTGTCCGGACTTGCTCTTGTTGGTGGAAATAGGGAGGAGAACCTATTTATACAAGTCATTGAGGCTTATTCACGTCTCTAGTGGGAAGTGGAGGAAGTGGAGTGATGGAGTAGTGGAGTTGTGTGTCAGTGTTACACGATCAGTCTTGCCCAATTCTCCTGTCACCGATGAACCGTCCATAACTTCCTAACACGTTCTTGTGATGGCGCGTTGCACGCCGCACGCCGTAAACCGCTAGACCAATACCCCGAGTATGTATCCCCAGTTTGTGACATGATTGATGTCCGGAATGTGTGGATCGTGGGTCCACGAAAGGTAGCATGTAATGCTAAATTGAATAACCGCATTATTCGGGAAGTTGATACTTGTGAAGTATCATGTGTACTTTATGCGGTCTTTTGCATCCTGGTGTGGTAGAGTGATGGGTGGTGATTACCATGATGCCTCACTTGACCAATTAACTCGACCGAGGGTTGTATAACCAAGCTGGTGAAGTTGAATGGACGAGATGTTCTTTGAGACACTCATCTGCGACCGTTAATGAATTAGGGTTTTTGAAGAGGTGCGCAAGCATCACTCTTCAGCTTGGTCGAAAGCAAGCATGGGATATAATTTTGACAAGGCCGATTTGTGCATGTGTGTTGACAACATGACGGTGTAGGCGTCTATACCAATTACCTCACGAAAGTATGATCTGGGCCACTCAATTAAATCCTAAGTGAAGTTGAGTGGTCGTGATCAATTTGTGACGAAAAACCAAAGTGCCACAAGAGCGCGCGTCATGCCCACCGGGCGCACGTTCCAAGATGACCAATCTTGGTCGGTCTTGGCCGATTGGTCTGTGTGAAGGTGGTAGGCTGGTGTTCATGCCTATACCTGAATATCCCATGAAAACATGATCCGAGCCATCCAAATCGTCTGGTGAAGTTGAGCGGTCGAGATCGGTTGCGGTTTGGGAGGTGCGACCACGCTAGTTTGGGCACGAGTCTTGGAATGACCGGGCGTGATATGCCTTGGCCGATCGGGTGAGGGGATAGATGGGTCCACGGTGGTCATGTTGGTATGACCGGACACAGCTTAATCTAATCTTGGACCCTCCATTCGTCTGCCGGAGAAGATGGACGCTCGTGATGCTCAAAACCCTAATTTTGGGTTTCAAGGCCGTGCGTCAATGCTTCATTCGGCGTCTGGTGGGATAACCAACCATGGTTGGTCCGACCGATTGGTCGGGTATGTAGGCGAGCCCACGGTGATTGTGTTGACATGCTCCGGGCCCTTTGAATCTACATCTACACCCTCCATCTATACCTGCGAAGATGGATGGTTGAGACTTTTGCGACACATGTAATATGCCGCAAACCCTAATTTTAGGGTTTTCCGCCCATCTTGCTATGGTTTGGACGTTTTGGCAAGCTAGGCCAATTCGGGAGGGAGGCCGACCATGCGGGTCCGCGTTGGTTCGGCGGTGGATATTCCATACACCGCTTGGGGGTGATGGAATTGATCCGGGTCATCCAATCATGCTTGTGGAGTTGGATGATCAGATCATATCTGACCGATACGGTCGATCCCGATGCTCAATCGGGCTAGTATAACACACCGAGAGGGGCTCAATTGGGCTAGTATAACACACCGAGAGTCGGCACATGTACGGGTATTTCGTACATGGTTTCATTATAATGCTTGGAGGTTCGTGTTGCTCTGTAAGAGCAACACTCAGTCGTCATGCCACACTGATAATGAGTACAGGAAATACAAGGCTGATTGCGCATTAATTAATAATGTTAGAAATTCACAGGGTATATGGGATTGTTGCTACATGCTTCAACCTGGATGAATTTCATGTATTCACGAGAATGGGATTGTTGCCACATGCTCCATTCTAGGTGAATTAAGTGAGGGAGTATCCAACACTTATTGATGGCCTTATCTTTTACAAGATGTCGGCGCATAATTTTACGGTTTTTACAATTTTAACCTTAAATGAAAATCCACCATCAACACTAAGCTATCTTAACTTTGATTGTAAGCAACCCCGATTTGAAAGACTATATATGGGAGAAATCTAGCATCTAGGAAACCTAATCCCGACACTTCCGTGTGCCCTTGTTGCAAACTAGAGTCGATTATCCTTTAACCTAGGTTTTCCAAAACCATTATTAGGTTAACGACTTGAAGACTTCATTTGGGATTTGTGAGCCAGATCCAATTATTTTCTCTGTAGTTGCGTATTCTGATCTTACTTTTTCTATCGTATTGAGTTTTATCTTCTCTAAGATTGACTCGAGATTTATCTCCGATAGGTAAGATATAAAAACTAATCACAACAGTTCTTCGTCTCAGACTCTTGTGATTCTGCAATAACATTTTTTGTTAACCAGTTGGGTTATTGTGAGGTGACTGATATTTCTAGGATGCTCTTCGAGAGTATAAGTCTGGGGTATTAGTTGATTCCTGTTCACCTTGATCTTTGTATCCAAAGACGGAATAAAAAGAATAAATGATAGACATATATGTGGGAGACAAATTTGTTTATAAGTCTTCGACTTTGGGTCGTAGCAACTCTTAGTTGTGGGTGAGATCAACTAAGGGAATCAAGTGCGCAGAATCCGGCGTGGTTCTAGAGGCGTAAGGAACGCGACTGTACCTTAATCGGTGTGAGACTTGGTTAGGGCTCAACTACATTCCATTCCGAAGTTAACTTGTAGTAGGCTAGTGTCTGTAGCGGCTTAATACAATGTGGTGTTCAAAGATGGACTAGGTCCCGGGGTTTTTCTGCATTTACGGCTTCCTCGTTAACAAAATTTCTGGTGTATGTGTTATTTCTTTTCCGCATTATATTTGTTTATATAATTGAAATATCACAGGTTGTGCGTAGTTCAATCACAGTTGATAAATCCGACTTTGTTTGTTGGATGTAACTTGATTGACACTTGGGCATTGGTGTTTGGTACCGTCCAAGTATTTCTCATATCAATCAGGCTCACGGATTTCTATCTGTTTGATTTTCTGATTGTATTGAGAAAGAGATAAAGCACTTTGATATATTTTTCTATGATTGAGTTTAATCCATACAGATTGTCGAACGAATTATTGGGTGTGGTTGTTATACCCCCGCTTTTTCACTTCTAAAACCCGATTCTGAAATTGTACCCCTGGAGAATTGGCAGAATCGGTTTTTTGATATAAGTGCATAATTCACATAATTTTAGTGTTGATTCCATGCTTGTTTTAGTTGGATTTATTGCATATTATCCTTGTATTACTCTTGTTTTCTATTTTATTTGTGTACTTAGGTGAATCATCCGAAAAGAAGTGAAAAGAGCTTCAAATGTGAAGTCCACAAGCGGAGAAGGGCCAAAGACCAAATGAAACTCGTTTAAATCCAGAATTTAGTCTCATCATCTTGAAGAGGACGGAAATACGAAGCGAATGGTGAAAGAATGAGCTCATTCCGATATCGTGTGAAGATGTTATAGGCGAAACAAGAAGTAGTTAATCTTGTCGATTTCTTTAACCCGGCGTTAAATAAGAGAAGCATGAAATTGAACGTCGATCTCTCAAGAGACCGACGATTAAAAGCCAAGGTTGTTAAAGGCACCTACTTTGTTGATCGGGGCTGTCACCTTAGTTTACTTCCATTCACATGGTGATGGAGATGCCAATGATGGAAGTGAAGGTGGAGCTTGAGTCTGTAATGGGTGGTGAACTGATGATGCTTCTGCTCATCGGTGATGAAGAATGATGGAGAGTTCGAGCAGGAGGATAGGGTCGCTGCCAGTTGGAGTATGGCAGGTGTTGGAATCTTGCAACAATAAACAGCACATTAGATGTATCAAAATAATATGTAAAGAACTAATGCGAAACAACTCTACCGAAATAACTTATCGAGGGCAGAATCACAGGTTCAACAAGTTGTCCTTAACACATTAGTTCGCGGGTATACTCGAGTTGAGTAATGCTAAACCCCTCACAGCGAAGATGTGTCCAGGATAAAACTGGCCGATATAACTTGAGTTAGCAAAACGCAAGTTACCCTCTCTTCGAACTCAGCAACGGGGATGGAGGTAAAAACGTATGGAGAAACCCTAGAATAAAAGAAGAATTTTTCAGTGTGTAGAAAACAGATTTTCGAGTTGTATTTATAGGATGAACTACTTGCAAATCAAGTTAGGTTTTGGTTTTCTTCAAAAACAAGTAAAAGGAATTTACCATAAATAAAACTCTTAAGAAATAAGTTTGGAATTAATTTCCTAAAGAAAAATTCGCCCAAAAATAAATCCGTGTATAAAAGGGACTTGGTACATGGCATACGCGCATATCGCATGGGTAAAAATATGTATTTTTGCCCACCCGCTCCACCCACGTTTTACAATTCATACATAAGTGTATGATTATATAGTGGAGCTCCTCTTTAGTTTTTCACAATGTGGGACTAAAGGTTCCACTTCATTCACCCAAAAATGAGTGAGTATCCTTAGACCCTTAGGTCATTAGATCAAACCACACCAAGACCATAAAACCTTTTAATTTAAAACTCATTTTCTCCAACAATCCCCCACATGAATGAAATCTCTGTAGTTGCAGGAAATCCTACACTACACCCCTCACAAGAATCCATACAACTAAGACATTTGAAGATGAATGATAATGATTTTTATTGATTAATTCCTTGAATGTTTACAAGATAGAATGGAAAAGAGTTAAAGAAATTACAATCACTACAAACTTTCTCTCTCCTAATGACTTGCTTAACACTCGAAAAAGGATCCCCCTACAACAGGCTTATTCGACTCTTTATATAGGGTAGTATACAATGGATGACACTAAAATTTGTCCTTTATTTTCGGAATGACTTGCGAAATATCGCAAGTGTACAAGTATACAATATCGCAACACTCCTAAACTTCGCTAGATCTTCACATCTTTCTCGTGTTTTGGCTGTCGTCATTCATTGCGTCATTTATATTACTCTTCTGCGACGCCTTCGCGATGCTGTCGTTTACCAATCTCGCGAGATATTGATGTTGCGATATATTCTGATCCTACATCTTGCCTCTTCTCATGTCTTCTCTGCGAAGAAGAGAATGTCATGAGAATTAGTAGCTTAACATGCCGCAACTGTTCATATTTATCTCACGATCCCGTGTACTTCTACACGTAATTTATTACACATGTTTCTTCTTCCACTCTTTTCTTGACACGTCTCTTTCAACCGTTTTTTTCACTTGACCATTCACGTCCCCTCTCTCATTAAATGCATTTATCTTCTCGAGAATTCTTCTCTATATATAGTTTTCTTATCCTCCTCTTTTTTTTTTTACTTTCTCTCTGCAACTTTTCTTCAATTCTCCTCCTCCGCAATTTGCGCTTCTGCTATTGTAAATCTTCCTTTTCTTATTTCTCTTGATCTTAGATTCTCTAATCATTCCCATATTCTAAGAATGGCTCCACCTGGTCGTAGATATGAAACCCTTTTGGGTGAAACTCAAAAGAATTTACAAGAGAAAGGGTTCACCTTGTCTACTATTCCCAATCAACAATCTTCATCTATTCTTTCTGCAAAGTTATTTACTGATCATCATTGTGATGATCAAAAAATCATAATCTCGCTAGGTCAAATCCTCGCAGGTCTTCTCATTCCTCTCTACGATCCCGAACTGCCCTTGTTATATGAAATCCTTGCTCATGAGAAATTCTCGCGAGCTATTTATCAATTAAGTGGTGATTGCATCCGTCTAATGCTTGAATTCGCCAATCGTGGCGCTGGTAAGGGATCTCTATATCCTGATAATGATAAAGATCCTAAATTCGCAAACTTAGAGATAGCCGCTGAAAAGTAATCAGTAGAAATTTTTTTTGAAAATTATGAAGTGATAAATATGAAGAATGATAAATCTCGCTGGGGTGCTCGATTGAAAAGAAAAGAGAACGTTCCCGACGATAAGATACTCATGTTAGATATTGATTGGCACTCTGGCAAGAACAATGTTCCTCGCCACTCTAAAGGTGAGAGGTGGTCTGTCTTTCCACTATTTTTGAACGGACCTTACATTTCAGGTTCCAATATACTCCCTGCGAATCTCGCAAATTATCACCCTTGGGTATTTAATTGGCCCGAAAAAGCAAAAGAGGTATATTTCCTAACTTTTACTTATTTTACAATCTTCATTTTCTCTTATATCCAATCTCGCGAATTTTTCGGATCACCAAATTGAGAAGGAGCTACAAAAGAAATCCAAAAGCGAGTACTGCGATACTTCGTTCAATCACGGATGAAGTAAGAAATATTTTCCTTATTATTTTTAACAATATTGTTGCCTCTGTTTCTATCTTCATTCGTGTGCGAAGGTTGGCGTTGAAGAGAATGATATTTATGAAGCTGCGAAGGTTAAAGGCAAGAATAAAATCACTCTTCGCAAGGATAAATCTTCTGCTCCATCTTCTAAAAAACGGAAAATCCATCCCTCTTCTCATTCTAATTCCCAAACCAGCGAGAATTCTGATGAAGATAATGATGAGGTTGACACTTCTTTTGCGAAGGAGAATCATTCAGTCGAATCTGCTATGGCGCAACTGTCTAGTGTTTTCTCTGATTCTATGCAAGGAATGGGAGATGAACGTTTTTCTGCTACTTGCGAAGCTCTCGCAAATATCTGCGATGCCCCCCTGCTAGTGGATAATGATTCTTTTCGTGGAGTTTCCCGGACAATGACTCCCAGTTTCTTAAATGCACTTAGTGCCTTGGTATGTTCATATTTCTTTATTTCTTTGTGATTTCGATTATAAACCTTATCTTAACAATTTCTTTACTTTCCTTTATAGTCTGGGAGAGCTTCCTTTGTTGTTGCCTCAGATCTCGAGAAAAGGCGCAATAATTTTGAAAAGAAAAATCTTCAACTTAAGGAGAAGAACAAAGGATTAGAAGTTGAAGTTGTGACATCTCGCAAGAAGAATGAAAATGAGACTGCCGCTCTTCGCGAAAGAATTCAACAGTTGGAAGCTGAGTCTTCTACCCAGAAGAATAAAATATCTACCCTTCAAAGTGCTAATCAGCAACTTTATGGTATAAAACTCTTCTCTTTTCTTCGTTTCTACTTTGTCATTTATTTTTCTTTGCCTGACTTATCATTTTCGCAGACATTTATAATCTTTCTGATGAAGCCATCCTTCTCCATTCATTTCCTGAGCCTATGGATGATAATGCCCTTCTTGCTCATCTCAACGAATCTTTAAGTAGTTCGTCAAACAAAATTAACTCTCTCTCATTAAATGAACTTCGAACCAAATTTCATCTCTTAAAAATTGAGCATAGATCTAGTTTAGGTTTAGCCAACCGATTTAAACGTCTATATCTTAGTTCCCATGAGAAAAATAATATTCTAAGGAAGAAAAATAATATTCTATATCTTGAAGTCCAAATTGAACGAGATGAATCTCTTCGTCAAAATGCCGTACTTAATGAGCGAGAAAATCAAATTCGTTCACTTCTTGTCATAAATAGTGATGATGAATTCGCTTGGGCCGCGAAAGTTCTAGATAATGCCGGAAATAACTTAGGTGTTAACGTCGGCCTTCATCTTGAGCATCTTGCCTTGGTTAAAGATATGAATTCCCGACGAGAAAGTTGTTTCTTGTTCTTCATTACTTTACCACCTCTTTTTTTGTGAAACTGCTATTAAGTTCTTTGACTCATTGTCATTTGTTTACGAGAATCGAGAAGAGGTTTCAAACTAGAATCAAGGAACTTGAATGCGAGAAAGCACTGACTTGCAAAAGACTTCTCTCTTCGCAATGAAAAATATTCTAAGCTGAAGAAGCAACTACAAACTACTGTAGCGAATTTCAATAATGATGCTGTCCGTTTTCGCAATCAAACTATTGAGACAGTTTGCAATGACCACAACATTCCTCTTTCTTCATATCCTTGTCTTCTTGATGAGATTACTGAAAATATATCTTCCTTGAATGTTTCTGATAGTGATGCTAGCGAAGAAGAGGAGTCCGATAAAGAGTCTGATGAAAAAGAAGAATGAACTGAGAGATAGCTCCATTTCCTTTTTCTCTTCTTGTGATATTTGTACATTTATCCTTCTAGCCTTCCATTTTTGTAATCACTTGCTGTAAATCTATCATATGAAAATAAATAACAAGTTTTTACTCTAATCATTCCCATACTTGCCTCTGTTATTTATTTTCACATGGGAGATTATATCGATAATCTTTAAGTAATAATACTTCTTATTTTCGCAATTGTTGTTGCTAACCCTTCACAAATAAATGAAGAAATATAGCCGTTTTCGCAAGCTTATTTGCTTACTCGATTTCTTGTGTTGTCTTATCTTCATTTATGTTGAAATTCATCATTGCTGCCAAGATCGCAGGACGTCTTTACATTTTCATGTAATGACCCATTGATCTTGCCTTATCATTGCGTGGTCTTATTTTGCCTTCCTAGTTAAAGGTCTTATTTTGCCACCCCTCATTTTTGCGTCAATATGACAGGCCTAAATATTCTTGCGAACATAAAGCCCAATGACATTGCCGTCTTGCGACAAAATCGCAGGACGTCGTTACACTTTCATGTAATGACCCATTGATCTTGTCTTATCATTTCTTTAGTATTATTGCCTCTGCAGGATGTTTTTGTTGCGACAATATGACATGCCTAAAAATTCTTGCGAACTTGAAGCCCCATGACATTGCCGTCTTGCGACGAAATCGCAGGACGTCTTTACACTTTCATGTAAAGACCCATTGATCTCGTCTTACCCTCGCGTTAGTATTATTGCCTCTTCAGGATCATCGCACAAATATGACAAGCCTAAATTTTCTTGCGAAAATAAAGCCTCATGACATTTGCGTCTTTTGACACTTATCGGCTCCCTAATGGAGGGTGCCGCCCTTATCATCTCCCCGGTTGCCCCTTCAAGGAGGCGTACATCGGCCATACAAGACTAGCTCCTCCCATCCGGTCTTAACAACAACCAGTTGTTTTTCAGCCTCTTATCCCTTATACCTATAGGGCTTATGGTTACGAGACTCGCACCCTAAGTGGAGTTTTCTTCGGGCCGAGTGCGGCATGTGCCAAGACTTGCCAAGAATGACCGAGACACTTCAAATGCCCCAGGCACTCTTGGCTCAACCGTGTACCTCGGCGCCTTGGTCATACAATGACTCCTTGGAAGAGACCCTCGGTCGTCCAACCAGGGTATAACCTTATATATATAGTTGGAAATCCAAGGTATCTCCCCCGGATGGGCTTTATTGACCCAAAATTTTCATGACTCAGGTTCCAGGGGCGGTGTAACCTTTTCCCTGAGCCATGTCAAGAGATACCCCCTTATATGACGCACTTTAGGTCTTACATTTTCCTCTTGCGAAATATCATTCGCGAACTAGGGTGTACGCCATAAAGGTTCGTCCCATTCACTCATTCTTTCATATCTGTCAATTCTTGTAATCATTCATTGATCTTTGATTATTTCTTCTCATCTTCTTTGTGAAATTTTCATATAATCTTGCTTCATTTGCTATGATCTCGCTTTAATTATTTAACTAAACTTTCGTTATATTCATGAATCGCGAGACTTTCGCGTACTCCTTCTTCGATCATCACATTCTTTGTATTTTTGACATGTTTTTGTCTTTTTTTTTTTTTTACACAACTCTAAAATCAATTATTTACTTCTTACACTTCTTACTCCTGCTGTTCTCTGTTTCTTCATTCAAATTTATAGAAATTTCCTTCCCTTTTGCGAGACCATCGCAATTTCCAATCGTCTTCAAGCACTGATTTCGCAATATATCTTCATTTCTCACTTCTATTGTGTCCACCATCAGTCTTTCTCTTCTTTGGCTTTCTTTGACATTCCTCTTCCAATTCTTCTTTTGAGCATCCCTTTCCTCGCAAGACTCCACATCAACTTCATAGCACTTTTGCCCCTCAGCCCAATCTCCTTTTATAACTCCAACACCACTGGGATGAGGAAATTTGATGCACTGGTGGTAAGTTGATGCTACACCCAAGATCTCATGTAACCTGGGCCGCCCAATTAATGCATTATAGGGGGATTCCACATCGACTATGCAAAACAATATTTCAGTTGATAATCCTTTCAGTGGTATTCGCATACGAATTTCTCCTTTAGGTTTATTGGCAGTACCATTAAAACCATAAATCTTATAGGTTGAAGGTATCAAGTCTTCATCTTTCCCACCCATAGTCTTGTAAGTGTGGTAAAAAGGATGTTCTGAGCTTCCAAGTATCAATTAAGATTCTATTTATAGCCCATGAATTTTCTCGCCCCATCATCTTCATCATCACCGATTTTGGGTTAATTTCCAATCTTACCACTAATGGACTGTCATGCATCTCGCCACCCTCAGGTACCTCTTCTGCGGTAAAAGAAATAATCTGCGTTTGCCATTCTTTTAGTGGCAATGTCTTCGCGATGTTCGGTATTTCTCTATTGTCGGCATCTCTTGCGAAAACCCTACGAGAACGCTATCATGGAAATCTTCAATTGTCTGTACGAATGTACGATTGAGTTGCAGAACAAGTTTTTGGCCTTCGCTCCAACCTCCACTATAAATGTTTCTTTCCCTTTTATTGTATTTACTCTGTGAGTTTCTGGAGGTGTTGGTAATGGTTGAGTCTTCTCTTCACATTTTAAGAATTGATTTAGTTTCCCTTGGTCTATCATTCTAAGGATGATTCTTTTTATATTCCCCGCAATCATTCGTTTGGTGTCCATGAGAATGGTGGTAGGAACAGAATTCATGACTTCACACTGGAGGTGGTTCATTCCCCATGTTCCATGGTGCGGGTATGTTTTCCATCAGGATTATAGCTTCCCATATCTTCTCCACGCTAGCGTTTAGTGGTGGCATCTTGATTTCTTCCCATACGACTCTATGACCTCGCTTCCCTCTATGATAATTCTGCCTCTGGCCTCCATAAGTCTCTTGCGGATTATACCCCTGACCTCCATAGGTTTCTTGCGGCTGATCAAGCCTTTGAATTTTATTATTTCCGCCACGGTTGTAGAAATTTCTTTCTCTTTCAAATTCTTCCTGATCGCGACTTCCCATGGCTACCAACTTTTGCTGACCATCATCTGGTATCCTCGTTCCTTGTTGACTTTGCGAGGTACTGCCACGTTGTTTATCAATTTGGGTAACAAACTTGCATTCGCAGCTCCTGAACTTGTATTCGCGACAGGGTATGATTCCATCTCATTTTGCTTTTCCTTTAGAGCAATATACTTCTCCTGAAGCTCTCGCAACTCAGTCATTGTGATTGTATTCTTGACTCTAAAAATTTGAATATACAACAGATTTGTCGCGAACATAGCATTAATGAATGATAAGATGAGATATCTCTCTTCCACACGGCCAGCTGATGTGACTCAATAATGTTGTAGTAATAAGGGTTGTCGTTCACTCGGACTTGATGAAATCGATCTTAGGATTTAATAAGAAAAATAATAAAAATACAGAATATATACAATTTATGTCACAAGACGGAGAGAGTTACTGGGATTCGGATTCCGCCAAACTCATAACAAAAGGTTCAAATATTAATTCTTTTAACAATTATAGCTCAACAAATAAAAACATGGACTCTTATTTTTGCCAAAGTTGATTCTCAAAATATTAGTTATAAATCGTAAGCATGGGACATCAAACATTTAAGCAAGCATGACCCATCTAATAAAATAATAACTAATTTTATCAAATCATAATTCAATTTTTAATCGATTACAAAAGTCATAAAAAGAATTAATTAAAATTACCCATGTATGAAGTTCGTCTTCCTCCGTTGTCCCGATGATGGGTTCTAGCTCATCATGTTGGAAACACGCTCAAAATCCATTTTTATTGCTCGAAGAGGGTTACAAATGATGCAAAAAAGGAGAAATGATAAAAAACCGGGTTTGCAATGATTATAGTTGTTGCAAACTCATTACAGAACTACGATAGATATGAAGTGCGACTGCTATTACGACAAAGTGCGACCCACGTTCGGTAGTCCTTTTCACTGTTGAAAAACGACTGTCTTTGAGAGTCTGTTCTTCACGTTCTTCACAGATGCAGCAGCAGAACTCGATTCTCTGAAACTTGATTTTCCGGCTCTTGTAGCGTACCAAATCCTCCCAAACTCTCCGTCTCCCTTCTATGCTATCTCCCCCACTCGATATATATCGCCATAACTTCAAATAATTCTCAATATTCTTCACGGCCTGTTTTAGGAAATAATCTCGATTTTTTGATTTCTCCACGCGTTTTAAAGCTTCCAAATTGCTATATTTAACTCCTTCACACTCCATAGAGTTGTTAGGGTCTGCCAGATACGTGCAAACACCTTTTTTTGCTCGCGAAATCTCGTGAATATCTCCTCCGGCGTGTGCTGCCCTGATTTTCTTCTCGCGGTATTTACAGCCAATTTGGATCGAAACCAGCACCTCTACCATCCCTGTCTAGCCCATAGAAGAGTACCCAAACAATTCCAGCCCTTTAGTCTCCTTCTAACTCGTCCAAAATTCCAACCCTAATTTTTGCCGGTGAAGACTTTGTTTTCCCGCCAATTTCTGTTTTTGAATGGTGAAGAAGAAGACAGCCCTTAACCAGCTGCTTGGGGTGCGAATAGCAATGGGTTACCCCTTATCCAAAGTGGGAGTCCGAATATCAAATGTCCTCCGGGGGTGTTCCGCGCAACTTTTGAGCCGATTTTTCCAAAAAATATTTATTTCCAAAAATACCTAAAAATGCATAAAAACACAATATTAGTACAAAAATCGAGTTCCAACAATACCAGCACTGAGGACAATTCAGACACAAAAAATGTGTCTATCAAATACCCCCAAACTTATCATTTGCTAGTCCTCGAGCAAATTTATTCTAGAAAATAAAAATCATTTGAGCCCCTAGGTGGCCCCAGTGGCGGAGTGTTGTCTCCGGAGGGTTTACCAGAGGTGTACCCACAAAACCTTTACTCCCGGACCCTATCTATCTACACAGAACCTTGGAAGGCACTAAAGAATCTCCTTGGTTGGCATACTTATTGACTACAGGAGGAAGTACCCTGATGTGAAATTCCAATTGTTGTACACGAGTTTGCACTCAAGCATACTAAAATTCATATAAAGTGACAGAGCTCTACTTAGATAGTCGCACTATGGACATCAATACCCGGAGTCAAAACTAATCACATGGATAGATCAAGAAGATGGATATAGAGAAAAACATAGATGGTTTTGATGTTTACTAAGTGAATGGTGTTTCCCATATCTGTCTGAAGGCCTCCGCCAAAATGAACCTATCCTAATGGACTGAGATACTAGTCTGACTAATATCAACACACTGGCATATACAAGGGAACCAGTGGTCGATAATCCTAACTCTAGGTCAACACAACTGGCATATACAAGGGTTCCAGTGGTTGACTTTATTGAATTTATTCCGGTTGGTCTGATGGTCTGGTCTCAATTTCATCATTCATTCATTTTTTTTTATTTTTTTATTTTTTTTTTTTTTGAGTATCTCAATCACACTAATTCACCCTAGCATTGGTAACAACTTGATTCGTGGGCCCCACCTAATCACTTAGAGAAACATAGTTTACAGAGAACAAAATAAAAACAGAAGTGAAAAGGACTCAACGAGATATGGTGAAACTATCATGTTATTTCTAACACCTGAGCTCTGTGCTTTTATGAATAGACTCTTTAGATGTTGCCATCAAATCAGATTGGTTCCTCAACTCCTATAACCAAAATGCTTCCATCCACTTAGATTGATTAGTGCCGACCTTAATAAACATAAATTTCTAGGCTCTGGAGTTTTTTTATTGCAACTAAAAAGTTTCTCCCATACCCCCAAACTTAAATCTAACATTGTCCTCAATGTTCTAAAGATAAAATTAAAAGCATGAACAAGGAGAAACTGTTACCATTTGAAGTAAAAGAGTTAAGGAAAGATATTACCGTGTTGCAAGAGCATGGGTTACCTCCCAAGAAGTGCTAAGTTTAAAGTCTTCAGCCCGACATTGGAAAGGATTAGTCACCTCGAAGAATCATATAGCGAACTTAGGAATAATCTGCGGTCATCTGGATCAAAAAGTGCTAACCACAAGAAGAGGAGACTGCAACAGACCAGGAAGATATCCAACACACCCTTATCTATCTTTTTGTTTAAGACAACTACATCTAGTTGTGGTTCGGGTTCAGGCTCTATAAAAGGGTCTAGATAACAAATTTTCATGGGTTGCGTTTCCTTAAAAGAAGGATTCTTAAGATCAGGTTGTAGAGTCTGGAAATACTCAGTTAAGAACTTAGAAGCACATAACAATAACCTGAATAATTGAGGATCCTCTAAGTCAATCAGTTTTGACTTACACAGCTGACCACAATAAGATTGGTGGTCTTCCTTAAGCAAATGTGTCGACCCTAATCTCCTAAAATAATTAGGTTTAGCCTCAAAACTTAATAATTGACACATCTGAAACTTATACGTTCCCACAATTGGTCGAAAAATATTTGGTGGGAAAACAAAATCAATCGTGGTATCATAGCCTGGGTTAACCACATCAACCAGAGGATGGGTTCTTAACAACTGAACTTCTTTATGGACACAACTAGGTTCAGGAAAAAGTGTATGAAGATAATCTTTTAAAATGGTTGAGGCACATATGTCAAGTCCCAAGTTAGGGACTTTTCTAAGAGTTAAAGCACATGGAGAATGATAATCACCCCCAAACTTAGAGTTTTCAGTGTCTCTAGAAAGACTAGTCACAACTTCCCTAATTTCAAGGTCATCTGATTCCTGAAAATGGTCAATTGATTCTTCTAAATCAGGTACATCCTCACTCATCTCTACGAGTTCATTTTCTTTTTCTAAGTCTATTGTTTCTAAATCGCTAGACTCAAAATATACTCGTTCCTCTAAACCATCATTGGCTTCGTAATCAAAAGGAAATACTACATTGTCTAAAACGAGGGTATCTCTAGTCAAATCCTCATCCTTTTGAATAGGTGAATAATTATTAAAATTATTTGGATTTGAACTAGAAATATTATCATCATTAAGCTCAATTGGAGTAACAAAATCCTGATCATTATGCCTACTGATTTCAAATTCTTCATCAACACTATCCTCATCATAATCATCATTATAATAATATGAAAATGGTTGAACCTCATCTAGACAAGTAGTGTTACCAATTTTATCCTCGTCATCTTGATTATGTAAATAACTGTCCTTATTTTCAAGGGTGGTATTGGGAACACTATATTGGAATTTAAGACTATCTTGAGCAAATTTTTCCACAATCCTATTTGTACTCTCAAATAAATTGCTTGAGGGAATCTTCTAGAGAAATCTTAGTTAACGCTCTACGGACTCTTCTGGAGGCGGAATATTATAAGTCTCTTTCATAAATAAGTGAAACTTCTGTGTTGACTCATTGAAACTCTTGAGAGACTCTTCTAAAGAAATTGGAGGATCGTTTTGCTCGTAAGACTGATGCACGTGTGGATAGTAATTGGGCTCACCATGGTATGACCCATATCCTTCAAAAGATTGGCGTTCCCAACCACTATTCACACTATGGTCATAAAAAGAGTAATGTCCATATTGTTCAATTGGATATTCGTTGTATTGGCTATACCGGTTTGACATCCCTAACCGCAAGGGAATTCTACACAAACACAAACAAGGCTGACTCGACCACAAGAAACCTACGATTTCTAGCAAACAAAAAGCATGATGGCTCCACTTAGATTGCTTTCTAGACCAACTTCTAATCCTTCGAAAGGGAATTCGTTACAATATGAGCAAACCCCTCTGGAATCAATCCGAGTTTAAGTAAGTTGAATAGAGGCGAGGGAAGCTGCGTGGAGCTTTGATACCCAAGGCCTCACCGCATTATAAGGCGGCGCGATCACGCATTCAACTCACGAAACCATCATGAACTTCAAGTATGCTCAAAAGAGTAACCAATATTTTTCGAACGACTTTCCTATTAAGCTCGTTACCCTATAGGTCTCGTTCTAGTCAAAATTTTAGGCTTAGGTTCGTGTTTGGTTTCGTTCTCCTAAGGCGGGCAAGAAGAGAACGGTGATGAAATTCGAACTCTTATCTTGTATGGCCAGTCCTTGCCCTTTACTAGGAATTTAAAGCAGCCGTTTTCAATACCTCAACATATATGCATACAAAATCATCCAAGAAACCCGCCGACAGGGGATTCGCGGATGTTTAGAATTCTTACCTCCCCGTTCCAGGACGGGGGATGAACCGTTGAGGTCGACTCGGGCCACGACTCCCGTGTCATGTACGAACCCGAGGGGCCGGGTGATATCGTAATCACCGTCCTTCCCTGTGTGCGCTTTATATTTAAATTACCCTTCCTTAGGGTTTAAAATTAATAATGTCCGATAGTCCAAAAATAAAGTCCAAAAATTAAAAAGTCCAAAAATAAAAATTACAAAAAAATTACCTAATTACAGTTTCTAAAAATAAAAAAAAAAAAATTAATTACACTATATACAAAATTTTTCTTCTTTACTCCTTTGGATTTTCTCTCTTCTTTCCTTCTTTGGCTTCGCTTTACTTTTCAAAACTTTTTCTTTCTCATAAGCTTCGCACCAAATCTGAAAGCAAATAGAAAATACCCAAAACGCGTAAAAAGGAACAAAAATAATAAAAAAAATAAAAATAAAACCTAAAAACAAATCTATACACAAGTCCGCGTCGGCGGCGCCAAAAATTGATGTGACTCAATAATGTTGTAGTAATAAGGGTTGTCGTTCACTCGGACTTGATGAAATCGATCTTAGGATTTAATAAAGAAAAATAATAAAAATACAGAATATATACAATTTATGTCACAAGACGGAGAGAGTTACTGGGTGATAGGTGTCTAAAACACCCAATTTTGATAACAATTTCTCATGCTTTTCTTTTTAGTTTTCTTGTATTTTGTATATTACGTTTGTTTTTATTTCTTTTTAGGTATAATGGCTTAACTTGTATAAATGAGGAGAAAGGCGTCGAAATGGGGTGTATTGGCTTACGCACATAAAGCTCATGTCAACAAATTGGAGACCACGGACATTAGCCGCGAAACTGGAGCTAAAGAGAATTAAATTCTCTTGGAATTAAGTCAGAGAATGCAATGAGGGACTTGGAATGATGTCCATGAGTTATGAGCCATATCAGATGGTAGGTGCTGGCCAACTCGTAAGAATTGTACACCTGCTACGTGAGTGGATTTCACCACATAAGATTCGAACATGTGCACTTGAGGAGTAGTCTTCAGAAGGCAAGAAACTTAGGTTTCTTTGTGGTTTCATATCGTGATCTAAGAAGAGTGGTTTCTGCTGCCATAACTTACTGTTGCCACAACCAGTTCGAGAACCAACTCTTTGTCGACGGCTAGTCTAGTTCTGATGGGTTCTCACCATAGGTCAAGACCCCTACCTGAAGGCGAGAAGAAGAAAGAAGGTGCACCAGTTTGTGGTCGATACAGACTCAAGAAATCAGCCATGAAATTCAAAATTGAACAGAGAAGAAATTGAGGTGCTAAGAGTCACGGATTTTGTTGAGTTATTTGGGTTAGTCGGTTGCTCAAGTTTATGTGGTGGTTGTAGCTCAGTTACTTGGATGAATAGGTTTCGAACTAGATGAGGTTTTTATGGAGTTCTAAAGCAACAAAACAAATGAAGAAATGAAGCTGTTGTTGCTGGATTTTGGTGGAGTTTTGGTGGAATTTTTAGGACTAGATTTAACTGTGTATGTATAAGAACATTGGGTTTGTGTTGAATGTGAGTTTTCTGCAGGGAAGGTTATATGAAGAGGCTTACAAATCACTAGAAAAGCTATCCCTCCATATTCAGAGCCATTGCACATCAGATGTTCGATAACAGTTCTGAGTGAACTTCTCTTCACCACTGCAAGCTCGTCTGAAGTTGTTGCTGCTGAATTTTGTGGATGTTTTAGGAGTTGAACGTGCTTGAGTAAAGAATGAAAGAGGGATGTGTTGCTGCTGCTGCCATTAGGTTCTTATGTATCGATGGGGATTTGGTGCAGTTCAGGCAGTGGTGAAGACACCAACAGCTCTGCCTTGGTCCTATGCTGCAGTAGCCATGGCTCTGTGGGCGATGTATGAGATTGTTTGTGCCTGAAATTCAGACGAGAAGGGTTAGTGATGGTTGCTGCTGTTCAAATTAAGAATGAATGAGGTTTTGAAAAGAGCAGATGGGTATTTGAAGTGTGTTCAGTGGTGATTGTGTGCTGCAGTGATGGCTGGAACTGAAAGTTGCCAGGAAATGTAGTGATGTTGCAATCGCGAGCTGGTGATGCAATTGCAGGTGGAAGTCTGTTGAGGTGATACTGGAATTGCAGTTGAGAACAAGCACAGAGCCATTGCAGGTGCAGGTCGTGGTGCTTGCTGTGGCGTATTTCAGGTGGCGGTCGAGTTGCAGTTTAGATGGATGTTAGGGCCATCATGGCGTTGGCAGTTCACAGATACTGTCATTGTTGTGGTTTATCAATCTTGGGAGCGACAGTTTCAGGTGAGGGTGCTTGCAACTGAGAGGACAACAGGGCTGAAGATGGTTGACTCAGAGGAGGAGCAAGGCAGTAAGGCAGTAGCTCAGGTACCTCAGATGGAGGTTAGCAGGGAGCTGCATTGTTGGTGCTGTGGTGATGAACGGGAGATATGGGTTGAGGTTTAATAGATGATGGAGTTTGAATCGGTGATGCAGCCTTGTGTTTGATGCTTCTGAGGTTAGGTGCAGCTGGAAGTCATGGAAGAATTGCAGCTGGAAAGTGAACAGTGCGAAAAGCGAGCTAGAATGGCGAGCCGGTGAGCATAGTTCCGGTAGCCGGATTTCAGAACTTGAAGCATGAATCGCAATATTTCAGTGAATCGCGAGGGGGGTATAAGTCGGATACAAGAGTTGGCATGGGACATATGAGCTATGGGTCACGCTTTTGGGTGCGTTTTCGCAAGATAAGAAATTGGGTTAGTTGGTTTTTGTGAATGTTTGAACTGCAGAGAAGCAAAGTTGAGCTACTGGAAGTGTAGAACTGCCTGGTGACAGTGTCTGATGACAAAGGCGGCCTGAGATGCTTTTAGACGCCGGATTCCGGCCATATTCCGGCCAAAGCACACCGGTTTTCGGCGACACATTTTGGGGCGTATTTACTACATGGGTTCCTCTTGTGTGGGCTTGATGGATATATTGGGCTTGGACTTTTGGGGATTTGACCTAATTTTGGAAGGAGAAAAAGGTTACAAAAAGGAAAACTTCAACAACTTGGGGGATACGTATTCTTCTTGGAGTTTTGCAGAGAGCCGGAGCTAGGGTTTGCTTTCATTTAATATTTTCATCTCCTTTACTTTATTTCCATTATTATTTGATGATGAATTCCAATATTATGAGTAACTAAAACTCTCTTTGATTAAGGGCGATTTCGAAGCCCGAAATATGAATCTATATTTGATATGAAATAACTTGTTCTCTTGCATTCATTAGTGTTATTGATTGATTTCTACCATGCTAATATTGTCTATGGATTATTTGTTAAGGGTTTAAGTTCGAAATTGAATCATTAATTCTTAATCTATTTGCTAGTTTAGATTTTCTTCGACCCGTAATTGTCTAGAGAAGATAAACACAAGTAGCAATATATAGGTATTGATGATGGGACTTTGTTAAGTACCTATATGTAGAAATCAACACTAGTAGGTGATTCATGCTTTTGAGTTCATCACTAGGAGCAACCTTATCTCACAGAACTTAGAGCACTTGTTCAAGTCAAACCTAGTAAGCGTACCTCTAGGAAACTTGGCAAGTAGGAACCGGTAGTCGAGCGCTTCCATATCCGGTGAGCTAGGAGATAATAACGGAATAGTTGAGCATACTAATTATTCTAGGGTTGTTAGTAACATGATAATGTGAAGAATATAGCTATCTATCAATTTGGTTTGTATTCCGTGGTCTAGAATGAACCTTTAATCAATTACATCTCATATTTGAATACATTTTACAATTTTCAGCATTTCTACAACAAAATCATCTTTGCTAAGAGTATTTGCATAACAACTTGAACTTCATACCTCCCTTGGGACGATCCTACTTACATTATACTACTTGCTAGTTAAAGAGAAGTAGAGAAATTTATTTTTGCGAGTTCGACACCTCGTCAAAATTGGCGCCGCTGCCTGGGAGGCAGTGGCAAGTTTAGTTGTTATTTTTATTCTTAGTTGTTACTTTTGCTTTTATTTTCAATTTCTATTTACTTATTCAACCTCTTAGAATCTGATTTTCAGGTACTAATTCTTTGGTGAATGCGTGGAGAGGCAGACCAAGTCCAATTGGTATACGTCTTCGTTCAGGCACTTTACTTAAGGATTTCATTCGAGCAGTCAACACTCCACTTCCTCAAAGTTCTACACCAAGTGAATTCTCGGACTCGGACGCAAGAGGAAGACAACACAATGGGAGGTCGACCACCTGCTCCAAGAACACTCAAGGAGATCACTTCTCCAAACCTAGATCAGCAGCCTTTATCTATTCAGCTGAATGGAACTATTGAGTTGAAACCACAATTGATTAACTTGCTGCCCAAATTCAGAGGTTTAGCGGGAGAAGATCCTAATCGTCACTTGCAACAATTCCATCATGTTGTGACTAGTATGAAGCAAGCAACTGCAGATGCGGATATGGCTATGATGACAGCTTTTCCTTTCTCTCTTTTAGATACTGCAGGAGAGTGGTTCTTTTGCTTACCCTGGAAGCATAACCACATGGAATGGGATGAAGAAATTGTTCCTTGAGAAGTATTTTCCAAAGATCAAAAGCAGCTTGTGATTCGCAAGGAGATTTGTGGTATTAGGCAAGTATCGGGAGAGACTCTCCATGAGTATTGGGAGCGCTACAAGAAGCTTTTAGCTAGTTGTCCACACCACCAAATCAGTGATCAACTTGTGATTCAATATTTCTACGAGGGGTTGCTTTCTAATGATAGAAATTTGATCGATGCCGCAAGTGGTGGTGCACTTACCAACAAGACCATTGCGGAAGCTACAAGTTTGTTGGAGAATATGGCTGCGAACACTCAACAATTCTACACTCGAGATGAATCAGCAGTAAGGAAGGTGAATGAAGTTGGCAATTCTTCACACATGGAACAAAGGATGGGCAACATGGAGAGAATGATGACTCAAATAGCTGCAGCTGTCATACCATCATCATATACCGAAGATGTTGAGCAAGCAAGTGCTATGTACCAAAATCAGCAAAGGCCAAGGTACGATCCGTACTCCAACACATACAACCCAGGTTGGCGTGATCATCCGAATTTCAGCTATGCAAACAAGCAAGCTGCTGCAAATCCTACTTTCAATCAACACGGAGGATATCAATTCATGCAAAGACCACCACAAGAAACTCAAGGCACGAGTATAGATGACAAGTTGAATCTCATTATCAACACAATGGTGCAAGATAAGCAAAAGACAAAGAATGGATATGAAGGACATCCGAACACAAATGGGTCAATTAGCTAATGCCGTGAGCAAATTGGAAGCACAAGCGAGAGGAAAACTTCCTTCGCAACCAATAAATCACAAGGAGAATGCCAATGCTATTGAGTTACGAAGTGGGAAGCAAGTAGAGAAACCTAAACATCACCGGTGTCCCATGAACCTGATTTGGAGAAAGAAGAGGGTGAAACAGCCCCTAAAAAGGCTGACCGGTAACAAATTCTAACTCTAAAACTCATGTTTCTACTTATGTTACTTCTCCGCCTTTTCCTAGCAGGTTTGCAAAGTCGAACAAGGAGACATTGTACCAAGAGCTTTTGGAAATCTTTAAGAAGATTGAAGTGAACATTCCACTCATTGAGGCGATAAGGCAAGTTCCACGTTGGGCAAAGTTCTTGAAGGAATTGTGCACTAACAAGCACAAATTGACCGGTAACGAGGTAATGAGTGTGGGGGAGAATGCTTCGGCATATCTTCAAAAGAAACTCCCACCTAAGTTGAAAGACCCCGTAGTTTCACCATACCATGTACTATTGGTAAAATCAGGTTTGAACGTGCTATGTTAGATTTAGGAGCATCCATTAATGTTATGCCTGCCTCCGTTTATGAATCATTGAATCTTGGACCTCTTAAGAATACCGGTATTGTTATACAACTTGCTGATAGGTCTAATTCTTACCCGAAAGGGGTTATTGAAGATGTTTTGGTGTAGGTTAATCAACTCATATTTCCACTGATTTCTATGTTCTTGACATGATGGATGAAGATTCACCATCGTCTACTCCCTTGCTGTTGGGTAGACCGTTCATGAGAACCGCTAGAACAAAAATAGATGTTTTTAAAGGCGCCTTAACTATGGAATTTGATGACGAAGTCATAAGTTTCAATATCTTTGAGGCTATGAGATATCCTAGTGATGTGCATTCTGTTTTTCAATTGATATTATTGATTCTCTAGCTCAACAGATTTTTTGAATTGAATGGTGAAGATGCTTTAGAAAACACCATAGTGGAAGGTTTAGGTTATGGAAAATACAAAGACATTGAAAGTGAATTGTCTATTTGTGATGAGCTTAAAGAGGTCTGTTTTATCTCTTAACTCATTACAAGAAGTTCCACCCAAATATAATGTGTCTTATGTTTCTTTGCCGCTTACTAATGAGAAACTTTTACCGTCGATTGTGCAGGCACCTATTCTTGAGTTGAAACCTCTTCCTGATAACCTTAAATACGTGTATTTAGGTGACAAGGAAGAGTTACCGTGATCATTGCCAACAACCTTACCAAGGTGCAAGAGGAGAAGCTTGTTCGAGTGCTAAGAGAGTACAAGTCTGCCATTGGGTGGACCATTGCCGATATCAAAGGAATCGGTCCTTCCACATGTATGCACCGAATACTTCTTGAGGAGGGGGCAAAACCAACAAGAGAAGCTCAACGTCGCTTCAACCCTCCAATGATGGAAGTAGTCAAGAAGGAAATTCTGAAGTTGTTGGAAGTAGGGGTGATCTATCCCATATCCGATAGCAAATGGGTGAGCCCGATTCAAGTCGTTCCAAAGAAGTCCGGAATCACGGTGGTGAAAAACGAAGATAATGACTTGGTTCCAACTAGAATCCAGACCGGTTGGAGAGTGTGCATTGATTACCGAAAGCTCAACTCTACCACCCGAAAGGACCATTTTCCCTTACCATTCATTGATCAAATGCTTGAAAGGTTGGCTAGACATGCTTTTTACTGCTTCCTTGATGGTTTTTCAGGTTATAACCAGATTGTAATAGCCCCTAAGATCAAGAAAAGACGACGTTTACTTGCCCTTTTGGCACTTTTGCGTATAGACGTATGCCATTTGGCTTGTGCAATGCACCAGCCACTTTTCAACGTTGTATGGTAAGTATATTCTCGATTATGTGGAAAGCATCATAGAAGTGTTTATGGATGATTTCAGCGTGTATGGTGATTCTTTTGACAAATGCTTAGATAACCTTGCACTTATTCTTAAAAGATGCATAAAAACTAATCTTGTGCTTAATTGGGAAAAATGTCACTTTATGGTCAATCATGGGATTGTGCTAGGTCATGTTGTATCCTCTAAAGGGTTAGAAGTTGACAAGGCTAAGATAGATTTGATTCGGAACTTACAATACCCCACAAATGTGAGGGAGGTTCGCTCTTTTCTTGGTCATGCAGGTTTTTATAGGAGATTCATCAAGGATTTCTCCAAGATTGCAATGCCCCTGTGTAGACTCTTGCAAAAAGATGTGGCCTTTGATTGTGATAAGGAATGCAAGGAAGCTTTCGACACCTTGAAAGAGTTGTTGACTACCGCACCAATCATCAAACCACCGGACTGGAGCAAGCCATTTGAGTTGATGTGCGATGCAAGTGATTATGCCGTTGGAGCCGTGTTGGGACAGCGAGATGGCAAAGTTCCATATGCCATTTATTATGCTTCTAGAACTCTCAACGGAGCACAAATCAACTACTCCACTACTGAAAAGGAACTTTTGGCCATAGTGTTTGCACTAGAGAAGTTTCGATCTTATTTGGTGGGTACAAAGGTGGTTGTCTTCTCTGACCATGCTGCACTTCGATACTTGCTAACAAAGAAGGATGCTAAGCCAAGGCTCATAAGGTGGATTCTTCTTCTTCAAGAGTTCAACTTGCAAATCAAGGAAAAGAAGGGTAGTGAGAATACTGTAGCGGATCATCTAAGCAGATTGGTTGTGTCCGAAGAAGCGACTCCTTTGCATGATAGCTTCCCGATGAGCAACTCTTTGCGGTTGGTGGCACAACTCCATGGTACGCCGATATCGTTAACTTCTTGGTGACGGGACAAGTACCTAGTTCCATGTCTACATTCCGTAAACACAAGCTCAAGAAGATTGCTAAGCAATATATATGGGATGAACCTTACTTGTGGAAGCATTGCTCCGATCAAATGATCCGCAGTGCGTACTTGAATCCGAGTTCCAATCAATTCTGAATTTTTGTCACTCATATGCTTGTGGTGGCCATTTCGGAGCCAAGAGGACAGCCCTCAAGGTTCTCGAAAGTGGTTTTTATTGGCCTACATTGTTTAAGGATGCATATCTATGTTGTAAGGCTTGTGATAGGTGTCAAAGGACAGGCAACCTTGGTGCTAGAAACCAAATGCCGCAAACACCAATTCTCGCTGTTGAGATTTTTGATGTTTGGGGTATCGATTTTATGGGGCCTTTTGTGAATTCCAATGGGAAATTTTTATACTTCTTCTTTGAGATTATGTTTCTAAGTGGGTGGAAGCTAAAGCCACCCCTACCAATGATTCTCATATTGTTTGTGAGTTTGTGAAGGAACATATCTTTTCTAGGTTTGGAACACCTCGAGTGGTGATTAGTGATGGAGGTTCGCACTTCAAGAGATCCTTTCACGCTCTTCTAAAGAAGTATAACATTTCTCATAAAGTTGGCACACCGTATCATCCACAAACGAGCGGTCAAGCTGAAATTTCCAACCGGGAGATTAAGTCCATCTTAGAGAAGACGGTGAATGTTACAAGGAAAGATTGGAGTTATAGACTCAATGACGCTTTGTGGGCGTATAGGACAGCTTATAAGACACCCATCGGTATGTCTCCTTTTAGGCTTGTCTATGGTAAACCTTGCCATCTTCTCGTCGAACTTGAACACAAAGCTTATTGGGCTATCAAGGTATGTAATATGGAATTAGATACAGCTGGTGAACATAGGAAACTTCAGCTCAATGAGTTAGAAGAGATACGAAATGATGCATATGAAAGTTCACGCATTTACAAAGAAAAGACCAAGGCTTTCCATGATAAAATGATTTCCGAAAGAGTTTTGAAATAGGGGCGAAAAGTACTTTTATTCCATTCTCGTCTTAAATTGTTTCCGGGTAAACTTAGGTCCAGATGGGTTGGACCATTTGTTGTTACTAATGTGTTTGCGCATGGTGCAGTTGAGATAACTAGTCCCAAAACAGGGCTGATTTCCAAGGTTAACGGCCACCGCTTGAAACCATACTATGAGCAGTTTGTGACGGAGAATCAGGATATGATCACATTGAGTGACCCACTCCCTCTGGAGGAGTAATTGGAGCTGAACGTCGGGCTGACGACGTTAAACCAAGCGCTAAGTGGGAGGCAACCCACCGGTTTTGTATCTTTCCCTTTATCTTTTTATTTTTAAAGCATTTTATCTTTATTTTCTTGTTTTTGCATTTCGTTTGCTGAATTTCCCACCTTGAACCTTCGTTGGATGATTCAATTTTACATTGAGGACAATGTAAAGTTTAAGTGTGGGGGAGCATTTATATGTTTGTATAGTTTGTTTTTTGCGTTTAGTAGTTTTATGCCATAAAAAAAAACAAAGAAAAAAATCAGAAAAAGAAAAAAAAAAGAAAAAAATTTGTGCTTTTTGAACTCCGAAATCTAGAAACTTGTGCCTTTAGGATGACACCATTAGTGGATGGAATTATTTTGATTGCAGGAGTTGAGGAACCCATTAATTAACAAGAACGAACATAGCTCAGAAATCACAAATAACATGATAGTCGTTACCATATCTCGGAATATCACCATATCGCATTCTATTTTTATTTTTCCATATTTATCTATTGTTCTCTAAGTGTTTTGGTGGGTCACTAAACATCGACGTGTTATTACTGCTAGGATGAAATAGAGTGATTGAGTTGCTAGAAAAAAAAAAAAAAAAAAAAGAGAAAAGAAAAAAAAAAAAAGACCGACCAATTAGACCAAACGGAATAAGAATGACACTTGGGAATAGCAGTATGTGTGAAATGTAGTCCCTGTCTCCGTCGCCTAAACAAGCGTGGAATGCAGGATCCAAGGCAACTATCATGTACTTGCTGACAAGAAGCATGCGCTTGGATCCAAAAGATCGAATCATGCTGTCACATTCAAAAAAAAAAAAAAAAAAAAAAAAAAGAAAAAAAAGAAAAGAAAAGAAAGTATTCTATTTGGTGAATAAAGTCACTCCTGGTTCCCTTGTATATGCCAGTGAGTTGATGTAGAAATAAGTTTGTTGACCACTGGTTCCCTTGTATATGCCAGTGTGTTGACATTAGAATTGACCAGTAGCTCAATCGAATAGGATGCATAGGTTCATCTTAGTAGTGACCTTCAGACAGATATGGGAAACATCGGACACTTGTGAACATTCGCCAACATCTACATCTATATCCATCTTCTTAACCTTTTCATTGTGATTGTGGTTTGTTAGTTTCCGAGTATTGTGGCTTGTTCGACTATCTAATTAAAGCTTTATTTACTTGAATATGAACTGAATTTGCGCAAGGTACCTCCTCCTGTAGTCATTTTGGATTCGTTCATTGATTTGTCACAAATAGACGGAGTTGAAAATATAGGTTTTGTAGGCATACCTCTTGTAAACCTTCACGAGACTAAAACTCGTCCACTAGGGACACCTAGGGGTTCAAAGGCCTGTTATTCATGCTTAGAGTAACCGTAGCCTCGACGAGACGGAGTTGTATGTATGTTTTATAATTATTTTGTTTGATTTGCTCGAGGACTAGCAAATATTAGGTGTGGGGGAATTTGATAGGTGTCTAAAACACCCAATTTTGATAACAATTTCTCATGCTTTTCTTTTTAGTTTTCTTGTATTTTGTATATTACGTTTGTTTTTATTTCTTTTTAGGTATAATGGCTTAACTTGTATAAATGAGGAGAAAGGCTTCGAAATGGGGTGTATTGGCTTACGCACATAAAGCTCATGTCAACAAATTGGAGACCACGGACATTAGCCGCGAAACTGGAGCTAAAGAGAATTAAATTCTCTTGGAATTAAGTCAGAGAATGCAATGAGGGACTTGGAATGATGTCCATGAGTTATGAGCCATATCAGATGGTAGGTGCTGGCCAACTCGTAAGAATTGTACACCTGCTACGTGAGTGGATTTCACCACATAAGATTCGAACATGTGCACTTGAGGAGTAGTCTTCAGAAGGCAAGAAACTTAGGTTTCTTTGTGGTTTCATATCGTGAGCTAAGAAGAGTGGTTTCTGCTGCCATAACTTACTGTTGCCACAACCAGTTCGAGAACCAACTCTTGTCGACGGCTAGTCTAGTTCTGATGGGTTCTCACCATAGGTCAAGACCCCTACCTGAAGGCGAGAAGAAGAAAGAAGGTGCACCAGTTTGTGGTCGATACAGACTCAAGAAATCAGCCATGAAATTCAAATTTGACAGAGAAGAAATTGAGGTGCTAAGAGTCACGGATTTTGTTGAGTTATTTGGGTTAGTCGGTTGCTCAAGTTTATGTGGTGGTTGTATCTCAGTTGCGTGATCAATAGGTTTCGAACTAGATGAGGTTTTTATGGAGTTCTAAAGCAACAAAACAAATAAGAACCTGAAGCTGTTGTTGCTGGATTTTGGTGGAGTTTTGGTGGAATTTTTAGGACTAGATTGAACTGTGTATGTATAAGAACATTGGGTTTGTGTTGAATGTGAGTTTTCTGCAGGGAAGGTTATATGAAGAGGCTTACAAATCACTAGAAAAGCTATCCCTCCATATTCAGAGCCATTGCACATCAGATGTTCGATAACAGTTCAAGTGAACTTCTCTTCACCACTGCAAGCTCGTCTGAAGTTGTTGCTGCTGAATTTTGTGGATGTTTTAGGAGTTGAACGTGCTTGAGTAAAGAATGGAAGAGGGATGTGTTGCTGCTGCTGCCATTAGGTTCTTATGTATCGATGGGGATTTGGTGCAGTTCAGGCAGTGGTGAAGACACCAACATGCTAGCTCGCCTTGGTCCTATGCTTGCAAAAGAGCCATGGCTCTGTGGGCGATGTATGAGATTGTTTGTGCCTGAAATTCAGACGAGAAGGGTTAGTGATGGTTGCTGCTGTTCAAATTAAGAATGAATGAGGTTTTGAAAAGAGCAGATGGGTATTTGAAGTGTGTTCAGTGGTGATTGTGTGCTGCAGTGATGGCTGGAACTGAAAGTTGCCAGGAAATGTAGTGATGTTGCAATCGCGAGCCGGTGATGCAATTGCAGTGGAAGTCTGCATTGAGGTGATACTGAATTGCGGTTGAGAACAAGCACGAGCCATTGCGAGTGCGGTGTCGTGGTGCTTGCTGTGGCGTATTTCAGGTGGCGGTCGAGTTGCAGTTTAGATGGATGTTAGGGCCATCATGGCGTTGGCAGTTCACAGATACTATCATTGATGTGGTTTATCAATCTTGGGAGCGACAGTTTCAGGTGAGGGTGCTTGCAACTGAGAGGACAACAGGGCTGAAGATGGTTGACTCAGAGGAGGAGCAAGGCAGTAAGGCAGTAGCTCAGGTACCTCAGATGGAGGTTAGCAGGGAGCTGCATTGTTGGTGCTATGGTGATGAACGGGAGATATGGGTTGAGGTTTAATAGATGATGGAGTTTGAATCTGGTGATGCAGCTTGTGTTTGATGCTTCTGAGGTTAGGTGCAGCTGGAAGTCATGGAAGAATTGCAGATGAAAGTGAACAAAAGCATGAAAAGCGAGCTAGAATGGCGAGCCGGTGAGCATAGTTCCGATGAGTCGGATTTCGGAACTTGAAGCATGAATCGCAATATTTCAGTGAATCGCGAGGGGGGTATGAGTCGGATACAAGAGTTGGCCGCCGGACATATGAGCTATGGGTCACGCTTTTGGGTGCGTTTTCGCAAGATAAGAAATTGGGTTAGTTGGTTTTTGTGAATGTTTGAACTGCAGAGAAGCAAAGTTGAGCTACTGGAAGTGTAGAACTGCCTGGTGACAAAAACGATGACAAAGGCGGCCTGAGATGCTTTTCCGACGCCGGATTCCGGCCATATTCCGGCCAGTGCACCAGTTTTCCGGCGACACATTTTGGGGCGTATTTACTACATGGGTTCCTCTTGTGTGGGCTTGATGGATATATTGGGCTTGGACTTTTGGGGATTTGACCTAATTTTGGAAGGAGAAAAAGGTTACAAAAAGGAAAACTTCAACAACTTGGGGGATACGTATTCTTCTTGGAGTTTTGCAGAGAGTCGGAGCTAGGGTTTGCTTTCATTTAATATTTTCATCTCCTTTACTTTATTTCCATTATTATTTGATGATGAATTCCAATATTATGAGTAACTAAAACTCTCTTTGATTAAGGGCGATTTCGAAGCCCGAAATATGAATCTATATTCGATATGAAATAACTTGTTCTCTTGCATTCATTAGTGTTATTGATTGATTTCTACCATGCTAATATTGTCTATGGATTATTTGTTAAGGGTTTAAGTTCGAAATTGAATCATTAATTCTTAATCTATTTGCTAGTTTAGATTTTCTTCGACCCGTAATTGTCTAGAGAAGATAAACGCGAGTAGCAATATATAGGTATTGATGATGGGACTTTGTTAAGTACCTATATGTAGAAATCAACACTAGTAGGTGATTCATGCTTTTGAGTTCATCACTAGGAGCAACCTTATCTCACGTAACTTAGAGCACTTGTTCAAGTCAAACCTAGTAAGCGTACCTCTAGGAAACTTGGCAAGTAGGAACCGTAGTCGAGCGCTTCCGTATCCGGTGATCTAGGAGATAATAACGGAATAGTTGAGCGTACTAATTATTCTAGGGTTGTTAGTAACATGATAATGTGAAGAATATAGCTATCTATCAATTTGGTTTGTATTCCGTGGTCTAGAATGAACCTTTAATCAATTACATCTCATATTTGAATACATTTTACAATTTTCAAAGATTTCTACAACAAAATCATCTTTGCTAAGAGTATTTGCATAACAACTTGAACTTCATACCTCCCTTGGGACGATCCTACTTACATTATACTACTTGCTAGTTAAAGAGAAGTAGAGAAATTTATTTTTGCGAGTTCGACACCTCGTCACCGGGATTCAGGATTCCGCCAAACTCATAACAAAAGGTTCAAATATTAATTCTTTTAACAATTATAGCTCAACAAATAAAAACATGTACTCTTATTTTTGCCAAAGTTGATTCTCAAAATATTAGTTATAAATCGTAAGCATGGGACATCAAACATTTAAGCAAGCATGACCCATCTAATAAAATAATAACTAATTTTATCAAATCATAATTCAATTTTAATCAGTGCAAAAGTCATAAAAAGAATTAATTAAAATTACCCATGTATGAAGTTCGTCTTCCTCCGTCGTCCCAGTGATGGGTTCTAGCTCATCATGTTGGAAACACGCTCAAAATCCATTTTTATTGCTCAGAAGAGGGTTACAAATGATGCAAAAAAAGGAGAAATGATAAAAACCGGGTTTGCAACAGTTATAGTTGTTGCAAACTCACATGCATACTACGATAGATATGAAGTGCGGCTGTTACGACAATGCGACCCACGTTCGGTAGTCCTTTTCACCGTTGAAAAACGACTGTCTTTGAGAGTCTGTTTCTTCACGTTCTTCACAGATGCAAAGCAGCAGAACTCGATTCTCTGAAACTTGATTTTCCAGCTCTTGTAGCGTACCAAATCCTCCCAAACTCTCCGTCTCCCTTCTATGCTATCTCCCCCACTATTTATAACCCAACAGGCTCGATATATATCGCCATAACTTCAAATAATTCTCAATATTCTTCACGGCCTGTTTTAGGAAATAATCTCGATTTTTGATTTCTCCACGCGTTTTAAAGCTTCCAAATTGCTATATTTAACTCCTTCAAACTCCATAGAGTTGTTAGGGTCTGCCAGATACGTGCAAACACCTTTTTTTTTTGCTCGAGAAATCTCGTGAATATCTCCTCCGGCGTGTGCTGCCCTGATTTTCTTCTCGCGGTATTTACAGCCAATTTGGATCGAAACCAAGACCTCTACCATCCCCTGTCTAGCCCATAGAAGAGTACCCAAACAATTCCACCCTTTAGTCTCCTTCTAACTCGTCCAAAATTCCAACCCTAATTTTTGCCGGTGAAGACTTTGTTTTCCCACCAATTTCTGTTTTTGAATGGTGAAGAAGAAGACAGCCCTTAACCACCGCTTGGGGTGCGAATAGCAATGGGTTACCCCTTAGTAATTGGGTTACCCCTTATCCAAAGTGGGAGTCCGAATATCAAATGTCCTCCGGGGTGTTCCGCGCAACTTTTCGAGCCGATTTTTCCAAAAATATTTATTTCCAAAAATACCTAAAATGCATAAAAAGCACAATATTAGTACAAAAATCGAGTTCCAACAATACCAGCACTAAGGACAATTCAGACACAAAAAATGTGTCTATCACCAGCCATTTCGCTACACATTGTCTTCCACCTCACAGTTAGATGCTTCAAACTTTCACCAACCCTTTGCTTTAACCCAAATACATCTTCAATACCTGGTCGCGAGGAATTATTACTTATATACGCCCTAAAAATATAGCCCATAAGTGATTGAAAGATGTTATTGTATTCTTCGGTAGCCCTTCAAACCATTTCAAAGCTTCTCCTGTCAGACTTGATGCAAAATATTTGCACAATATAGCATCATGATTCTCCCATTGTAACATACATCTCATATAAGCTTTGATATGTCAGTATCGCGCAAAGTTGTTCCATCAAAAATGCTTGGTTAATGTCGGTAAGTTGCACTTCGGTGGTATTCCTCCTAATTGTATCTCTTGTGTGAACGGAGTTTTCGCAGCCTTCTTCTATGGCTTCATCCAACCTGCCTCTTTCCTCCTCCCTTTTACTTGTTCATCATTCCTCTCATTTCTGCCAATTCTCTCAAAATTTGTTCATTTACATCAGAAATTGAATCTATTGGTCTTTTTAGTTCCGTCTCTTTCTCCTGCGTTCATGTCTACTTTGACTTTCATCATTCTCTTCGTCTTTCTCTGCGATCTTCTCCTTCACTTCTTTCACGAATTCGCACACCGTTATATCTATCAATTTCTCTTCTTTGTTGTCTATCAGCTCTCCTTTGTGCTCTTTCATATTCTTCATCAATATTATCATTATTGCGATTTTGTTCTCGCCTTCTTTCTCGATTATCATGATTATTCTGGCGGATTGCCTCCTCCAACTCCCGTTCTTCCATTTCTGCTCTCAATCTTTCTCTCTCGCGAGCTAGACGTGCTTGTTCAACATAATGTCTTTCAATTTCATCCTCAATCTCTTTTTGCTTCCTCTGTGATTCTCTCCCATGCAATATTCTTCTTCCTTCTTCTTGATTTTCTTCATCAACTGGATTATTTTGCCTCTGATGCTGCCTATTTCCTTGATTTCCACCATTCTGCTCATTTTGAAGAGTCTCGGGACGTGGGATATAACGATCTTCCATCACTTCTCTTCTCTCGCAATGTTCTGTGCCTGGATTTTGTGCTTCTTCTTGATTTTCTTCATCAGCATTTTCTGTAGATAAAATTCTCCTCCTTTCCTCTCTAACTGATCTTGAACTTGATCTTGTAGTGCTTCTCGACCTTCTATTTTGTAATCTGATGTTTTCCATCCTCGGCTCATGATTCTGTCTTGTCAAGTTTGCACGTTCCTCTGCCTCTAATCGTCTTTCTTCATGTATTGTTTGTCTCAACGCCTCTAATGCTGCGATTTCTTCATTTCCATGAATTATTTCTCCATTCTCTTCTCGGTCTCTCCCCTCTTGTCCATTATTTACCAATTGTTGTTCTTCTTCCCCTTCGTCCACAGAGTCTGATCTCCAAGTATGCACGCTTACCCTATCATAATCCACAGTTCTATCCACTACTGGTTGAATTGGTGATTGAATTTGATTTTCTTCATTATTTCTTATGTTCCTTCTTGAGGATTCTCCCATTTCATTTCTCTCTTCTCCGGAAAGTCTCCTACTCCTTCTAACGGTTGTTGGTTGCTCAGATGCATTTCTTCTTCTAGCCATTTCTTAATTTTGGTAAACTTTTGAAAATTATATGAAATTCTTTCCCTACTACTCCAAATTCTTTCAAATCACGATGTCAATCCTTACTCTCTCCTTGTTTCTAGCGCCAATATGTAGTAGCAGGAAATCCTACACTACACCCCTCACAAGAATCCATACAACTAAGACATTTGAAGATGAATGATAATGATTTTTATTGATTAATTCCTTGAATGTTTACAAGATAGAATGGAAAAGAGTTATAGAAATTACAATCACTACAAACTTTCTATCTCTTAATGACTTGCTTAACACTCGAAAAAGGATCCCCCCACAACATGCTTATTCGACTCTTTATATAGGGTAGTATACAATGGATGACAGCTAAGCTGTCCTTTATTTTCGGGAATGACTTGCGAAATATCGCAAGTGTACAAGTATACAATCTCGCAACACTCCTAAACTTCGCTAGATCTTCACATCTTTCTCGTGTTTTGGCCGTCGTCATTCATTGCGTCATTTATATTACTCTTCTGCGACGCCTTCGCGATGCTGTCGTTTACCAATCTCGCGAGATATTGATGTTGCGATATTCTGATCCTACAATCTCGGAAAACGAAAAATCAGAGTAAGGAAAATACCATTTAGGCAAAGGTGTCCATGAGGTCTTGAACCCTTACTTAGTGAGAAGTTACCTAACTACTAGCTAAACAAAGGAACCTAGTCTTGAACCGATAGCGTTGGTGTAATTCGCGACAACAACCACACATGATATTCTCCCCGGTGTTGCTAAGTTCGTGCCGTTTTGTCCAATTTGGCCCTGGACATATCCCGTTTCTCGAATGCTCTAGAGAATTGGCTCAATTCTCATAGGAAGCGGCCCCACTTCCACATTCGGATAGGTGAGTTTCATCAAGAGTGTTTACTGCTACACCCCACTTCAATCTTAAATCAAACTATGGAACTCATTAAGACTTATTTAAAAGTCATCCTCCACATTCAAATCACACTATCACATCAACACCAAGGGAAGGGACAGAGAATGAAATTCTCTGATAGTGTTTACCTTTACCCACCATGAATTAGTTGTCTCATTCAAACCTTGATCTTGGAATCTCCAATCCCGAAGGTTGAGTATCCTTCATGGCAAGTTTAATTTTGAGCCTAAGCCCCATCCCCCTCGATGCTTTACTAACTATCTCCTTGGACAAACCTTTCGTCAAAGGGTCCGCGATATTCTCCTTGGACTGCATCCAATCTATGGAAATAACGCCTGTTGAGATTAGTGTTTTCAAAGTATCATGTCTTCTACGAATATGTATATACTTTCCATTGTAGAAGCTACTCTTAGCTCTACCTATCGCGATTTGTCACAAAGTGTATAGATATAGCTGGCACAGGCCTATGCCAGAGAGGAATATCTTCTAAAAGTTTCTTAGCCATTCGGCCTCCTCTCCCGCTTTATCTAACACAATAAACTCCGATTCCATAGTGGAACGAGCTATACATGTCCTGCTTGGAACTCTTCCAAGATACGTACGCACCTTAGAGTGAATACATATCCACTCGTAGACTTAGAATCCTCGGATCCTGTTATCCAGTTTGCATCGCAAAATCCCTCAAGGACGGCCGGATATCCTTCGTAAGTCAAACTAAAGGTCATTGTGTACTTCAAGTACTTTAGCACTCTGATAAGTGCATCCCAATGTATCTGCCCTGGATTACAAGTATACCCGCTAACCTACTTACAACATAAGCAATGTCTGGTCTCGTACAATTCATCAAATACATCAGGCTTCCTATGGCTCTCGAGTATTCAAGTTGGTTAACTCCTACACCCTTATTCTTCTTGAGACGACGCTTATAATCATACGAAAGTACACACAGTTTACAATTAAACCGATTAAATTTCTTAAGTATGGATTCAACATAATGAGACCGACTCTCGGACTATAGCCATTAAAAGTTTTTCTAATCTTCATCCCTAATATGACATCAGCGGGGCCTAAGTCTTTCATGTCAAAGTTCTCATTCAACAGCTTTCATAGTGGAATTAATAACATCCATGTTTGTACCTAGTATAAGCATATCATCAACATACAAGCATACAATCACACAGCATCCTTGACAAGTTTAGTATAAACACACTTATCGATTCATTAATTCTAAAACCACTAGAAATCATCACATGATCAAATTTTTCATGCCACCGTTTAGGTGCTTGTTTCAATCCATACCAAGATTTAAGCGGTTTACAAACTTTCTTTTCACAACCTTTAACTACAAAGCCCTCGGGTTGTTCCATATAAATTTCTTCATCTAACTCACCATTAAGAAACGTGTCTTTACATCCATTTGATGTATCTCTAAATTATGGATGAAGCTATAGCAATTAACATCCTAATGGAGCTAATTCTACTCACTGGTGAATATGTGTCAAAGAAATCTATACCTTCTATTTGTCTATAGCCTTTAGCTACCAACCTAGCCTTGTATTTTTCAACAGTTCCATCTATCTTACGTTTTCTCTTGAAAATCCATTTACAACCTATGGCCTTACACCCTAGAGGTAAATCTACAAGTTCAAAAGTACCGTTTTCTCGGATGGAATCCATTTCATTAAAGGAAGCTTCTTTCCACCATGGAGCTTCTGGACAAGTCATGGCTTCTTTATAAGTCTGAGGATCAGACTCGGCTAGGTATGTTTGATCGCTGTCGTAGGCGTCAAAAATAAATTACACTTTCTTACTACTCAAAATATATAATGAAGTAAGGGCAAGAAAGGATCGTTCCCACAGAGAGGTCTTGGTTGTCAAATTGTTTCGGTTCCCTATAAATAACACCGGAGGTCTTGTGATTTTAATATAATAAACTAAATAAAAGCAAACAATAAAGGTAAACACGCAAATCAAGGATGAGAAAGTATTGGTCATGGATTTCATCTTCAATTGTAAACAAGTTTTTGAATGTATGAATAGAATTCCTATTTAATCTCGCTATCATCAAAAGCCCTAGAATATCTTATTGAAAGAATACTCCATAAATTTCCAAAGTCATCAACACACACATTAGAGTCAAAGTATGTGAATTCTACCTAAAGAATAACCTAACGCCTTGCGCTAATTAAGTTCAATTCCTAGGAGCATTAAGTTTCAGAAATAGGCTAATCAATGCAATTGTAATACATTGCGCAAAACAATTCAACAAAGGTCAATTTCTACATATGACTACAAGGATGTATCACTACAAACCATAATCATATCATGCTACCCGTATTCAAGGTTATCGCTCGATGAAAACCCTAAAATAGCTATAGATATGGATGTGAGTTCAATCAATTCTAGACTTAACTAAACAAACATTCAATCATATTGCAATACATCAATCATGCAATTATTATAACCCGTAGAAATCAAACGATAATATTGAGAGAAAACTAATTCATAAAAATCATAACTTGGTTGCAAAATCCAACTACATCTTCAACCAATAATAAAAACTTAGTTACTTATGTTTTTGGAAATCATCATAGAAAGCAAAGAAGAAAACTAACATGTGAAACCATCGAAAACAAGTAGAAGCCTCCCTAATGGAGATATTAGGTTTAGAGAAAGAGTTTTTTATTTATATGCTTCTCCCATTCCATAGGGATACTCTTTCCAATATTAGGTCTTCTCAAAAACCCATCTCCAAGTGGTCCACCAAGCCCATGTGTGAGAAAAAACCCATGTAAAATTATGTCCAAAAGTCGTCGCCGGAAAACTGGTATTGTGGCCGGAAATCGGCCGGAGAGGTGGCCGGAAAACGGCACAGGTGACCGGCAAAGTCCGCACGGTCACCGGTCAACGATTCGGATCGGCCAGGTCAACCGAGTTAGCACACTAAGTCGAACCGGGTCAATCACCGACCGAGTCAGGTGAGTAAGGGTCTGGATCATCTTCTTACTCAGCTGGATGGGTTGAGTGGCCAAGACCAATGCACTGGCCAACTTGTGTTGCACCAAGATGGTGCATCAGTGCTCAGTCCAGCCATGACGGCTGTTCATCCTGCAATACAGCATTTTCTCTTCTTCCTGTTCCTTGCCACTGCAACCTCCCTCTTATACATTCAACACAGAGCAACAACATCACCTGAGCTAGTTTGAACTGCAATTCTCCTACAGCACTGCCATCACCTAACCTGCTCTGTCACACATAACATCAATTCCACTTCTCAGTTGCTCATCTCTGCATAGCATCACCAGAACCTTAAGCCAATATTACCATTACCACCTGCTTTTACCAGAACCACCAACACTTCCATCTACTCTGGCAAGTTAGCTCAAAACACAAGAGAGCACTCCATTACCACCATCATTTTCCATTAGACAACAGCTACAACCAGCAATTCCATTCATCTTGCCATAACCTCAGTGCTAGCTTCACTCGCGACTCAAACAATTCATCTTCTAATTCTCAGTGGCACAGCTGCGACTCAGCTCCACATTATGTCTGGCCATTCCACTTCCGCAACCTGCAATAGTACCACCATCTGCTACACACCAGCTTCAATTCATCTGGTGCTTCAAACTGCCACCACAGACGAATCCAGCTCAAACCTATTTTCTGCAGCACAGCCAGTCCACCTGCCTTTTGGTCATGTAATTCCATCTTGAGCCATTCCTGCTTCATTGTCTTGCTCAGACCCCAAAGCAATTTCAGTTGTGACTTCAATTCTGCATACCAACTCAGCTACCACTTGCACTGTCCTCATCCTTCTCAGCTTGGCCAAATGCTAGCAACAGCTGCTCTCAATTAGTTGTATCTCCTCAGCCAAATCCATGGCAACACAAGCAGGCCATATGCCATTCTTAGCCCCATTAGCTCATGTTCACTCAGCTTCAATCACACATCAATAGGCACTACAACCTGCAATTCCAAGCCTGCAACTACAGGTGCAAGTTCTAACATTCATCACACTCCATGAAAATCACCAGACTTCACCGGTAATTCACTCAAAATCTCAACACAAAGAACAACCATTTCACAAAGATTATCCTATAACTCGCATCACCCGCAATACCTATAGCACAACAATCATTCACATCTGGAGTCTCACATACACAACCAATTACTCCACTCTCCCCGAGTTCACTCCATCTCATCAAAGAACATCATTGAGCCACGGTACTAACCATTCCATTTGAGCTATTCACATCTTATTTGCTCCATCACCAGTGCCTTTAACACCTGCACTTAGAACGGAAACACCCACTCTTTCTTCTTTCAGCTTCAGATCCCATTCTCTGATTCTTCTCAGATTTCAGATGCAACCATCAAATTCCATCTATCACTGAAAACCCATGAATATCAACACCGCCACTTCGAGTGAGACTCAAATCCGACACATCCCATCGTCAATTGAGCAGCAGTAGATTCATTTGCATTTTGATTCAAACTCAGCACCTCTGAAATCTCCTCTCGAACCCTAACTTCAAATCCATTTCCTTGCCATTCCATAGCAACAGTTTAGTTTTCTGCCAATTGGTTTGTACCCAATTTTCATCTCCCTCTTGACTTCAAAATCCCAAAGAATTTCACTAATAAACATCGATCACGTCATTGCATCGCCATCCTGTGTTTTCTCGGCTTCTTTCACAGTTACTAAAACCCATCGATCTCTTCCATTTCTACCTTCTCTGTGTTCTTCTTGATCTCACGCACCACCCCCTCAATTCTCCCTTCTCGATCTCCATTTCCTTCAACAGCTTATGCTCTCGATCTCTCATGGCTGGTGTACATCTATTCTCTTTCTGGTTCAGGTGAAAATGATTGAGATGCGTCTGAGAATTGATTTCTCGATTTAGGGTTGAATAGATGTGGACTATATTCGATGCCAGGTCACCTTGATAAGGGGTAACCAATTTACAGCCCCTTAACCTCATCTCAGTCCGTTTTAGTGCTTCTCCAAAATAAAGCCGCCCCTTAACCTTGGCTCACTTCTCCTTTTAGTGTCTCGCTTATAAAATGATAATTTTGCCCTTTTGCTCAAATTGGATGATTTCCACTTCTTTTCCTCCGTGCGACTCCAGAGTACCTAATAACTCAAAAACACGCGTAAAGTACATAATTCACAAGAAAAATAGCAAAGAAAGCGTAACTACTAGATAGTAAATTAGGTGTTTTAGACACCTATCAATGTTATGCAACCAGGATAGGTTTTCTCAATTCTAACCCTTTTATCTTTCTAGGTTCTACTTCGGTTCATCTTCCTCTAAAGGTAATAGCTTACTAGTTGAAGGCAAATCTAGGGGATCATCTAAACATCTCTTTCGAGAATCACGTTTCAAAGGAAAAACATTCTCAAAAAACTCAAAGATCCCTAGACTCCATGATAGTATTCAACCCTATGTCGAAATTTCGTAACTCATAACCATAAACCTATGAGCACTAGAATGCTCAGATACCCTATAAAAACACAATCAATGGTTTTGGGTCCAATCTTATTTTTCTTAGGAGGAGGGATGCCCACCTTTGCCAAGCACCCCCACACTTTGAAGTAATCATAAGATGGTTGTATACCTTTCCATAACTCATATGGAGTTTTATCTCGATCCTTTAAAGGGTACTATGTTCGGGATGTAATTGGCGGAGAGGATAGTCTCCCCCACAAATTCGAAGGTAATCCCGAACTAATCAACATGGCATTCATCATATCCTTAAGGGTACGGTTCTTACGTTCAATTCACCATTGGATTGAGGTTAATAAGGGGTGTAGTCTCATGTATTATGCCATGTTCTTCACGAAATCTCCTACGGAATTTCATACTCATCACCACCATCAGACCTAATAGTTTTAATTGTAGTATTCAATTGGTTTTCGACTTCACTTTTATATATCTTAAAGGCTTCTAAGGCATCATCCTTCCCTCTAAGTAAGTAAACATGGCAAGACTTCGTACAATCATCTATAAAAGTAATAAACCATTTCTTACCACCTCTTGTTTGAACTGACTTCATATCAACTAGGTCCAGTGGATTAAATCTAAGGGTTTAGAGTTTCTCCGGATATTCTTATTGAATGATTTCTTAGCATGCTTAGATTCTACGCAAATCTCACACTTATGATTTTTATCTAAAGTGAATTTGGGTATGCAGCCTACGCTAGCCAATTTATGCATTGATTTATAGTTTACATGACCAAGTCTACCATGCCAAACGTTCAATGACACACATATGTAAGCAGAAGAATCATTCAATTTCAATTCAGGACAAAGTTACATTAAGTTTATATAGACCCCGGTCTTATAACCCTTACCCACATAATCATTGCCCTTAGTTACTATAAGTTTTCCAGACTCAATTGTAACTTTAAAACCCTTATCATCTAAAACAGAACAAGAAACAAGATTTTTGCAGATGTCCTGGAACATGAAGAACTTCATTCAATGTGAGAGTCTTTCCAGATGTGAGCTTCGTACCGACCTTTCCTTTTCCCGCAACCTCTCGATGCGTATGAGTTACCCATATAGAGTTTCTCGCCTTCCCTACCCTCCGGGTAGGAGGTGAACAGTGTCTATGTTCCCACAAACATGCTTGGTAGCTCCGAGTCTACCCACCACCCATCACATTGGTAACCAAATTAACTTCGTACACCACAAAAGAAAACTCGTCTTTGTTCTTCTCAACCAAGTTAGCATTATTCTTCTTATCCTTACGTTGTCTCACAAAATAACTGCCGTATGACCAAAAGTATTTCCACATACCCAACAAGGACCTTTAATTTTAGTAATGCTGCACTCGGTTTACGAAACATACCTTTCTTGTTAGGTCCATGCTTCAAGTTGCGATTGTTGTTGTCACGTTTTCCAGCTTTGGATGACTTGTGTTCGTGACATATGAGCTTTGTTAGACATGTCCCTCGCAGATGACACGTTCTTGTCTTTGGTGCACAACATCTCTTCCACTTGAATCTTCTTTCCCAATTCAACCATGTTGATCTCGCCAGTTTCATGTCTCAGCTTTTTCTTGTACTCCGACCAAGAAGATGGTAACTTTTCAATCACCGCAGATACTTGAAACGTCTCATCAATGACCATACCTTCAGCAAGAATCTGATTAATTATTTGTTGAAATTCGAGGAATTGATCAACAACAGGCTTATCATTCGTCATCTTGAAGGCCATAAATTTCGCCACCAGAAATTTCTTGCTCCCTGCAGTCTCAGCTGGGTACTTCGCTTCTAACGCAGTCCACAAATCATAAGCACTGAAATTATCTTTAGCGTTGTAAAAATCATACATCGCATCTTCCAAACCATTCATGATATGATTTTTAGCCAGAAAATTTGACCTCTTGTTATACGCGAGCTCCTCCTCGTTCAAAACTTCAGCATTCATCAATTCTTCAGTTGGAACAAGTACATAATCCAGTTCATGATGGCTCAGATAAAACAACATCTTCGATTGCCATCTCTTGAAATCCTTTCCGTTAAACTTCTGTGGTTTTTCAACGTCGTTATTTCCCATTGTTACAAGGAATACTAATGTGTTAAGATTGTTGGAATCTTGCAACAATGAACAACACGTTAGATGTATCAAAATAATATGTAAAGAACTAATGCGAAACAACTCTACCGAAATAACTTATCGAGGGCAGAATCACAGTTCAACTAGTTGTCCTTAACACATTAGTTCATGGGTATACTCGAGTTGAGTAATGCTAAACCCCTCACAAATAAGATGTGTCCAGATAAGACTCGCCTGATATAACTTGAGTTAGCACAACGCAAGTTACCCTCTCTTCGAACTCAGCAATGGGGATGGAGGTAAAAACGTATGGAGAAACCCTAGAATAAAATAAGAATTTTTCAGTGTGTAGAAAATAGATTTTCGAGTTGTATTTATAGGATAAACTACTTGCAAATCAAGTTAGGTTTTGGTTTTCTTCAAAAACAAGTAAAAGGAATTTACCATAAATAAAACTCTTAAGAAATAAGTTTGGAATTAATTTCCTAAAGAAAAATTCGCCCCAAAAAAAATCCGTGTATAAAAGGGACTTGGTGCATGGCATACGCGCATATCGCATGGGTAAAAATATGTATATTTGCCCACCCGCTCCACCCATGTTTTACAATTCATACATAAGTGTATGATTATATAGTGGAGCTCCTCTTTAGTTTTCCACAATGTGGGACTAAAGGTTCCACTTCATTCACCCAAAAATGAGTGAGTATCCTTAGACCCTTAGGTCATTAGATCAAACCACACCAAGACCATAAAACCTTTTAATTTAAAACTCATTTTCTCCAATAATCCCCCACATGAATGAAATCTCGGAAAACGAAAAAATCAGAGTAAGGAAAATACCATTTAGGCAAAGGTGTCCATGAGGTCTTGAACCCTTACTTAGTGATAAGTTACCGGAACTACTAGCTAAACTGTGAACCTAGTCTTGAACTGATAGCGTTGGTGTAATTCGCGACAACAACCACACATGATATTCTCCTGGTGTTGCTAAGTTCGTGTCGTTTTGTCCAATTGGCCCTGGACATATCATGTTTTTCAGAATGCTCTAGAGAATTTGCTCAATTCTCATAGGAAGCGGCCCCACTTCCACATTCAGATAGGTGAGTTCCATCAAGAGTGTTTACTGTTACACCCCACTTCAATCTTAAATTGAAACTATGGAACTCATTAAGACTTATTTAAAAGTCATCCTCCACATGCAATCACACTATCACATCAACACCATAGGGAAGGGACAGAGAATGAAATTCTCGATAGTGTTTACCTTTACCCACCATGAATTAGTTGTCTCATTCGAAACCTTGATCTTGGAATCTCCAAATTGCAAGGTTGAGTATCCTTCATGGCAAGTTTAATTTTTTAGCCTAAGCCCCATCCCCCTCGATGCTTTACTAACTATCTCCTTGGACAAACCTTTCGTCAAAGGGTCCATGATATTCTCCTTGGACTGCGTCCAATCTATGGAAATAACGCCTGTTGAGATTAGTGTTTTCAAAGTATCATGTCTTCTACGAATATGTATAGACTTTCCATTGTAGAAGCTACTCTTAGCTCTACCTATCGCAGATTTGTCATCACAAAGCAGTATAGATATAGCCGGCACAGCCCTATGCCAGAGAGGAATATCTTCTAAAAAGTTTCTTAGCCATTCGGCCTCCTCTCCTGCTTTATCTAACGCAATAAACTCCGATTCCATAGTGGAACGAGCTATACATGTCTGTTTGGAACTCTTCCAAGATACAGACGCACCTGCTAGAGTGAATACATATCCACTCGTAGACTTAGAATCCTCTGATCTTGTTATCCAGTTTGCATCGCAAAATCCCTCAAGGACGGCCGGATATCCTTCGTAATTCAAACTAAAGGTCATTGTGTACTTCAAGTACTTTAGCACTCTAATAAGTGCATCCCAATGTATCTGCCCTGGATTACAAGTATACCTTCTTAACCTACTTACAACATAAGCAATGTCTGGTCTCGTACAATTCATCAAATACATCAGACTTCCTATGACTCTCGAGTATTCAAGTTGGTTAACTCCTACACCCTTATTCTTCTTGAGACGACAGTTATAATCATACGGAGTACACACAGGTTTACAATTAAACTGATTAAATTTCTTAAGTATGGATTCAACATAATGAGACCGACTCAGACTATAGCCATTAAAAGTTTTTCTAATCTTCATCCCTAATATGACATCAGCGGGGCCTAAGTCTTTCATGTCAAAGTTCTCATTCAACAGTTTCATAGTGGAATTAATAACATCCATGTTTGTACCTAGTATAAGCATATCATCAACATACAAGCATACAATCACACATGCATCCTTGACAAGTTTAGTATAAACACACTTATCAGATTCATTAATTCTAAAACCACTAGAAATCATCACATGATCAAATTTTTCATGCCACTGTTTAGGTGCTTGTTTCAATCCATACAAAGATTTAAGCAGTTTACAAACTTTCTTTTCACAACCTTTAACTACAAAGCCCTCAGGTTGTTCCATATAAATTTCTTCATCTAACTCACCATTAAGAAACGCTGTCTTTACATCCATTTGATGTATCTCTAAATTATGGACATAAGCTATAGCAATTAACATCCTAATGGAGATAATTCTACTCACTGGTGAATATGTGTCAAAGAAATCTATACCTTCTATTTGTCTATAGCCTTTAGCTACCAACCTAGCCTTGTATTTTTCAACAGTTCCATCTATCTTACGTTTTCTCTTGAAAATCCATTTACAACCTATGGCCTTACACCCCCGGAGGTAAATCTACAAGTTCAAAAGTACCGTTTTCTCGGATGGAATCCATTTCATTAAAGGAAGCTTCTTTCCACCAAGGAGCTTCGGACAAGTCATGGCTTCTTTATAAGTCTGAGGATCAGACTCGGCTAGGTAAGTTATGCAACCAGGATAAGTTTTCTCAATTCTAACCCTTTTACCTCTTCTAGGTTCTACTTCTGGTTCATCTTCCTCTAAAGGTAATAACTTACTAGTTGAAGGCAAATCTAGGGGATCATCTAAACATCTCTTTCGAAAATCACGTTTCAAAGGAAAAACATTCTCAAAAAACTCAACATCCCTAGACTCCATGATAGTATTCAACCCTATGTCAGAAATTTCAGAACTCACAACCATAAACCTATGAGCACTAGAATGCTCAGGATACCCTATAAAAACACAATCAACGGTTTTGGGTCCTATCTTATTTTTCTTAGGAGGAGGGATGCCCACCTTAGCCAAGCACCCCCACACTTTGAAGTAATCATAAGATGGTTGTCTACCTTTCCATAACTCATATGGAGTTTTATCTGATCCTTTAAAGGGTACTCTGTTTAGGATGTAATTGGTGGAGAGGATAGCCTCCCCCCACAAATTCAAAGGTAATCCTGAACTAATCAACATGGCATTCATCATATCCTTAAGGGTACGGTTCTTACGTTCAGCTACACCATTGGATTGAGGTGAATAAGGGGCTGTAGTCTCATGTATTATGCCATATTCTTCACAGAAATCTCCTATGGGAATTTCATACTCACCACCACGGTCAGACCTAATAGTTTTAATGGTAGTATTCAATTGGTTTTCGACTTCACTTTTATATATCTTAAAGGCTTCTAAGGCATCATCCTTCCCTCTAAGTAAGTAAACATGGCAGTACTTCAGTACAATCATCTATAAAAGTAATAAACCATTTCTTACCACCTCTTGTTTGAACCGACTTCATATCAACTAGGTCTGAGTGGATTAAATCTAAGGGTTTAGAGTTCCTCTGGACATTCTTATTGAATTATTTCTTAGCATGCTTAGATTCTACGCAAATCTCACACTTATGATTTTTATCTAAAGTGAATTTGGGTATGCAGCCTACGCTAGCCAATTTATGCATTGATTTATAGTTTACATGACCAAGTCTACCATGCCAAACTTTCAATGACACACATATGTAAGCGTAAGAATCATTCAATTTCAATTCAGATGATGTTACATTAAGTTTATATAGACCCCTGGTCTTATAACCCTTACCCACATAATCATTTCCCTTAGTTACTATAAGTTTTCCAGACTCAATTGTAACTTTAAAACCCTTATCACCTAAAACAGAACAAGAAACAAGATTTTTGCAGATGTCTGGAACATGAAGAACTTCATTCAATGTGAGAGTCTTTCCGGATGTGAGCTTCGAGACCGACCTTTCCTTTTCCCGCAACCTCGATGCAGATGAGTTACCCATATAGAGTTTCTCGCCTTCCCTACCCTCTGGTAGGAGGTGAACAGGTCTCTGTTCCCGCAAACATGCTTGGTATCTCCAGAGTCTACCCACCAGTCCATCACATTGGTAACCAAATTAACTTCAGACACCACAGCAGAAAACTCATCTTTGTTCTTCTCAACCAAGTTAGCATTATTCTTCTTATCCTTACGTTGTCTATAGTGAACTGCCATATGACCAGTATTTCCACATACCCAACAAGGACCTTTAATTTTAGTAATGCCAGACTCTGGTTTAAGAAACATACCTTTCTTGTTAGGTCCATGCTTCGAGTTGCGATTGTTGTTGTCACCTTTTCCAGCTTTGGATGACTTGTGTTCAGACATATGAGCTTTGTTAGACATGTCCCTCGCAGATGACACGTTCTTGTCTTTGGTGCACAACATCTCTTCCACTTGAATCTTCTTTCCCAATTCAACCATGTTGATCTCGCCAGTTTCATGTCTCAGCTTTTTCTTGTACTCCGACCAAGAAGATGGTAACTTTTCAATCACCGCAGATACTTGAAACGTCTCATCAATGACCATACCTTCAGCAAGAATCTGATTAATTATTTGTTGAAATTCGAGGAATTGATCAACAACAGGCTTATCATTCGTCATCTTGAAGGCCATAAATTTTGCCACCAGAAATTTCTTGCTCCCTGCAGTCTCAGCTTGGTACTTCGCTTCTAACGCAGTCCACAAATCATAAGCACTGAAATTATCTTTAGCGTTGTAAAAATCATACATCGCATCTTCCAAACCATTCATGATATGATTTTTAGCCAGAAAATTTGACCTCTTGTTATACGCGAGCTCCTCCTCGTTCAAAACTTCAGCATTCATCAATTCTTCAGTTAGAACAAGTACATAATCCAGTTCATGATGGCTCAGATAAAACAACATCTTCGATTGCCATCTCTTGAAATCCTTTCCGTTAAACTTCTGTGGTTTTTCAAAGTCGTTATTTCCCATTGTTACAAGGAATACTAATGTGTTAAGATTGTTGGAATCTTGCAACAATGAACAGCACGTTAGATGTATCAAAATAATATGTAAAGAACTAATGCGAAACAACTCTACCGAAATAACTTATCGAGGCGAATCACAGGGTTCAACAAGTTGTCCTTAACACATTAGTTCGCGGGTATACTCGAGTTGAGTAATGCTAAACCCCTCACAGCGAAGATGTGTCCAGGATAAGACTGCCCGATATAACTTGAGTTAGTACAACGCAAGTTACCCTCTCTTCGAACTCATCAACGGGGATGGAGGTAAAAACGTATGGAGAAACCCTAGAATAAAATAAGAATTTTTCAGTGTGTAGAAAATAGATTTTCGAGTTGTATTTATAGGATAAACTACTTGCAAATCAAGTTAGGTTTTGGTTTTCTTCAAAAGCAAGTAAAAGGAATTTACCATAAATAAAACTCTTAAGAAATAAGTTTGGAATTAATTTCCAAAAGAAAAATTCGCCAAAAAAAAAATCCGTGTATAAAAGGGACTTGGTGCATGGCATACGCGCATATCGCATGGGTAAAAATATGTACTTTTTCCCACCCGCTCCACCCACGTTTTACAATTCATACATAAGTGTATGATTATATAGTGGAGCTCCTCTTTAGTTTTCCACAATGTGGGACTAAAGGTTCCACTTCATTCACCCAAAAATGAGTGAATATCCTTAGACCCTTAGGTCATTAGATCAAACCAAACCAAGAGCATAAAACCTTTTAATTTAAAACTCATTTTCTCCAACAGCAGGAAATGAGTTTGCTGCCATCGGCGGTGAAAATGGAAGATTGGGATTGGCTGATATCATTGATGAAGATGGGCTAAGAAGCTTGAAGGCAGTAATGATGGTTGGATCGAGATGGGTATGGTGGTGACTGTCGAGAAGAAATCATTTGGTTGATCGAGTTTACTGCTATGGTTGATGGCAGGGATGGCTAGAATAGGGTATGCTTGGTGATTGTAGTGAAGATTGGTGGTGCTGCCATTGATCGATAAGAGGTCTGTTGGGTCGAATCTAAGAAGAAGATGAGACAAATATGGAGCTGAACAACAGAGAGAGAGAGAGAGATGGAATGTAGTCGATCCTGTGATGAAATGTTAATCGTGATTAGCAGTTGACGGAGGATGGATTAATGATGGTGCTGTGTTACCGTGAATTCTCGAGTTGGAAAGGGGATTATCCATGGACTGGAGGTGATGGAGATTTCATTGAAGGTCGGGGAAGGAGGTTGATGCTTGAACTGGGAGTAGAGTTGAGCTCGAGTTTGAGTCATAGGGAAGATGAAGTTACGGATTGGGTTTGGAAGTGAAGAGGAAGGATTGAGAGAGATGGAGAACGAAGTGCATGGAAAAAGAAACAAGGAACCGAGAAATAAAACCACAAAAAGAAGATGGAGTTTTCTACGGTATGAAACCTAACCGTATGAAAAGTCAGGACAAGTTACGTACTGGTATTACAACCGAGTCTAATTATAGGGAGGCTTACGGTGGTGTTCTTCCCATCGTAGGAAAATACAGGGTCGAGAGGATAATAGTCCGAGGATAAACGGGATTGAGGAGAAGTTTGACTGTCAGTTTTGGTAGACTGACAAGCCAAAGTCAGAACGGGCTGGACTCTGTTAATCTAGTGCGAAGCCCATTAGTTGTGTTAGCCATTTTGTTCTCGGCCAGACTTGGGTTATGAATCATGATTTATTTTGGAAATTCGGCTACTTTTGGCAACCCTGATTCGACGCGGAATGCACGGGCACTTCTACTACTTGGATGCCTATATAAAAGAGGACTTCTTAACCTAAGTTAAAAATATCTTTACATCTCATAATACACTTTTGTTCTTCATCCATATTTTAGGGTTTACCCCTTTAGGGGGAAACCGGGAAACGGTCCAAACATGAGAGGCTAAACTTTATTGATTAGGATGAATTCTATGATCTGGGCGTGAAGCTTAATTATTATACAAGTTTATCCAAAGTTTTTATCATATTATCAATTGTCTTGTCTATATCTAGGGTTTATGATGGATTACTAGATTGTCCAAGTGTACAATTGGATTAATATTTTGATCATTCTAATGCTAGTAGAAGTTGGGTGATAAGTGTAATAGTCAAAAACAACTCTCTACACAAGTAGAAATGGCGAGACCTTAGGCTTAGTCATATGGGCTAGATATCTAGCTGCTAGATTGGCCATCCACGTCAACATGGGCAACCTCCTAAGTCCTATGGGATGGCGAATCTAGCAGAGAAACGCTGAACCAAACAGCGTTGAACGCTGAACCAAACAGCGCTCATAATTTTATTTTATTTCTCTCTCCTTCTTTTCCTCTCTTTCCACGTTTCTCTCTCTTCTTTTCTTCTCTCTCTCATTCTTTTCCTCCCTCTCCACGCTTCTCTCTCCCTCTTTTTCTTTTCACTCTCATTCTTTCACTCTTTCTCTCTCCCTCTTTTCCTTCTCTCTCCATCTTTTCCTCTCTCTCCATGAGAAAAAATTATATAGCGTTGAACGGTTCAGCATTTTGGTTACTTTTTTAGCGTTGAACGGTTCAGCTTTTGAAACTAGCTGATAGTTGAACTGCGAGCACTTGCTAGGAGAGAGAACTATCAACTATCAGTGTTAACTTTTTTCCCACACTTTTTTCTTGATTTGCAACACTTTTTGGCCAATCTAGCAGTTCAATCTAGCCCATAGGAGTTAGCCTTACAGAGGGATTCTGTGAAGCAATTTTGTGTGAAGACAGCACCAACAAGTAGACCATGAACTAAGAGTTCAGCTACTGGGATCAACCTAAATTCATAAATCGTAAGGCGTTCGATTGAGTTATATTTTTTAAGCGTACCTCAAGGTGGTTGGTTCAGTTGGAAAGAATTTGGTGACTAAGCATACATCTTATCCAGTGATACAAGGAGTTTGGGGGATAGCTAAGTGTACCTGTTATTCTACGGTTGGTGATATATGATTCTTACGAAAGGTAAACGAGTATATTATGCGAGTCAACGTTTGGTAATGACGAATGACTCCTTGACCATCTTTCATTTATTTTTTATTCTTTTTATTTTACTTTAATCAAACAATTCCCCCCTTTGTGTTTCCTTTTATTATGTTTTTGCTATCCAAATAACATATCAATTATACAACTCTCTGTGGGAACGATCCTTACTACCGCTATATTACTAGTTAATTAGTGGGAAATATATTGAATAATTTGTTGCACTTACGACGCGCATCATTTTTATGTAGGTAAACCGATTCTGACTGAATAAACTGCCAGAACCTTGCATTTTTTGCACACAAATTGTAGTTGGTTCTTTTATCGCGTCTTAGGCAAACACAAACAATTTTCAAAACAAACCAGATTCAGTCATTCATAAACTAGAGAACATGACCAAACATAATTTTATTCATAGTTAAAGACAAAAGTTCTGAAAACAAAGAAACCATTCATTCATCAACATCCCCACCACGACCACATCCACGTCCAGTACCACGAGTACCTCGTCCTCTTTTAGCAAGTCTTTCTTCGTCGGCATCATGTTGGGCGCTGCTCGATTCACTTTGAGAGTTCCTCTTTGTAGGGACTTTCCTCCTCTTTTTCTTTGTGTTCTCCACCACCGGTTCCCCAGAATTTGCACCCTCATCTGCATCTTCGAGACTGTTTAATTCATCAATCAATTTTTTACTAGCCCCAACATCTTTTCCTTCCCTAATACATAACATTGCTTGGTTTATCAAATGCCCGATTTGTCTTCTCTGTTTCCATTTTAAACAACAAACATTCAACAAATCATGCTAAAACCATTTAAAAAACTATAATTGGGAAATAATACGCATCGGGTATTCGAGAGTTGTATCTTTTTCCTTGATCCGGGGCCTTTTATCGTCTCGTATCACTCGATTATGTAAAACGTTGAGGTACCATGGCATATAACCCGAAATTGCGTCATCATCTGTTTTCGAACAACCATCCATATCATGTTTGTTGTACTTTCTCTCTTCCCAGTATTTAGATGCTGGTAAAGGTTTGTGAACAACCTCAATATCATTATCAAATGACTCGCTTTCGGTCTCATTGATTTTAAACTTCATGTGCTCCTCTGGGATTTTTTGTACGTATCTGCATTGTCTTGTGACTCTGCCGGTTTGTATAATACATATCCTTTTGGGTGAAATAAAAGCCCAAAGTAACATTTTTCCTCGGCACACCCAACCTTCTTTTCTTTATCCAAATCCTCCTTGTATGGGCCAAAGACAACATCTTTCTCCGTCAAGTTGTCCAACTGGCGTCTCAACTCCAGATACTCCTCATCTTGGGACTTCGACTTACCATTAAAGGTGTACTTGTCTCCATAACAGTGACCATCCCATTTCTTGTTCTCAAAATCCCTTCCAGAAAATATTGGGAAATCAAATATATCCACACATGCAAAAGAGCTATATTCCCTCCAATTTGGTTCCTTCGAGCCCTAGAATCCTTTCTCAACTCGTTCAATGAGTGTGCAAGGATGGCAGAGCCCCAAGAGTAGTTCGCGAATCTTGTCAAATGGTTGCCACGGCTGAATAAAGTTGGAGTTCACATGGGAACCGGAAACATCAGGGAAGATAACAACTCCAAATATGTAGAGGACATATGCATTGTCGTAGCGAAGATACATTCCTTGGTCATCTCTTTTCCCTCAGCACGAAGCTTCTTTGTTCCCATGAAGTGGTACCTCAAGCTCGCGATATGGAATATCCTCTTCTTTGCTTCACCTACTCGCATCTCAAACTTGGTCGTCGCCTCATCCCAACAAAACACATTCTTTGTGAACTCGTAAATCTAGTCGCACTCTCATTCACGTAGTCTTTGTGCCTCACGGCTTTACCTTCTATGCTTAGACCGGTAATCAACTTTGCATCATTTGGAGTTATCGTCATCTCGCCAAAACCGAAGATGAAAAGTATCCGTTTCCCCTAAAATCTCTCGGGTAGAGGCGAAACAAGAGGTTTGTCGTAACTAGAGGTGTAAACGTGTGGGCCACATGCCCTACACACGAAAGTCGCGTGCCATGTGCCATGCCGTGCTGTGCAACGATTTAAACGTGTTGTGCCGTCTTTGTGATTTACTAGTCAAAAGCTAGGCACAAAGATGACTCACGGGCACAACACACCAATAAACGTGCCGTGTTGTGCTGCTAGCACACGTGCTATAAACAATTTGAAAACACTTAATGTATACATTAAGTCGGACATTATCACAAGAATTTAATTAGACAACATATCATTTGAAATTATTTCAAGTAAAATTAACAAGTTTATTCAATAAAAAGAAATAGCCCATCAAATATAAAATTGGATTATTGTCGTGTAAATTAATGTTCTAGTTAAATATAGTTGACGACATTCTAACAACGATATTGAAATATATTTTCCAAATATTAAGGTATTATATGTGTTGTTATAAATAAGCCAATATAAAATGTTAAAAACTAGCTAGAACAGTGACTCTTTTGTGAAATATACAAAAAATGTGATGTATTATGCCGTGTTATATGGTGTATTTGTACATGTTATGACGTGCTCTCTTAACGTGTTTGGGATGGGTCAGGGCGAGTTTATCCGTGCCGCGTGTTGTCTTTGTCTTCTACCGTGCCAATTAGTCAAACCCAAAGACGTCCCATTTAACTAACGTGTTGTGCCGTCTTTGGGCTAAGTCACGTGTTGGGCTGGTCATGTGCTCAAATTTTAGCGTCTTTGGCTTTAAAATCGTGTGCTCGTCTTTGGGACAAATTTCACTTACACCTCTAGTCGTAACCAATAACCAGATTTTCGACCGCATCCAACAACCCCGTAGAAGTGACTAGATCGATTACTTCATGTATTTCTCCTACTGTTGATTCTATTGCTAACAGTGGCCAATTCTTCATCATACTCGCTGACGTTCCTGACTTCATTCGACGAACGACATCCTTGTGATCCTATAAAACAAAACAAAATGATTAATCATAGCACTAAATGAATAATAAGTTTTATCGTACATAGCATAAGGTTGAGGTAGTTACTATGGTATGGCAGACAACAGCGGCCCAACTCCCCTTGTACGTGCCCTCATAACAAGTTTCCTCCATCACCAGATAACCCGTAAACGGGATCATTAGGGCCGCAAGGAAACATCTTCAACGGGTCGAGCATGTAGTCCCCTTTTTCTTCTTTAAATCATCATTCTGAACTTGTTGTTGAACTTGTTCTTGAAGTTGTTCTTGGAATTGTTCTTAATCTTCTCCTCCTCCGCCTTGTCCTCCTTCTTCATCAACTTCCTTGCCACGTTCTTCTTCATCAACTTCTTCCTTGCCAGTTTCTTCTTCAGCAACTTCTTCGTCACCTCTTCTTTCTTGTAGGTGTAGCAGAATCAGATTCTTCTTGGATTGGTTGATCCGCTTGATGTGGTGCGTCATTGATGCGTACCCCTTTGGGTTTACCCCCCGAGCCCCTTCGGTGGGAAGAAGCCAAATTTTTACCTTCCTTTCGACGAGGTTCCAAACTCTGAGGAGAAGCAAAGTCATATTTCCTTTCGGCTTGCCTTTTGTTGCTTGCCCTTGTTGTCCCTGGAGAGAATGGGGATAAACGATAAACAACAATGGAATTCAAAGTATATTTAAGAATTCCAGGTATAGAATCGGTTTACACGATACACATACAAAGATCGATTCCTAACATTGCAAACAACAATCGGTTTATATAAGTGCTCATGTAATCCGATTCTAACAACAACAAAAAAGACATACAAAAAATTGGGCATTTTTGCCTCCAAAAATCAGATTACACAATACACATATAAAGACTGATTCCTAACATTGCAATAAACAATCGGTTTATACAAGTGCTCATGTAATCCGTTCTAACAAATAAAACACACTGAAAAATTGGGCCTTTTTGCCACCAAGAAACGGTTTATGTGGACACCAAAGAAAACCGATTATGAGCTAAGCAGTTGTGAAATTAAAGGTTACATAATCGGCTTATGTGAACACTCATGTAATCCGATTCTAACAAAAAAAAGTTACAGGAAAATGGTTATCTCTACCATAACTGAATCGGGGTCATGTGGGCATTATCGTGGACCGATTCTGGTTACTCTTTCTCGATCCAGAAAACACATCAAGGACAATCGGTCTTTGTGGGCATGAACATCAACCGTTTCTAAATGCAATCGGTTCACAAGTTCGTTGACGTAAACCGATTCTGGTATACCCACAAAACTTTGATTTTCAAAAATTCAAAATTTGAGTGATTGCATGTTACTAAAACATAATTTAGAGGATTGGGTTGATATAAAAGTAACTGATTCGAGCCATTTCCTCCTCTTGTAGTGCGTCTTCCTCAACCTTTTTCTTCTTCGGTTTGTTTCGAATCGCTTGGCCAAATTTGGGATCTTCCGAACTAGGAAAAGTTCTGATAGTGGCTTGCTTCATTTGTGTTGGTTTCGATATTAAATAGAAGAAAATAAAAAAAAATTAATTGTTTTTTTGATCGTCGATAATCGACAATGTTTCCGTTTGAAAATGAAAAAAAAAAAATTGTTCAAGTGGAAATGGAGATGGAAATGAATTAGATTTTTATTATTATTATTAGGATTAGGATTTAATTGGGTAAATTGGTAGTATTTATATTTAATAGAGGGTAAATCGGTAGTTTCAGCAAATTTATACATCCTTAACCTTCTTTATTGGGTGGATGAAGAAATCCATAGGCCCCAAAATAGGAAGGATTGCAGAAGCACCAACGTTTTATTAGAGCATATTTAGACGCCCATAAAATAACGCTCTTTAGCTTAATAAGATAAGTGTCCAGTATGACTATAGGATTGGACCACATGAGGATGATGAAGGTTTCACTGGGACGATTGCACAGGTGCTCCACTAATACGATTATACTCCTCCATTTCTGGAAAAGAGTTACTTTATTACTTTTTTTTCATTAAATGGATAGTAACTCTTTTCCGAAATGGAGTAGTATGTACGATCGAAGGGAGTCCCTTTATACGTTCACTAGGGGAGCCAAAATGTAGTTCTTTGTGACGGTTTTTTTTTTTTATTTTTTTCATCGCCAAAATTGGTCGGCAATTGGTGTTCTTTCCCCAAAATTGGATCGAAAACTGGAAAGCCATAATCCACGGCTACGGTTAGGCGCAATCAAAACGACGGAAAGTCGAACCGATTCACGGTAATGTCGTCCCAAACATGGCAAAAAAAAACGTCACCTATACTTCCAATTTTAATCCTGACCGTACATTACCAACAAAATTCAGCCATCCGATCTAAGTGTCACACTACAAATGTTACAAAAACAGTTACAAAAACAGTTACAAAATTGTTACAATAATCTGTAACAGAGTATTACGCTTATAAATGTTATTAACTTACTGTTACCAAATCCGTTGCAAAAACTGTTACAAATTGCGTCTCAAAAACAAACCCCCTACTTTGGTCGTCCCTTCACTGCTGAAGCAGTCATCTAGTATAGCTTTGAAAAATGAGATGTTATAAAGTATACGAAGCTTGGGCCTTCCTTTAACCATGTTTGATTTTTCTTGAAGAAATCTTTTACTTGTATAGTTGTATTCCCTTTTTAAGCAAAGAAACTAGTAATCTATAATGTTGGTAGACCTCTAAAATGGCTAAAGGAGGAAAGGGTGATTTGAAAGACATTCAAAATAGTTTTTTCTTGTGCTTCAAGTGCATTCTTTCTTCATAGTATCTCAATATTTCTTGTTGACATTGATCTTCATCTTCCCAGAAAAGTTCGTCTCTCTAATCTCTCCTTCTCCACAATGAATCTCCCAAAACATTCTATAGCTACTATTTTATCTGTCATTTTGGCTACTCTCATATCTAGAGAACTTATTAGTCCTAATGAAACAAGCCTCGATTACCTCAAAACATTCTCAACAACATCACCTATCCTTTCCTTGTTCATCCCTAACAAAATTTACAAAAACCACCACCGTCATAATCATCAGTGCCACCGTACCAAGAAAAAAACTGGCACCTCAATTTGCAACAACTTCATGCCAAAATTCCCTACTATAGATACTACAACCACTTCAATTCTTTGTGTCGACGGCAACGGATGTTGTAATTTTACAACTGTGCAATCAGCTGTTGATGCTGTTGAAGTGTTAAGCCCAAAGCGAACAATAATATGGATCAACACAGGAGTTTATTTGTAAGCTAATAACTATCATCTCCTTTTTCTAGAATCTGATTCCACATAACATATACTATATGTATGAGTTTATTTATGAAAATTAATCCCCATACACAATGCAGTGAGAAGGTTACAGTTCCAAAGACCAAAGCAAACGTCACGTTTCAAGGACAAGGATTTGAATCAACGGCAATTGTTTATAATGACAATGCCAACACTTCACATGGTACCTTTTACAGTGGTTCCGTTCAAGTTTTTGCACCTAACTTCATTGCCAAGAATCTAAGTTTCATGGTGAGAAATACTGACAATTCGATACCTATCTGTTTTGTGGTTTTAAGCTACACTGTTTACCAAATATTAGCTCATGTTGCCTTAAAAAAATTTCTTATTCTGTTTCTATGAACTCGGTTACACTTTGTATTGTGGGCAGAATGTAGCACCAATACCAGGACCGGGTATAGTTGGAGCCCAAGCAGTGGCAATCAGAATTGCGGGAGATGAAGCTGCATTTTGGGGGTGTGGGTTCTTTGGAGCTCAAGATACCCTTCACGATGACAGAGGCAGACACTACTTCAAGGATTGTTATATCCAAGGCTCCATCGATTTCGTTTTTGGCAATGGAAGATCAATTTATGAGGTATAAATTCGAGATTCTTCAAAGACAATAATAGATGATCTAGCACTAAATTTTCTGTATAGATGATCCACTTACTACTTATCCATCCAACTGATGGTTTATCCATTATAACATGCAATTTCAGAACTGTAAGTTAATCTCAATGGCAAATCCAGTACCAGTAGGATCGAAGAACATAAATGGGGCTATTACAGCACATGGTAGGGCTTCCAATGACGAAAATTCAGGATTCGCATTTCTTAATTGCTTTGTTGGAGGAACAGGAAGGGTGTGGCTAGGCAGGGCGTGGAGGCCTTTCTCCAGGGTCATTTTTGCTTACACAACAATGAGTTCGATTATTGCCCCTGAAGGCTGGAATGATCTCAATGACCCTACAAGAGATCAGTAAGTATACCTATTTTTGATTTATACATCACTGTTCAGGAACATGTGCAAACAAAGACAATATTCTACTATCTACAGATCAACTGACCAAAATGTTAACTATTCAGGACCATCTTTTATGGAGAGTATAAATGCACAGGTGAAGGAGCCAACACAACACTGAGGACCTCTTATGCGCAGAACCTCAATGACACCCAAGCTTCATCATTCATAAACATGTCTTTCATTGATGCAGATCAGTGGTTACAACCATTTGCCTAGGCCAACTTCAAAACAAATAATTGTTGGCGTTAATACCTTCTTTGTCCATTCTAAGATGTGCTTGTTGGCATGAAAATGGAATTGCAATGCTATTCAGAGGCAACATATATGCTTTTAAATATAGCCAGAACCAAGTAAAACAAAGCTAATGGTGTTAATTTTATATTTGAAAATGAAGTTTAGATCTTGGGATCTTTTGTTCTCTTGCTTTTGTCTGGGAGATATATTTAAAGGGGTAAATCTAAAAACTTCATTCATGACGAGCTTCATTGTAATCCACCAAATAAAAAAAAAAAAAGTTCCCTATACTATATAAACATAAAAGAAAATAAACATTTACATTTACATTTTTTTTTGAGACTATGGTGTTAATTTGTCCCGGAAATTAGTGACTGAAAGTAGCAATTTTTGAACGACGGCGAAAATACATCTCATCACTTAGTTTCACAGGAAATTGCAATTGTATTCTCCATCTTTCCCCTACTTTCTTCATCCAGAAGAGTTTTTGTTATATCATTGTCATTCTCAGTACTATTCTCCCATTTCTTCTCCTCTCTCTTTCCCCACAAAACTAGCCATAAACCAATCATAATGAAGATTGCTCCAATTATCCTGTAAGAAGAAGCAAAATGAAATAGTTAGCATCAATATGAAACTTAATTAGTCAAATATGAAATATATTTAATTCATTCATATATTTAATACATTATTATAGACATACCCTCCAGAATATAATTGATCACCAAGTACAAGGGCAGCCATTATAGCCACTAAGACTGTCTGTAATGGTTGAAACACAGCAACAGAAACAGGTCCCCCTTTATGAATGCACCATGTTTGAATTGAAAGCACCAGTCCTGATGCCACCACTCCCTATTAAAAAAGAGTTAACATATTAAATTAAGTTAAGTTATTAATTAATTAAAGAGAAAAAATTAAATAATTATAGCTAGGGAGTACTGGTATGTGGGAATGCTTACAGCATAGAGGATGGTTAGAAGCTCTCCAGTAGATTGAAATTTCCACTTTTCAATGTCTGTCTCAGCAAAAGCTGCTATGACCAAGAATTGTAACAACCCAAAGAAACATGTAAATGAAGTCACTGTAAGTTTTGCTGGATACTTTTTCAATACTGGAGCCTGTTAAAAGAATATTGTAACAAAGTCAGTCCCCTATCCACCACGTGTTTAAAATCTCATACACTTATATTAGATGGTTTTTGGTAGGAAGTAACAAGTAACATGATTCTTTAACTATGGTAAAGTTAATTACCTGAAAAACCATCCAAGCAGCCCAAGAAAAACAATGACCAACCAGGAAAAGGCAGCCCAATGTCCAATTTTGTTGCTTATTTTGATAAGACAAATCCACTATGTTTTGATTGTCAACTGGTGATGAAGTTGTAAATGGTGATAATGTTGAGTGCAAAAGAGCAGGTCCTTTGTATAAAGTAATGACCATGGCACCTCCTACACTTGCTATTGTTCCCAATATCTTTGCTATTCCATCTCTTCTTGCTATGCTTACATTCTCTAGTCTAGAGACACAAGAGTAAAATAAGGAGTAAGTATTCATTGGAGGATTGTAATAGTAAACTAAAAATTCTTGAAGATCATTAAGTTAATTTTGTTACCTTAGAGCTGCAGCCATCACAAAAGTAATTGCAGGAACTGAGTTTTGCATTGCAGATGCAAATGTTGGTGATGCATAATATAATCCCAGTATGTAGAATCCTTGATTAGCAGTAATCCTAAAAACATAGTAAGAAAGATAAAACTTAAAACTCGCCGAGAGGGTTCAAAATTTGAACACATTGAAATGAATAACATAATCTCAAATTCCTCTAGCTATGTTTTGGGAAGCTTTTCCCATATGCTTACCCACATAATGCAAGCAGGAAGCATTGGACTAGGAAATGAAAAGTAATTGGTGGTCTTTCCTTCCTGAAAAATTACAACAAGTAAATAAAATTAGATACTCAATTTAACAACACATGAGAAAATGGAGAAAGCACGAGTAATTTAACTAGCCAAGTAAAGTTACTACTCACTTTTCTAGAAAATAAGCAAAGGGAGATAACAAAGCGAGAGCAATAATGTTTCTGTAGACAGGGTAAACAATTTTGCTGACACCCATGTCTAATGCAAATCTAGTAACAATATGAAACCCTGCATAACAAAACTGAAGAGCTATCAATGCTGTTAGAAACTTCATCTTTTCCGATGACGATGACAACAATGATCTCGACATCTTTACAACTGTTTTTCCTTTGATGATCAAACAAACTTAGTTCTCAAACTCAAGTAGCTTCTTGTTTGATTTGCTGTTATTGCTCTCAACTAAGGTTTGCTATACTTATATAGACATACTTTAGTATACATTAAGGTGGCAAAATTAGTTGTCAAATATTAATGTATTTGTTCATTCAATCATGCATGAATACTATACTCTATTTATGGATGACATCAATCTTTTCTTGTGTTTAAAATCTCGAGTGTTTACATGTAAATCTCTATAGCAATATTGAGTTTTAGTGGGACTGAATTTCGTTGGGGGACAAATTTGAATTAGGACATGTTAGACAGGTCTTTCTTAGGAGGGCATGTCCCAAACTCTTATCCCTAGTTTCTTTTTTCTAATGTTTCATGTCCCCACCTCTCTCTCATTCATATAATCATCCATATAATTGCAGATTTGGACCTTAACTATGATTGATCACTTGTTTGGTCCACGTTAAGTAAAAAAAAAAAGAAGAATGCAAATCTACATTGCACCGTTGTGCAAGTACAAGGCTCCACATGCAGCACTGAAAATGGGATTTTGCATTTCCAATTAAAAAGAAAAAAAAATATCAAAATGGTCACACTCCACATACAGTGCTTTAAAACCCGGAGGGATGATCATAACCAAGCCTTTATAATAATCTAATCCACCTCAGACCAAGTCAAAACACGGTTTATTTTTTGGAATGTCTGTGTTAATTCATTTTCACTTTTCATTATTTTGTAAATCCACCGATAACTGGTAAAGATTATTCTAATTTAGAGTCTTAGAGCAACTGCAGTGGTGCGACCATAACCAAAGAGCAAAGAGCAAAAAAAAAAACTAAAATTTGGGTTTAGTCCGTATTTATAACGTGATGGAGGAGACTAAAATTTGGTCAAAGCGAACTTTGAGTTACGCCCCAACCAGGCGCAATTCCAAATCTCGTCCCATTTCTTTTTTTCTTTTCTTTTTTTATTATTGTTGGGGCGCAACTCAAAGTTGCGCCCCATTTTTTTTTTTTTTTTTTTTAATTGTTGGGGCGCAACTTTGAGTTACGCCCCATCAGGCGCAACTTCAATTTACGCCCGACTAAAGACCAGACTAAAGACTAAATATGGTGGGTTTTGGTTATAGTCCGGTCTTTGGTCTTTACTCCGTCTCCACTGCGTCTGTTTTTTACCAAAAAATTTGGTTATACTCCACGACTGTGGATGCTCTTAGAGCATCCACGGTGGGAGACCAAAACTAAAATTTTGGTCCAAAAACCGGACGCAGTGGAGAAGGAGTAAAGATCAAAGACCAGAGCAAACCAAATACTAGAGTATATTTGGTCTTTGGTTTGGTTTTAGTCGGGCGTAGATTAAAGTTGCGCCTGATGGGGCGAAGATTGGAGTTACGCCCGAATTAAAAAAAAAAAAAAAAAATTGGGGCGCAATTAAGAGTTACGCCTGATTGGGGCGCCCGAATAATAATTAAAAAAAAAAAATTGGGGCGGAACTTACCATTACGCCTGATTGGGAAGTTGCGCCTGACCAAATTTTAGTCTCCTCCACCACATAACACGGACTAAACCCAAATTTTGGTTTTTTTTTTTGCTCTTAGACCCTCAAAATCCTCAAAAGTAGATTCTAACAGAGTTAATGGTGTTCTTATTATATTTGATCTTCTAATTTGTACACCCGTACGGCATGTTAAGGTTCAGTAAAATAACAAGCATTTGCATTGGAAACAAGTATTGTTAGTTTTATTGCATTGAAAACGAATGAAATGGAAACAAGATTTGCTGTTTTTAATGAAAACCAATACAATTCTTATATGGAGTAGTTTCCAATGAAATAATTTTTTTTATTAAATCTTAACATGTATAGAAATGTAGTACAAGTTAACAATGGAGCACCTGTATTCATGAGGGGGAAAATCAAAACTCATTACAGGCTAATAGCTTACAGCCTAAAAGACCCTCAAAAGCCTCCTGGCCAGCACCTGGTTTTAAGAGGCACAATCAAAAGCATTCTTATTTGATGGGTGAGCTCCACTGAATCAGGTGATAGTTATTCTTCAAAGGCGAAATCACTTCGGACAAATAATCTTAGAAATATTCTATCATGGTCGGAGTTAGCCTCCAGATGCACTGCTCCTCCCAGTGGTTCAGCCGGAAGCTATTGGGCATATGTCAAGAACAGTATTATGAATAAATTCACCTACTTCACAGTATATGCTTCATAAGATGGCTTTGCCGGTATTACAAGTCTGAACTTTCCTAAGATGAAAAACCAATATACACATTCCATCAATGACCAAGGAGTATATTTCCTTTAAAAAGGAAATTTGGTGAACGGTATCGCCCAATACACCTGTTTTAGGTTCCGATTCAATCTACTGCCTTTGTGTTTAGAATTAAGGTCTAACCAACTAACTTAAAATAATAAGACAGTTAGATTAAGTTTTGTCTTACAACACTGAAGCAATCAAGTTGGTGAAGTATGAGCGAAGGAATCAAGTTTAACATGTGGTCTATATGCTTTAGATTTTGGATCTTTTTGTTTATCTTCTATTAACAAAAACCTATGAACAAGTAAAAGCACATGCATAGAGGAAGAGAGATTTATATTATAACAAAACAATCACAAATCATAATCATCAGCATCATTAAAATCATTTATAATCAAGAACACAAATTGCTTTTTTCAAACTGGTGATGGCAAGAGATTCAGTTAATCTAAATACACCAAATTAACCGAAAAATAATTTAAAGATGCCTTTTGGATCAAATCGGTTAATCAAGACATTGGAAAGAGCATCATATTCTAAACCACCATATTATAATATAATTTATCAGATAAACATAATAATAGGTTCCAGTTGTGGTGTAAGATTATTCTGAAACAGGTTTGGTATGATATAGGTCGCAGTTTCATGGATTTGGTGTAAATAAGAATCCGGCAACCTCCAATTCCAATCATTTTCTGATAATGGATGAAATGTGATCATATCATCATAAGTTAGCCGTAATTCCAACTTGCCAAAAGGCCCAAAACCAAGCTTAAAAACAAATAAAATATATGACGCTAGTGTGATACATGTACCCAAGCCTGTAAGCCATAATATATGGGTGAAAGCAGTGCATCTTACACAATCTGAAATGAAGGAAGTCCATGCTTATTCATTCAACACATGATGCTAATATTGATGCATAACATGGGATAATTATTCATGAACCTGTTAACTTTGTCAACTTTATACACAGAAAATGCAATTTGGCAAATAATGAGAATATTCAAACTAAATTATTCATAAACAAATCTATTGTTCTAGATTACTAAGAGTACAAACTAAAGTAAAATAGAAACAGAGACTTTTTAAACTGGAGATGATGGCTCAAAAACAAAACAAAAAACAATAGCGATGATGAAGTAGTGATGTTTTTTCCTTTTTGAAAGAAATCGAGTTGTCTTGTGACATCACTGACATATCTCTGCAATCTTATGTTTAGAGTCAACCAATGTGGTGACTTGTTAAGGATCCAAATTTTTAGGAGCCCTAACATTACTAGTGACAATATCTTTTGCTTAAGATTTTATATAATCAAATATTAGCACAAGAAATCTTTACAACCTAATCGACTCAAACTTGAAATGCAAAAAATATGGTCAAGGATCGGGATAAAGACACAATCAACCATATCATATATTGTTGAGGTACACTTTAAAGTATTCGAAAACATATCAAATCTCTCTGGTACGATTTTGATTTGAGGCTTGAGGGTTTGTTGAGGGAGATTTGCATTGTCAATTGGATCTGATTTGTGAAATCTTTCACACTTTTTATTCAGGTGTTGGAGCATTGGGTACAAAATTGTACAGCCTTTCTATATGCCCTACGATATCCCTGAGATATTGGTACCACGAAACTGGAGATACTATAGACAACAATCACTATCATATAAACGCAGATACTAAGAAAAACTCCAGATATTAAATATTAGCCAGCTAGAAAGACAATGCTAATTTAACAACTGATAAAATGAATACTATAAGTGAACAAGATCTCCAAAACCTATTTCCAGTCATTTTGATTTACCAACAGTGCCACTGTCTACTACCTTAAATGGAGTTCTTATTTAGACATCTGGTGAATTCTAGATCACTTGATTGGGTGAATATATTAATAGGAAATTGACATGTCTGACTTGGGAACTCATGGAGTTCATGGTTAATACGGTTTCACATGAATCCAATAAATATAATGAGCCTTGGCCGCTGTAAAAAATGTTAACCTAAGGAAGACGCATTCATACATAACCAAATATCTCTGCTGTCAACAACTGGCGGTTCGAGATACAGAGCCTTAAGGTTTAAATAATTGGCACCTAATAAATGGTATCGTACTATGGCAATCCTACCAAAATATCCAGAGCTTTTGTTGGGAAAACTGGTAGCAAGAAAGTACATAACAAGTCCCCTTAGGCTGTTACTGGTCTCAAACACTCACTAGATCAATACATGGAGAATTTTTCCTGCTGAGATAGTCAAACATCTATCATAGGTCATTATTACAGGAACAGACTAAAGCATTATTCGACTCAAGAATCTTTCCAAGTTTAACCCCTAGAATCATTTTTATCACAGGCAAATCTAATGAAGATAAATCAAAGATGGCGCATACATCTTAACCAAACAATTTCAAAAGGTTACTGAGATTCACAGCTGATTACTGTCAATAATCAATTGATACATCTTTTTTTAGTTTTCAGGGAATTGCCAAGTTTTATGTTTATAGCTACGAAACAACCACTACAAAGGTTCCTCTAATATTGGAAGTAAAGAGTTCATACCAATCACATGTGGTGCTTGAAAACGATAACAATGACCGTACAATTATCCTTGCAGCGTCGCTCACGGACAGCTTCTCTTACAAGACGGCGGCTCACTGCAGTAACAGATAAGCCCTCCTGCCAATCAAAAACACATTAGGTGCTCTAGACAACTAATCAGCACCAAAGAAGAATAACTTTAATTGGAGATTTAGGAATGTTCCTATCTCAGATCATCTCGATGACTATAATGAGGGAATGAGACAGCATTTTTCTTACATTTATGGAAATTAGAAAATACTGTGTTCACAAATATTCTAATAACGGCAACTGCCAACAAATTTAAGGTACTCAATATCCACTTCCCTAACTGAACTACACATAAAGATCCATAAAATGTGCAAGACATGACACCGCGATTCTTTCCTAGAGGGTGATAAGCATCTCAACCTTGATAACATTACTACTATATCAATCTAAATAGTAAAGTTTTTGGAGATCGTAATTAGTAAATGAAACTTTTAGCCGTTGTTAACCCTTATGTCTTGGCACACGAGATATGTTACCTTTAACTGCTTTTGAACAAAATCAACAGCATCACTTGCTCCAAAAACCTGTTAAGAACATAAGTGAGACTAAAGTAAATTAACAGAAAGAAACATCAGTGAAGTTAAGAGAGAGAATCAGCAAGCACAAACATGAAGATGCCCATCATAATTGACCAAATCCAACACATACCCCCCATAAACCATCACAGCCAAGAATAATGAAGTGATCTCTTTCTGTAAGATCAAAAGAGTGAACATCTGGAGTTGCACTCACACCGACCTGCAAGATATAAAGCTAGCATTTCAAAGTAATACAGGATAAAATTTAAGCATTACTACAACAATGAAACCCTAACAAGGGGCAAGGTTTTCAAATGCCATAATAGAGCATGCATTTCTACTGATACAGGATAGACATATGCACTGCTTGTTCAATAAGAAGATTAACTTCAATGTGTGTCAATCACATGGGAACCCAGGAGCACAATTCCATTTTGACATCCGGATGCAAATGACACCGGATTCAACACTTCGAAAGTTTTGAATTAAAGGTTGATTGCTTTGGAAAACAATTGCAAGTGCTTTAAATAACAATTGTAAATGTTTTGGCACCTTCTTGAAATTGCGATCTCCAAAGGCCCTAGAAACCTCAAGGCGCCCCTGCAATCGTCCATTTGAGCTTACAGAACCACCAGCCTAGAATAAAAATAGCATAAATCCATAAGAGGAAGCAGCCACAGCACACCAAGCTATAATTTGGCCAAACTTTATGTATAATCCAAAAATAGGGCACTGAGGAAAGCTAAATTGGAGTAGTCGAGGCTGTCAAGGGACTCAAGCCAGTAAAATTTCAAAGATTTCTGGAAAATAGTGTAGTAATTAAAACTCTCATTAAAATAACTATAAGAGCATTTTTTATTCAGCTATTCCAAACCTGTTCATAGCAAACATGTAAAGTTCTGTATATACCTTCAGAATACGAGTACGTTCTTGGGGATAGATAGCTTTGTGTTCTCTTGTCAAAACAATAGCCTTTAACGGATTTGTTCCATCCAAATGGCTCTGTGAGTCATTTACTGAAGATGATCGAGCTACCACCGCTTTTGCATCTCCAATGTTGGCAACAAAAACCTAAACAAAAAATCAGTATAAGTAACTGTTTCTTCAAAAGGATTCTGAAAAAAAAATGTAGTTACTTCCTACAGAAGATGATCATAAGTTAATGTTCAGTAAAGACAAGTTTTAGCAGTACAGATAACCAGTAACACTATGGTGCCATTGATGACAGTCTAACACTTACTTTTTGCCCTAAAACCCAGACGCAGACAGCCGTGGCTCCATCTTGCCATCCTCCTGAAATGATTATACAAAAATTTATGATGAAACCTGTAAAACTGATGCTATTAAGTATGGATATCTAATGTGTAAACAGAAAAATACATTCATGAAGCATAAACAAATTAGTTCTTCTTTACAACAATAGCAATGTGGATTCTACTGCTTTCAATAGGAGATTATTGAAAAGGTATGAACTACAGGAGATACATGAATAACATAAATATGTGATATGGCGCAAAAAAAATGGAAACCTACAAATGACTGCTAACTATGTGTGCACACATAATAGCCACTTGTCTTGCAGTTAGCCTAAAATCTAACCAAAGTACTAGCAGTACCTGCAATGCTTTCTTGAAGAAGCAATTCGTCAGTCCGCCGGAAACCTGTACAAACAGAGGGAAGTGTGAGACTTCGAGTGACAACAAGCAGATACAGAAAATATCCACAACTTGAGAAAGTTATGAACATGAGGAACTTGTAGGTTTGTAATTTAACACAAGAATTGTGTTAGAAGCACTGTAAACAACCAAGATACGTCCTTTGAGATATACAAAAACAATTCTTTAAAAAAAAAAAAAACACTAAAACCAAACCAAGTAAGCAATCATACCGCCAAGGATGGCCATTTTTGCAGCTTTTACATCCATCTGCAAGCACAAAAGCAATATATGAATAAACCTTACAAACCACGCACCAAATATCTGTTTTCGGTAGTTTGTGAGCCAATGGTCAAGTAAACCCTTTTTCCTTTTCTTTTTTTTATTGTTACAAATAGGGGTGTGTGAAAGAAAATCAAAAAAAAAGAACAGGCAAACACACCAACTCACGTGGTAATCCTGCTGAAAGGACATTTGCATGTAAATGCTTCTGAGCATATTCAGCAGCCAATCGACCTCCATGCCCATCATATATGGCAAAATGAGCACATCTGTCAGGAAATTTCATGAAACAAATCAAATTGCGTCTATATTAACTAACTGAAGTTAAATCTATTCGGTAAAATAACAATATCGGAAACACATAACACTTCAAACATAAAATACACCCCAACCAGAAGCCCAGAACAACCTAAGCTTACAGAACAGACAATGCACCATGAAGTGTAACAGCCACACACAAAAAAACACAAGTATAAACAACGAAAAGAATGAGAAGAGAACCTCAATTTCCCAGGAGCTTGTAAGCTTGCATCAAGAAGTACAACTGATGCATCCTCCATGGTATGCCTAGAACCCTTATCTTCTGCTGCATCTGCTTCTATAGTGCACGGCAACTTAGTAACTGGAATCGAGCTCTTCTGATCAGACAACACATTGTCCTTTACTGACTGATTATTATCACCTATAATTCCTCCATTTACTGACTCAGACTGGCAATCACCGTTCTTCTCTAATAACACCAACTGACTTGTTTTCACTTCTTCACATCCATTTTGTTTCTCCTCTTCTTTCTCCAAACACTCACTAATTTTGGACCTCTTTGCAGCCAACTCGGAATCATTGGAATCCAATCCACGCTTCGTACTAACACCACTTAAATCATTATCATCATCCATTTTACAATACTCCAGATTCTTTCAAATGTCGTCAAAACATAATCTAATCAAAAAGTCTTGTTGAGGGAAATTAAAAACACTTAACAGCCAATAAAATCAAGATGATAAAAAACGTGGTAAAATCAAGATGAACACTAAATAGGTCATTCAGGGTTTATGGTGGATGGAAACTAGAAAACCCTAATTACGAATATATAGAGTTTAGAAATTACTGCAGATCTGAAAGTACCATAAAATTTCAATCGAGGATACAGATATATTGACTGAAGAGTTTTGTTTTTGTAGTTGCGGCGGGAATTAGAGAAAGAGAATTGGGGGAAAACCTCGCGGTTTAAGTTTTTAAGCAAGTGGAGAAGATTTTTCGCGTTTTAGTTTCACTTGCCTTTCGTATTAAGGAGAGTGAATTATATTTTACTAGAACTCCCTCCGTTCCATTGTTAGATGACCTAATTAATTTAAAATGTTGTCCTAATATTAGTTGACCTATCTTATTAAAGATGGGGATATTTCTAAAATTATCCAATTGATTGATATCGGTTGTATGAAATACGTATAATTTGATATCCATGTTTATATTCGTTATGTAGGTGTTTTAAAATGCTTTTCAATGATACAAAGCTTACGAAAATCCATGGTATAGTTTGAGAGATAAATCATTTCTAAATTTTACAAATTATTATCCATAAGGGTATAATCGTAAAAAGTACTTAAAAATACTTTCTTCCATTCTTTGTCTTAAAAATTATGCAAACTTGAACTAGGTCATCTAATAGTGGGACGAGGTAGTATTATTGTATAATTTTTTGTTTTTTTACCTTTTTATGTTAGAATTTTGAATTGACATTTTCATAATTAGAAAGGTGGATATTTGATAATTTGAAAAATAGGTTTGGGAAATTTCTCTCTCCTATTTAACTCTAGCTCCTTCTCCTTCTCTATTTTTAATTATAAAAAAAAAAAAAAAACTTGTGGTCTGGATTAGATCTGAGTAGGACCACATGCATTTTGGCAATATAACTACCCAAATTTCTAAGACTTAAAGACCAGATTCAACATCTGCTTAGTAATGGTAGTAATCTGAATGATCCTAATGTTGAAACTTTAAACCAGGAACTTGTTTTTTGGTATAATGTTGAATCTGACTTTTGGAGACAGAGGGGCAAAGATGACGAGCTTTTGTTAGGTGGTAGAAACACGGCTTACTTCCACCAAAAAGCCAATTTTAGGAGAAAGAGAACCCAGATTGATACATTACAAAATGAATTAGGATTATGGTTGATTGAAAGAGTAGATATTGCGGCCAACCTTAGATCACATTTCTCTTTCATGAGCAGAACCAGTAATCCTCCTAACTCGTTTGATTATCATGCTTTTATTCCCCCATGTATATCTGATGTTGATAATGCTATGCTTGTCAGAGTTCCTACAGTTGAGGAAATCAAAGGTATTGTATTTGATATGAAACCTTGGACCACACCTGGCCCAGATGGCTTCCCTCTCGGATTCTATCAAATCATGTGGGATTGTGTCGGTAATGATCTTATTAAAATGGTCCAGGCTTTCTTTCACAGTAAACACATCCTTAAGCAGATGAATCACAATTTTCTTTCTTTAATCCCTAAAACTAATTGTCCTAAGAATGATGCAGACTTTAGACCAATAAGCCTCTGTAACACTTCTTATAAAGTAATTTCAAAACTTATAGCTTCTAGAATTAAATTAGTCCTTGATAAAACTATTACCCCTTATCAGACTGATTTTATGTCTGGAAGGAGTATCACAAATAACATCGTAGTAGCTCATGAACTAGATCATTCTATGAAGAAAAACAAAAATAAGAATGGTTGGATGGCTGTTAAATTAGACATGTCCAAGGCATTTGACAGAATAGAGTGGAAATTTCTGCTCAGTACCTTAAAAGATCTAGGAATTTGTGATGATTTTTGTAACATGATTAGCCAATGCATTAGTACTGTGACCACCTCTATCCTTTTGAATGGCTATCCTGGAGAGATTTTCACCCCCTAGAGAGGTTTGAGACAGGGAGACCCTCTTTCTCCATATCTCTTCATTATGTGTATGGAATCATTGTCCATAGCTTTACTGAAAGCGGAACAAGAGGATCTTATTCATGGTATCAAAATAAACAAACATTGTCATGTTGTTTCTCACCTTGTCTTTGCAGATGATTGCTTGATATTTTGCAAGGCCAACAATGCAGAAGTTAAACATCTTGCCAAAATAATTGAGGAATTTAGCAAGTTCTCAGGTCAGTCTGTCAACTTACAAAAATTTGGAATAGCTTTTAGCAAAGGTGTCGGTAACAGTGTAAAAAATAATATTTCTAACATCTTGAACATTAAAATATTAGCTCTTAATGACAAGTACCTAGGGGTGCCTCTTCTCCTGCGGAGGAGTAAAGTCCAATCCTTTAGTCCCCTCATAGATAAGTATAGTGAAAGACTTGCTAATTGGAAGTCTATTTTATTGAACCATCCTGATAGAACCATTCTGGCTCAATCTGTCCTTGTAAGTTTGGCAACTCATCATATGTCTGTTTTCCAAATTCTTAAAAAACTAACAGATAAAATTGATTCCGTTCAGATGAGATTCTGGTGGAATAAGAAAAAAGGTATTAAAGGTGTTTTCTTGAAAATAATGGGAGAGAATAGCCCAACCGAGAGATTTAGGTGGCATGAATGTTAAGCAAACTGCAATAATGAACAAGGCCTTACTTGCCAAACTTACTTGGAGAATGATACAATCTCTTAATGATTTGTGGGTGAAAATTCAGAAAGGTAAGTATTTTAACAATTTTGATCCTATATCTGACTCGGTAAGCACTAATGGAAGCTGGATTTGGAAAGGCATCTGCGGAGTAATGTGATTATGATAGTGGTAAATAAAGTGTTCATTGCTCAGACTTGTTAAGATTCGATTTCAGAAATACTAAAGAAAATATATACAAAAGATGTCACAATATCGATAGGTATTGGGACTCAGGATTCCACCAAACACGTAACATAAGGTTCAAATATTAATTCTTTTAACAATTATAGCTCAATAAAGACATGGACTCTTATTTTTGCCAAGGAAGATTCTCAAAATATTAGTTGTAAGTCCTAAGCATGGGACATCATAACATCTAAGCAAGCATGACCCATCAAATGAGATGACAACTAATTAATCAAAATCATAATTCAATTTTAATTAGTGCAAAAGTCATATAAGAATTAAATATAATTACCCATGTATGATATTAGGCTTCCTCCCTCATCCCAGTGTTGGGGTTTAGCTCTTCATGGTGAAAACACGCTCAAAATAATAACTCATGGCTCAAAAGATGTTTTTATTGAAGAAATAATACACACGGGAATTGGTAACGCCAGATCGGCATCACGAACTCACATTACTAAAATTATTTCAAAATCAAGATAATAGTTACTAATGGACTGTTCTGAGAACATATTGAATATAAGACACTGACTACGACTGTTCTCTGCATCTATATGTTCTTCAGCATAGGGTTCTTGAGAACGACACTTCTGATATGTCGTCTGCAACTCTTCTTCTTCCTCTTCTCTCGCTCTCTCGACCGCTCTTGCAACCGATTTTTGTTGCTCTAAAACTAAACCCTAACTCTCGACCCCCTTTTTTGTGACTCCACCAACTCTTTTATACACAAACATGCCGATTAAAACTCGCGGGAATCTTTATTTTCTTCTCCTCCAAGTTCCGGGATATTGTTTTCCTTTTTAGTCCTTACTACACGTTTGTGCAGCTCATTTTCCATGTTTATTTGGCTAGTCGAATCAAGAAGAATAATATCCTTCCAAACTTATACGTAACTTCCAAAACAGACCCAAGATATTTCCATTCCCCTGTTTTTTTCTAAGCCAACAGAATCTTCCCTTTTATTTTCTCACGTCCCTGTTATGCATGGAAACTTCTTTTTTTTACGAATCTAAGACGTCTATCAGCCCTGTTCTACCTAAACAGGCCTTTACCAATCCACAACACGATATGAATCCGGCCTTAACTCTTCTCAAAATCGATTCAAAATTCTTGTGAATATCTATCTCCATGTTTTGCTCCAAACCAATAATACAGCCCAATCCAATCGAATCAAAGAGACCTACCAAGCCTGTGAAGTCCAAACAGGGTGATTGCAACAGATTCCAGCGATTGAATCACTCTCAAGATACCCCAAAAATCCAACCCTAATTTTGAACTTTGCTGCACAAATTTTCCCGCCAAAATCAATATTTGAATCGGAGAAGATGACCTCCCCCTATCCAATCCCGAGCTGCCAATAGAAGTTGCCTGGAAATGGGATGCCCCTTATCCAACTAAGGAGTGCCTTTAGCAAATTTTCTCCCACGAGCGCAAAAACCACTTTTTGAGCCAATTTCGCCGCAAAAGCTTATTTCTCCAAAAACACCTACAAAGACATAAAAACCATAATTAATATAAAATCGAGTACTATCAATACATAGGATTGAGATCATATCAGACACATAAATGTGTCTATCAAATACCCCCAAACTTATTATTTGCTAGTCCCGGGCAAATCAAATCTACAAAATAAAATCCTAACTCACTGTCGCAGGAATCGCGATTGCACTTAGCGTGTGCAACAAGCCTTTAAACCCCTAGGTGGCCTTAGTGGCCGAGTTATAGTCTCGGGAGGGTTGACTAGAGATATACCCACAAAACCTTTACTCCAGACCCTAGCTATCTACGCAAAACCTTGGAATAGCACTAAAGAACCTCCTTGGTTGGCATACTCTCATTGACTACAGGAGGAAGTACCTTGATGCGAAATTCCAATTGTTGTACACGAGTTTGCACTCAAGCATACTAAAATTCATATATAAGTGACAGAGCTCTACTCAGATAGTCGCACTATGGACATCATTATCCGGAATCAAACAAATCACATGAATAGATTAAGAAGATGGAAATATAAGTAGATGGTTGCGAATGGACGTCAATGCAAAGATGAATCTTATGACCTAATGGATTGAGATACTGGTATGGACTAATATCAACACAACTGGCATATACAAAGGAACCAGTGGTCGATAATCCTAATTCTAGATCAACTCGTCTGACATATACAAGGGAACCAGCGGTCGATTTTATTGAACAATTTATTCTGGTTGGTCTGATGGTCTGGTCTGGTCTCAATTTCTTTTTCTTTTTTTTCTTTTTCTTTTTTTTCAACTTTTTCAACATTTTTTTTTAGTAACTCAACCCTATTTCAACCCAGCAGACATCAACATAAAAATTGTGCAAAAAATAAAAACAAAAGTAATAAGATGATTCCGAGATACGGTGAAACTATCATGTTATTTCTAACACCTGAGCTTTGTGCTTTTATGAATAGACTCTATATAGATATTTCCATCCACTCAGATTGGTTCCTCAACTCCTACAACCAAGATGCTTCCATCCACTTAGATTGGTTAGTGCCATCCTTAATAAGCATAAATTTCTAGGCTCTGAAGTTTATTTATTGCAACTAAAAAGTTTCTCCCATACCCCCAAACTTAAATCTAACATTGTCCTCAATGTTCTAAAGATAAAATTAAAAGTATGAACAAGGAGAAATTGTTACCATTTGAAGCAAAAGAGTTAAGGAAATATATTACCGTGTTGCATGAGCATGGGTTACCTCCCAAGAAGTACTAAGTTTAACATCTTCAGCCAGACTAAGAAAGGATTAGTCACCTCATAGAATCATAAAGTAATAGCCGAAATATCCGTGGGTCATCAAAACTAAATAAAGCTATCACAAGTAAAAGGAATCTGCAACTTGCCAAAAAATAAACAAATAAAGCACACCCTTGTCTAGTTTCCTGTTTAAGACAACTACATCTAGTTGTGGTTCAGGTTCAGGTTCAATAAAGGGGTCTAAATAAAATATTTTCATGGGCTGCACCTCCTCATAAGTAAGATCCTAAAGATCAGGTTCTAAGGTCTGGAAAATTTTAGAAGCACATAATAATAACCTGAATAATTGAGGATCCTCTAAGTCAATCAGATTTGACTCACACAGTTGACCACAATGAAATTGGTGGTCATCCTTAAGCAAATGTGTCTTTTCTGTTCTCCTAAAGTATTTAAGTTTAGTCTCGAACTTAATAATTGACACATTTGAAACTCATACGTTCCCACAATTGGTTGAAAAATATTTGGTGGGAAAACAAAATCAATTTGGGTATCATAGCTTGGGCAAACCACATCAATCAGAGGATGGGTTTCTAACAACTGAACTTCCTTATGGACATCACTAGGTTCAGGAAAATGTGTATGAAGATAATCTTGTAAAATAGTTGAGGTACATATGTCAAGTCCCAAGTTAGGGATCTTTCTAAGAGTCAACGGTAAGGCACATGGAGAATGATAATCACCTCCAAACTTAGAGTTTTGGGTGTCTCTAGATAGACTAGCTACAATTTCCCTAATTTCTAGATCGTCAGAATCCTGAAAATAGTCAATTGCTTCTTCTAGGTTATACTTAGATGATGCATCCTCACTCAAATTTAAAAGCTCTACGAGTTCAGCTTCTTTGTCTAAGACTATTGTTTTTAAATCTTTAGACTCTAAAATAATATTCTCAGAATAAACTCATTCCTCTAAATCATTATCGGCTTCGTAACTAGGAAATTCTACATCGTCTAAAACGGGGGTATCTCTAGTCAAATCCTCGTCCTTTTGAATAGGTGAATAATTATTAAAATTATTTGGATTGGAACTAGAAATAACATTATCATTATAAAGCTCAATTGGAGTAACAAATTCCTGATCACTATGCCTACATATTTCAGATTCTTCATCAGCACTATCCTCATCATAATCATCATAATAGCATGAAAATGGTTGAACCTCATCTAAATAATTAGTGTTACCAATTTTATCCTCGTCATCTTGATTATGCAAATAATTATTCTTATTTTCAAGGGTATTATTGGAAACACTATCTTGAGCCAGTTTTTCCACAATCATATTTGTATTCTCAGTAAATCGCTTGAGAGACTCTTCTAGAGACATCTTAGTTGACTGCTCTAGGGACTCGTCTGGAATATTAAAGGTTTCCTTCATAAATAAGGTATGACTCCTGAGAGACTCTTCTAAAGAAATCGAAGGATTGTTTTTCTCATATGAATGGTGGGGGTGCGAATAGTAATTGGGCTCACCATGGTATGAACCATAACCTTGAAAAGGTTGGTGTTTCCAACCACTATTCACACTATGGTCATAATAAGAATAATGTTCATGTTGCTCAGTCGGATATTCATTGTATTGGCTATTATAATACCAGTTCGACATAATTTGTGCACGTGCAAATGCAAATGTTGGGGTTCACTATTTTGGGTAGGCTTGGGTTACCTTTAGAAAAATATACCTACAGTCAGAGACTGGTCAAAGGTACGAGGCTAAGGCTTGTGGTGTTTCGGATGATAACGCCCAGAGGGTTCACCTTACTAAACCACGTGTTTTCCTACTAATCGGTGCCAGACGATGCAATATGAAGTGCACGTGTGCTTTCGTGTTTGTGTTTTTTTTTTTATATATATATATATAGATAAAATATATACAAACAAGCAAACAAAATATAAAAGTTCCAAAAATAAAAACTAACAAAAATAAATAAATTTGGGATTTTCTGCTCTTTTAGGCAAGCCAACTTTCCACCTTTAGCTTCCAGCAAAACCTGCACACCAAAAACAAAAATACCCAGAGTAAAATCTAACAAAAGAAACAAAATAAAATAAACCTAAAAAAATAAAATCTAAAACCTAACCTAAAAACAAGTCCGCGTCGGCGGCGCCAAAAATTAATGTGATTGTGATAGTGGTAAATAAAGTGTTCGTTGCTCAGACTTGTTAAGATTCGATTTCATAAATACTAAAGAAAATATATACAGAAGATGTCACAATATCGAGAGGTACTGGGACTCAGGATGCCACCAAACACATAACATAAGGTTCAAATATTAATTCTTTTAACAATTATAGCTCAATAAAGACATGGACTCTTATTTTTTCCAAGGAAAATTCTCAAAATATTAGTTGTAAGTCCTAAGCATGGGACATCATAACATCTAAGCAAGCATGACCCATCAAATGAGATGACAACTAATTAATCAAAATCATAATTCAATTTTAATTAGTGTAAAAGTCATATAAGAATTAAATATAATTACCCATGTATGATATTAGGCTTCCTCCTTCATCCCAGTATTGGGGTTTAGCTCTTCATGGTGAAAACATGCTCAAAATAATAACTCATGGCTCAAAAGGTGTTTTTATTGAAGAAATAATACACACGGGAATTGGTAACGTTGTATCGGCGTCACAGAAGTCACTGCTACTAAAATTGTTGCAAAACTGAAGATAATAGTTACTAATGGACTGTTACTGAACATATTGAATATAAGACACTGACTTCGACTGTTCTCTGCAGCTATATGTTCTTCAGCTTAGGGTTCTTGAGAACGACACTTCTGATATGTCGTCTACAACTCTTCTTATTCCTCTTCTCTGCTGCTACGGCAGAATCGCTCTGCAACGATTTTTGTTGCTCTAAAACTAACCCTTAACTCTCGACCCTCCCTTTTTGTGACACCACCAACTCTTTTATACACATACATGCCGATTAAAACTCGCGGGAATCTTTCTTTTCTTCTCCTCCAGGTTCCGGGATATTATTTTCCTTTTTAGTCTCTACTACGCGTTTATGCAGCTCACTTTCCGTGTTTATTTGGCTAGTTGAATCAAGAAGAATAATATCCTCCCAAACTTATACGTAACTTCCAAAACAGACCCAAGATATTTCCATTCCCCTGTTTTTTCGAAGCCAACATAATCTTCCCTTTTATTTTCTCACGTCCCTGTTATGCATGGAAACTTCTTTTTTTACGAATCTGAGACAGTCTATCAGCCCTGTTCTACCTAAACAGGCCTTTACCGATCCACAACACGATATGAATCCGGCCTTAACTCTTATCAAAATCGATTCAAAATTCCCGTGAATATCTATCTCCCTGTTTTGCTCCAAACCAATAATACAGCCCTATGTAGTCAATATCGGCCGATATATCGGCGAAACTTCGGATTTCGCTCTTAGAGCGATACGGTAAGCAATATATCGGCGATACGATATCTTCCCGATAATATCGGACGATATGCGCTGATAGGAAATTTTCCCGATAATCCGGTATTGGTTATTTTAGTTGTTTTCGGTAAAGAAGAAGGGTGCTTAAGGTGTTTCATAAAAGGGAATGGATAAATCCATAAAACTCGATCCAAGATATGGTTCTTCAGCCGAAAAAACTGAATTGAAAGGAAAAGAGGTCAATGTTCTTCTTTTCAATCTCATTAGTGAGAATCTAGCTAAGTCTAAGGAATGAACTTTTGATTATTGATCTTCTTCATCTAAAGTTCAGAGATTATTGGCTAACAAAAGCTTGGGGTTTTGAATCTTTTGATTGTGATTTTTGTGTGTGATTATGGTTGATTTGTATGGGTAACAACCCTTTCCTAGCCTATACAGACAGTTTGTATGTTTAAGTTGCAGTTTCCTAGCATATAGGAAAGGACATTTGTTGATGTTGATTGCAGAGGACAAATTTGTGTGATTGATGTTGTTTCGTTGTCTTGAATCTTGATTGTTTTGTTAACGGAGTTTTTCATATAGTAATTGTGGCTTAAGTGAATTAGGGTTAGTTTTATGTATGTGTAGTTTTTCCCATCTACCTTAGCTTTACCACTGAAAGTCATAATTTTACTATAGCCATTTGGTGATTGTGTTACTTATTTGTCTTAAAATTTGGAACCAATATTACACCGATATTTCAACGATAATATCCCCTATATAAAGTTATACCAGTGTATCGGTCCCGACCGAGATAAACCGATATCCGATATTAACTACATTGATACAGCCCAATCCAATTGAATCAAAGAGACATACCAAGCCTGTGAAGTCCAAACAGGGTGATTGCAACAGATTCCAGCGATTGAATCACTCTCGAGATACCCCAAAAATCCAACCCTAATTTTGAACTTTGCTGCACAAATTTTCCCGCCAAAATCAATATTTGAATCGGAGAAGATGACCTCCCCTATCCAATCCCGAGCTGCCAATAGAAGTTGCCTGGAAATGGGATGCTCCTTATCCAACTGAGGGGTGCCTTTAGCAAATTTTCTCCCACGAGCGCAAAAACCACTTTTCGAGCCAATTTCGCCGCAAAAGCTTATTTTTCCCAAAACACCTACGAAGACATAAAAGGCCATAATTAATATAAACTCGAGTACTATCAATAGATAGGATTGAGATCATATCAGACACATAAATGTGTCTATCACGAAGGTATTGAAATTTTAAAACAATTTTCTTGTTGGGAAGTAGGGAATGGTAAGAAAATTCATATTTGGAAAGATAGATAGGTTCCATCTATCCCCACTACTCTTAATACCCAAAATTGGTCTTCTAATATGGTCTATGTCTCCCAATTGATTGATCATAATTTTAGAAGTTGGAATTTGCAGGTTTTACGATCTTTATTTGACAATGACACTATTAACAAAATCTTAGAGATCAGAATCCCCTTTAGTGGGCAGATCAACTGAGATGGCTCCCTAGTTTTAATGGTTTATTTTCTATGAAGTCAGCGTATAAAGCTATTTTGAATTGCATAAATACTGAGATAGGCATAAGCAATCAAATCCAAATCTCCTGGAGGATATTATGGAAAACGGTTCTTCCCCCCAACATTCTCCATTTTCTATGGAAATGTATCCAACAATTCCTTCCTACTGGTGATAAACTTGCCAAATATTGCCCCAACACTAATACTCATTGTCCTTTTTGTAACAATGGCATTAAAAATTTCCAACATATATTTCTGGATTGCTCATTTGCTAGTTCGAAAATTAGCCATGTATTGACCCACACCTCCAATAGCATGTGTCGTGAAAATTAGCTAATAAAGATGTTGGTGTGGGTCCAATTGCTCGTTCCTCTGCAGGTGAAAGTGATGGAATTCGATGTTGCCACTTAAAAGCATTAGATCTAGAGCAAACAGAAGGTAAAATGCTATTGGAGGCTGTTTTGTGGGCTAAAAGAAAAGGAATTCGAAATCTTCACTTGGAAGGGGATTGTTTAAACGTGATGGAAGCGGTCAATGGTAGATTCAACTCGATAAAATGGACTACCAGGAACATTGTAATCGATAGTCATGTATCTTATCTAGTTTTGATAGTTGGATTTACACTTTTGTTCGTATAGAAGCAAACCATGTTGCAAACTCTCTGGCAAAATATGGCATCGGCATTGTTAATGAACAAGAATGGTCCGAAGAAATCCCCCTCTGGATACAATAATGTATACATGAGGATAACTCTATGTAATTCAGTTTATCTAATATAATCTTTCTTAGTCAAAGAAAAAAGTTCAGGTTAGAATTGTTTACGTTTTCGTTTCAATCTCCATTGTTTAATTTTAGGACATTTTTATGGTGTTTTTGTGGGTGTTTTGCCCTTTTTGTTTATGTCTTCTTCTTTACGGAGATTCTTTATGCGCTCTCATGGTGTTCTTGGTGTTTTTAATGGAGATTTTGGGTGGAACTTCAAGTGTGTTGATCAAGATTCAATACTTTGTGCATATTACTCTCATGTATTTTTTATTTTTTTTTGAGAAAATCCCTTTTTCAAGAAGAAAAAACTCTATCAAAATGGTTGGATTATAATCTCAAAACTATTCTTTCAATCTTCAGATTGCTTAGTACTCTTGGTGGTAGTTCGTTACTTCTCTTCACGAATTACTCTTTGTTATCACCTTTTAATTATATTTCGATCTTTAATCTTGATGTTCTTTAAGTCCATGTAATCTCTATTTTATCATGAATGGAATTTTATGAGATTTAATTTGAAAATGATATAACATTAGAAGAAGAAAAAAAAGGTTTAGCGTGCGAATGAATATCATTTAGAGGACCAAATTTTGTTATACCCCAAGTTGTTCATCTACTGTAAGAAAATCTTTTTAGGATGATGTGATAGAACCACACCCGTTCTTATGTATAGTTGAACCATAAAAGATATATCCATTTATTTCTTAAAGATCGCATTACGAATAAAAGGTGTTGGATCTTTGATTAATCATGTGTCCCTTAAAAAAAGAAAAAGATTGTCTTTCGATAAGTTTTTGTATAGATAAATAAAGCAAGTATTATAATATGACTCAGATGGATAATTTCCTCGAAATCCTGATCCATGGGAAAATAACTTGGTAGGAAAACTTAAGCACTCTTTTGCTTTCAAATGTTTAGTCGCGTACTACGTATTCCGGCTAGAATATCAAGTTGATTACAAACACTACAACCAAATTATTTTTTATATATACGGAACTCGGGATAAAGAAATTTTCATACGAGATTCCGCACAACTGCAGAACTTGTAGCAAGCACTATGATAAGAATAGGAATGTCATCAGAACTATTTGAAAGTTAAAGCAAGTAGTATAAATGTTTATTTTTGGAGGTGTGGCAATCTTTAATCCTTGTTATCGAAAATTGTAAACGAGACTTTGAAGGAAAGAAAATAAGAATCAGGAATTTGAACTGAGCAAATCGTCAAATCGGCGATAGACCTTAAAAATTTTATATGTAAATTATTTGAAGAAATTTTTGATGTGTTGCAAAACATAGATACTGAAAACAAGGAACTGATGAGGAAATGTTAAGTCCAGCCAAAAATCCTACAAGTGGTAAATAATTCCTTGGATACAAGTGTAGTGAAATATGTTAATGGTAAAATCGGTGAAATATCTCGAGGAAAGAGTTCCTTCCACTTCTTGGTCCAGAAGTTATTCAAAACCAAGTATGGCTACAAAACATGATACATCAAAGAATGTTGATCCAAAAGTGGTACCTCAACCTGTACCAGTGAAGCATAATCATGTTGAAGAAATCGAAGGAAAAGGCAGCTGGGCCTCCGGCCCTGAAAGTAATGAAAGTTCTCTATTGAATTTAAGGGGCCTTAAACCTGTGGCTCAAGATAAACTTTGGTCTTTAGTAAATCAAATCAAGCCTTCATTAGTTTGGGTTGTAGAACCAAAAATTCATTGTACTTCATCTTTTGCAAGAAATTAAATCTTCCGTGTCTGCAGTAGTGGTAATTCACAATTCAGTTTCAAATAAAAAAGGAAATATTTGGCTCTTTTGGCACAAAACACTTACAACTCCAACTGTAGTATCTATGTCAAGTCAAATGATAACTGTGAGTGTTGGGGATTCATTAATATCAGGTGTTCATGCTCATGTGGGGATAGTTCAAAGAAGATTTTTGTGGTCAGAAATGGAAATTATAAGTCAACTGAAAAAACCATGGCTGATTCTTGGGGACTTCAATGCTATAACTTGTGCAGAAGAAAAAGCAGGTGGTAAAACTCCAAATAGAAGATCAATGTTAGACTTCAACAATCAGATTGATGTGTGTGAATTAACAAGCTCCAAAAAACAGGTCAATTATTTTCGTGGTCTAACTGTCAGCACATGGCAGCATAAAGGATTTTATGCAACAATCATCGAGATTCCGATCAAGGACATAGCAAAGATTCTAGTTCATCACTATGAAGAAAAAAATTCAAATGTAAAGAAGTTGAAGAAGAAAGTGAGTTATTGGATGTCATTCCAAATCAAATTACTCGGGGAAGATCAAACTATGTTGGATTCCATGTCATTGGAAGAAATTAAAATACTTGTGTTTAGCATGGACCCTGATAGCTCTCCGGGTCCATGGATTCTCTCGTTGCTTTTATAGAACATGCTGGCAAATCATTCATGAAGATGTGGTGCAAGCAATTCAATATTGTTGGAAGAAAAGGTTTATTCCCAAGGGTCTTAATTCAAGCTTCTTAGTCCTTTTTACCAAAAGTGCAGGAGCTAAAACACCAAATCAATTTAGACCAATTGGTCTAAGTAACTTGAGCTTAAAATCATCACCAAGATCATGACAGAATGGGTACTTTAATGGGAAAGTTTGGTAGCCCCTCAACAAGCAGCTTACATAAAAAGGGAGATGTATTCACAATTGGTTGCATACTATTTTTAAATCAGCAAGAATATCATTATTGGTAAATGGAGGTCCATGTGGTTTTTTCAGTAACTTGTAGCAAGCACTATGATAAGAATAGGAATGTCATAGACCTTAATTTATATGTAAATTATTTGAAGGTTAAAGCAAGTAGTATAAATGTTTATTTTTGGAGGTGTGGCAATCTTTAATCCTTGTTATCAAGAACATTCTAATTCTAAAATACTTAACATTTTTAAATATCATGTCATGTTGGTAATCATTTTAAATATCATGTCTTTTGTTTCAATATAATCTCAAATTTTGAAAAAATCATTCCATTTTTTAATATTTTCGACCTTCGAAAAATAATTTCTGTTTTCGGCATTGCTTTGAATTTATTTCCTTAAATCTCATCATTTTAGTTGATTTTAATCCTTGTTATCAAGAACATGATTTTTAAATATCATGTGTTTCTTTTTATCATATAATTATTTGTTTCTAAGTTAAAATACACTTATTCAATATTCATGGTGTATCTTCGTGATCACTACACAAAGGTCTCTCATGTCTCTTAGCCTTAGGTTAAGATAACTACATACATGAAGTATGGAATTTCCTTAACATGTAAATTAAGTCCAATGATTACGTTGTATAACCCAGTCATTGTTATGATTCAACTCATCCAGTTTACTATGTCCTTAAAATTATACCGTAAATATTGGTAATCAATCACTATTATTTTCAACATGTATCTTGTTTCTACTTCTAATCATGTTAGTGATTATGTAATTCATGAAGTAAATTCAAACTTCTTAGTTATTATTAGTTGATTCTTATGATGGTATTTAAAAAAGCGGGGGTACAACAACCACACCCAATATTTCGCTTAGCAATCTGTATGGACAAACTCCAATATACTTTCTAGAGAATCAACTAGACAGTAAGACTCAATCTAGAGAAAAGTATATCAAAGAGTTTATATCTCAATCTCTCAATTTGATCTTTACTCAATCAAATAGAAATATGCGAGTCTTTATCAAAGAGAGATAACTTGGATGGTACCAAAGACTAATATCCAAGTGTCAATCAATTTAAATCAACAACCAAAAGGTCAGATATTCTAATTGATTGAACAACGCACAACCTGTGATATTTCAATTATATAAACAAATATAATGCGGAATTGAAATAACACAGACACCAGAATTTTGTTAACGAGGAAACCGCAAATGCAGAAAAACCACGGGACCTAGTCCAGATTGAACACACACTATATTAAGCCGCTACAGACTCTAGCCTACTACAAATTAACTTTGGTATGGACTGTAGTTGAACCCCAATCAATCTCACACTGATCCAAGGTACAATTATGCTCCTACGCCTCTGATCCTAGCAGGATGCTACGTACTTGATTCCCTTAGCTGATCTCACCCACAACTAAGAGTTGCTACGACCCAAAGTCGAAGACTTTAATAAACAAATCTGTATCACACAGAAAAGTCTATAGTAATAGATAAATCCGTCTCCCATGAATAAACCTATGAGTTTTGTTCCGTCTTTTGATAAATCAAGGTGAACAGGAACCAATTGATAACCCAGACTTATATTTCCGAAGAACAACCTAGTATTATCAATCACCTCACAATAATCTTAATCGACGCAGCAAAAAAAGATATTGTGGAATGACAAACGATGAGATGAAGTGTTTGTGATTTCTTTTTATCTTGCCTATCGGAGATATAAATCTCAAGCCAATTATTCCAATTGAACTCGTATTTAGAAACAAAGAAGATCAGATCACACAACTACAAGAAAGTAGTATCGGTATGGCTTCACAATCCCAATGAAGTCTTTAAGTCGTTAACCTGGTTTAAAAGAAGAAACCAAAGGTTAAAGGAGAATCGACTCTAGCTTAGCACAACTAGTATCACACGGAATGTGTGGGGATTAGGTTTCCCAGGTTGCTAGAGTTCTCCCTTATATAGTCTTTCAAATCGGGGTTTGCAATCAATGTTAGCTTAGTAACAAAGCATTCAATATTCAACGTTGGATGAAAACCTGATTAGATTCAAGCTAATATTTCTTAACCGTTGGATCGAAACCTTAGCTTGTTACACACAAATGAAATGTCCAATTTTGGTTTATGTAACCGTTCCCAAACATTAACATTTATTGGTTCAACAATAGTTAACCAAATGGTTATCCATATGAGCAATTTCATATCAACCATATTCTTCTTCACCATAACTAGTTCAAATGACTCAAATGAACTAGTTAGAGAGTTTTTCAGTTGCTTAGATCTTATGTAACTACACAAGATACAATAGAAGCAAAAACGGTTTGATTCACTCGAATCGGTTCATGAACTTTATAGCCACGGTTTGCAAAAGCATTCATTAGTTTATATAAACATGAGTTCAAGAACAACCGATTTTAGATATAACCTACTCAAGTTCGTGGACTGAGTTCCCGGACTTAAGCTCACGGAAGGAGTTCACAAACTCCAGCAGAAATTCTCGGGTCGAGAACTTCCGCCAGTTCGCGGACTTGGCTCACGCCACATTCCGTTTCTCTTGATCAACAAAGTTCGCAAACTTTGGTTCAAGGAATAAGGACTTATACATATATGTGTTTCCACAACAATGCATATATCCTACCAAAGGTTATGTAATCTAAACTCTCATTTCAATCATTGAAACATTCTCAGAGAACGTTATATAGCCGTTATTCACAGACCATTTTTTGTCAGAGAAATTTTCAAAGTGATTGAAACATAACATGACTTTCGTCACTAGGTAAAGATGAATTTGGCTAAAGCGAAAGCTTACCAACACATATTTCTAGAAATAGATAGGCGAGTGAAACTCGGCTCGAAATAACAAATATGTATAATGAAAGTCTATATATCAAAACGACTTTTGTCTCAAGAGTAGGAGATAGAGTAAATAGACTTTTGAGTGACAGAGATAAGTTCAAGTCTCCACATACCTTTTAGTTGATGAAGTTCCACCAGTTCCTTGAGTAGTCCTTCGTCTTGTATGATGATTGCCATGGAGTCTTGAGCTCAACTACACTTTCTATCCTAGTCCGAGACCTTTAGCTAAAATAGGCTAGAAATCAAGACTTATAGTTTTGATCACTAACATTGACAAACATGCTTGAGATAGCAACGCATGCGAGTTCGACCGAGCAATGCTCTAACAATCTCCCTCTTTGTCAATTTTAGTGACAAAACTATTAATACATATGGAATACAAAAAATAAATAAATTAACTTTTGTAGCTCCTATTCTACATGTCTAATCTTCAACATTACTCGAAATCTTCGTCACTTCCAAGTACTCCAATGATCCAAAAGGTTGTAAGTTTAGCATCATCGTTGTTGAAAATCCGTAGCTATAACAACAAGAAAACAAGAGTTCTCAATCATTTTTATACAGTGTCATAGTACCATTACACAAATCAAAAGTCCAATTGTATCACAACTTCAACAACAATACTATGGTGATATGTATCACTCCCCTTAGTCAATACTCCATCTCACATGGAAACCACTCCCCCTTACATAATGATCCAAAAACCATATGTATTTGTAGTGTGAACTACATATTAATTCTCCCCCTTTTTGTCAATAAAATTGGCAAAGGTACAAGAACGGGATCCTAATGAAATTTCCGAAAGAGACATTTCATGACCAAAAGAAAGAAACACATATCATCTTATTTAGATGCAATCATAAAGCCGAAGCTAAATGCATTCATCTAGGAGTTTAAAGATACAAGACAGCTCCTATAATATTCCAAAGCCGCACTCCCCACAAAGATTTGGCAATTAAGCACAAGTTCAAAAAGAACTCTCCCCCATAATATGTCATTCCCGAAAGAACAACAAGAGCGACCTTAATTTCGAAAGAAAAGAAGGATTTCTTTGGACATAACAAATTACATACAAGTATGAATTTGAATCCAAAATACTCAATTAAATTAACCACAAGAAGTTCATGATTAATTTAATCGATAATGCTCAACACAAGTGAACTTATGGAGACTCAAAAATACTCAATTAGATTAATCACAAGAGAACCCATAATTAATCTAATCGAAATACACAACCAAACTAATCACAAAAGTAATCAATTTAATTGGTCATACTCATCATAAGAGAATCTATGGAGCAATGACTAAGTTAATCATGAAAATAATCAACCCAATCAAAAACGCTCAAACATAAGAAGACTTATGGAGTTATAACTAAATAACCAAACAAGATGATTAATTTAGTTCAAAAATGCCCGACATAAAGTACCTTACGGAACAACAACAAAGCTAATCATAAAATAATCAACTTGGTCGTTTAGTGCTCAACATAAGACACATTACGGAGCCTCACAATAATACATAAAATATGGATCAGGGAAGATCAATTACTGCGGAATACACAAGGATTCATTCTATTTTCCATCACCATTTGCACAATGACAAACAATAGACATAATCCTTGAAAACAAAAGATTTTAACCTATCTTGCGTCAATAATTGACAATATAGGCTTAACTTTTGTATTTGTCAAAAGTTCATTCATTCCTTTATCAACATATGAATATCGACTTATGAAAGACTTTACTTTTGACAAGATATGGGACAATCATAGTTCACGGACGCAAACACACATATCCCATAACAATTGCAATATATAAAACCATAAATATTAATACTGCAAAAATCATCTTCCAAACAAATTTAGAGTTTAAAACAAAATCTAAACACATGAAGATGAAAACGTTGGACATAGCTATGTGTAATCACAATAATGGCTATTCCAAACTCTAGTTATTCTTCTAAACAAAAACAAGAAAAATAAAAGATTTACTAGACAAACTAAGAACACAAATTACTCATCTTCTTCTTCCTCATCAGAGATACTCCAAGATGCTTGAATTGTGTTCAATTCTTCCTTGAGTTCGGGAAACTTTGTTGCAATCAAAGACAATTGTTTTTGGACACCCTTCACCCTTGAATCGACTTTACACACACCCTTGTGAATTTTTTGAAGAAGACTCAAAGTGGTAGGGTCACAATCGTTGAGTGATAGACACATTTTTGTGTCTGAATTGTCCTCAGTGTCTCTATTGTTAGTCTCGATTTTTGTACTAATTTTGGTGTTTTTTGTTTGTTTAGGTGTTATTGGAGAATTACACTTATGCGGAAAAAGTTGCTCGAAAAGTGCTTTTTGGACCCCCGGAGGACAATTGCTATACGTACCCTCACTTTTGCTAAGGGGCACCCACGGCTATATATAGCCCATTTATCCATCGCACCCATCTTCCCCATTTGAATATAAACTTTTGGCGGGAAAAACAATTATCGCCTGGCAGATTTAGGGTCGACAATTTAAGCTTGTTTCGGTGAGACTAAAGGGTTGGAATTAATTGGGTTTGTTCCTCTTGGCTAAACAGGGCTGGTATAGGCTTTTTGCTCGACTAACTTTGGCTAGATTCTCGCATGGAAGAAAACAGAGTCTCTCGGGTTTTCCGAGTTCTGAGTGTGTGGCCGAGAGTTTGTGATGTGAATTGCTCGAGTTTGGAGGACTTGGGACACTTTCTGGAGCGTGCAAGAAGGTTTTCTGCGTGATTGGAGTGAGTTAGCCGCCATCAGGTGCATGGGAAGTTAAATCAGGGAAGAAAATATTCCTAAGTTTATGGCCTGACAGAGAGAAGATTTGGAGCATTTATGAGGAGATATTTTGTCGATGTCGAGTATAAAAAGGTTGGCTGGGACTTAGAGAAGAGGAGGGAGAGTTATGGAGAGGTACGGAGCATCAACAGATCGATAAAATCAAGTTACAAAATTATTTTCTGCTGCTGCTGCACCAAGAACACGAAGAACATAAGACGCACAAAGAGACGTCGTTCATGCTACAAAGGAAACGATCGCTTGCGTGGGTCGCAGAGCTATAGCAACATGAATAACAGTTCATCATTATCGTTCTCTCAGAACAAACTGGTTTGTAACAAATATAAGTGTTACAACACCGGTTTTTATTGTTTTTCTCCCATTTCATCATTTGTGAACCATTTTTGAGCAATGAAATAAACTTTTGAGTGTGTTTCCAACATGATGAGCTAAACCCATCCTCTGGGGCGACGGAGGAAGCCATTCTTTCAAGAATTATGTGGTAATATTTACTTTATTAATTTATGCAATATTTTTATATGATTAATTGCATTGATAAAAAATGAATTAAATGATTTTTATTAATCAAATGTGTTTTCTCTTGATGATGCATGCTTAGTTTTAGACTCTTGATGCGTTATGCTTGCGACTAACATTTGATATTTTGGAAATATTATTTTGGCAATACTTTAGAATCAAATCAATTGTTTAAATTGCATGATATAAATTAATTTAAAACCACATAAGTATTGATGAATGGTGAAATCCTAGCTCCAGCCTCTCCATAATTTTCACAACATTTTGTATTTTGAGTTTGTTATATTTTTGCTTTAAAAATTAAGTCTAAAAATCTGCTTTCACAAGTCTCAACGAACCTTTTACTACAACATCATTGAAAATAATCATCAATTTTTGGCGCCGCCGACGCGGACTTGTCTTTAGGCTAGAGTTTTTAGATATTTTTTTTTAGGTTTTTATTTGTTTTTGTTCTTCTTTACATTTTTGGGTTTTTGTCTTTTCCTTACAGAATTTGGAATTTGGAGCGAAAGAAAATTTTGCCAAAGCTTTTGGTGAATACTTAAAGACTTGGAGTAAAAGGCAAAGCGAAAGGAGCGAAAGAAGAAGAATTTTTTTTGTATTTAAAAAAGAAAAAAAAACGAGAGACATTTTTATTTTCTAGATTTTTTTTTTTTTTTTAGATTTTCCTTTTCTTTTGCACTTTATTTTTGGACTTTGGACTTTAAACTTTGGGACATTATTTTTAAACCCTACGGAAGGGTAGTTTAAATATAAATTGTGTGCAGAGAAGGATGGCGATTATGATATCGCCTCGGCCCCTTGGGTTCGTACACGACATTGGAGTCGCGGCCCGAGTCGACTACAACGGTTCATCCCCCATCTGGAACGGGAGGTATGTTTGTCGAAACACTCGCGAATCCCCTGTCGGCGGGTTACTTGTATTCCTTCGTTTGCATATATGTCGAGGAACCGAATACGACTGCTTTAATTTCCTAGTAAAGGGCAAGGCCCGGCCATACAAGATAAGGGTTCGGATTTCATCACCGTTCTCTTCTTGCCCGCCTTAGGAAAACGATACTTAACGCGAACCTAAGCTTTAAAATTTGGAATAGAACGAGACCTATAGGGTAACGAGCTTAATAGGAAAGTCGTTCGAAAAATATTGGTTACTCTTTTAAGCATACTTCGAAGTTCATGATGGTTTCTGTGAGTTGAATGCGTGACTGCGCCGCCTTGTAATGCGGTGAGGCCTTGGGTATCAAAGCTTCACACAGCTTCCCTCACCTCTATTCAACTTACTTTAACTCGGATTGATTCCAGAGAGGTTTGCTCAGATTGTAACAAGTTCATTTTCGAAAGATTAGAAGTCGGGTCTAGAAACAATCTAAGTGGAGCCATCATGCTTTTTGTTTGCTAGAAATCATTAGGTTTGCTGTGGTGGAGTCAGACTTGTTTGTGTTTGCATAGAACTTCCTTTCCTTTTAGGATTTTTTTTTTCTTTTTCTTTTTATTTTGTTTTTTTCCGGTGTATGCCCGAGGTTATTAGAGAGCGGGCTTGGAAAAGAGACAATCTAGGTCGATTGATTAGTGAAAAACCTAGTAATTCTTCTTGTGGAAGCGGGAGCTCTAAGACTCTTCTTTTGAGAGCCCCGTTTTTGGAAACTTCAGTTTGAGAATCTGTCTCTTCGTGAGGAAAGTACCCCTAGTACTTGATTGTGCCAACATGGCCACTTTGAAAGATTACATGTTCCCAACTAGGACCAACCGAGCTTCGTGTATTAAATTGCCACCAATACGGCTAATTTCGAGATAAAACCTAGTATTCTTCGGATGATTCCTATATTCTTAGGAAAAGATGATGAGAACCCTTATTTTCATATTAGGGACTTTGAGGAAATTTGTGAGACAGTTAGAATAAAAGACCTTACTTGATGAAGTTTTGAAACTTAAGATGTTCCCATTTTCCTTGAAAGATAAAGCCAAGACCTGGCTAAACAACTTACCATCCGAATCCATTGAAACATGGCAGAACTTATTGCTGCTTTCTATATGAAATTCTACCCTAAGCATAAAACTGCAAATGTTAGACAGAGAATTAGTTCCAGAGTGTGCAACAAGAGGGAGAGTCTCTTTATAGGTTTTTAGAGAGATTCAATGATCTCCTATCCCAGTGTCCTCACCATGGATTTGATAAGATGAAACTCGTAGAGATTATTTATGATGGTTTAGACTATTCGACCAAAGCCATGGTCGAGTCTATGTGCGCTGGTGAGGTCACTAGTAAAAGTGCTGAGGATGCCTTTACCTTCTTAGGAGTTGTTGCTGAGAAATCCCAACAATGGGAGTCTTGTGTTGACCCCCCCCTAAAATACTCTTGGTTAATAGAAATAGCACTAATATGGTAGATACGAGTTTTGTGTCAGATGCTAAGTTTGCTGCTTTGTCTAGAAGGTTAGAAGATTTGGAAATGGGTCAGTCTAAAAATAGGTCCCTTGTTGAACCAAATAGAGCCTCTCAAGTCTCTAGTTGTGGAATATATCCCAATAACTCATTTTGGGAAGGTCGGGTTAGTGAAGAGCAAGCTCATGCTGTCTATAACAATGCTAGGTTTGAGAACCGTCAGAAGTTTGACCCCTACTCAGAGACCTACAACCCCGGGTTGGAGAAACCATCCTAATTTTTCTGGTCTAAGGGCCAAATCAAGGTCGCCTAGTAATTCTCGGCTTCCCCGGTGTTTTGGTTATACTCAGAACCCTTCAGGTCAAACCCAGTTTCAAAACACTTCTGAGAAAAAGATATCTACCTTATAAGAAGCTCTTACTATGTTAGTAAAGAACCATGATATGTTATCAGCTAACCACCTTAGCTTTCAACAAGAAACCATGCAGAGTCATAAGGATAATTCCCAGATTCTTGCTAAACTAGAACTTCAAGTCGGCCAAATAGCTAAGTATTTAAGTGAGAGAGAAGGAGGTAAGTTTCCTAGTCAAACTTAACCCAATCCTAGGGGGTCCATCAAATATATTTAGTTTGTGAGGAATCATCAAACCATGTGAACTCGATAAAAACCCTTAGGAGCGGTAAAACAAAAAGACAACAAGGTTGCCATGCCTGATAGTGAACATGCTGTAGTTCACCCTTCTGAACCAAAAACTGAGGAGACTGATAGAGTCTCTAAAGAGACCAATGAGGATCATATTGAGCCCGACTTTGTTCCTAGAGCCCCATATCCGCAGTTGTTAGCCCCAACAAAGAAGGAGTCAACATTCAACGAGATAATGTAAACATTTAAACAGTGAACATCAATATTCCGTTATTAGAAGCAATTAGGCGGATGCCTCGCTATGCCAAGTTCCTTAAAGATCTTTGTACACGAAAGCGTAAGCTTAATGTCCAAAAGAAAGCCTTTTTAGCTGGTCAAGTAAGTTCCATTCATCTGAACCAAACACCCCCTAAGTATAAGGACCCTGGATGCCCCACCATTTCTTGTGCAATTGGTAATCACAATAGTCGATAAAGCTTTACTTGACTAAGGAGCTAGTGTTAACTTACTCCCGTATCATGTATACACCCAGCTAGGTCTTGGTAAGTTGAAACCGACTAAAATGACACTACAATTAGGTGATAGGTCTCAGAAAAGTCCCTCGTGGTGTCATAGAGGATGTTCGATTGAGGTTGATAAGTTTATTTATCCAAAGGGATTTCGTTGTTCTAGACACCCAACCTGTTCAAGACCCAAATGCTCAAATCCCGGTGATTCTAGGTCGCCCATTTTTAGCCACAAATACTAACGCTGTCATCAATTGTAGGACCGGGCTTATGAACATATCCTTTGGTAATATGACCACTTTGAACTAAATGTCTTTAATGTTACTAGACAACCTTCGAGAATGATGATTTAGAAAAAGTGAATATGATTAGCACTTTAGTTCAGGATTTAGTTCAGATAATTGGCATGACACTTTACTTTGGGAGATTCTTTAAATGAATTTGAGGAAACCATTCTCTTAGACCACATGTGTGATCAATCTTTAGAAGAAGCCCTTGCGTATTTTAAAGACTCTACGGACCCCGTAAATCCAGCAATAGTGTTAGGTTTTTCTGAGAATAATGATGACCCTAAGTTTGGGGGTAGAGAACTAGAAGAATCTCTTGAGTATTTTAAGGACTCTGAAGATCCGGAAATTCAAGAAATAGTTAAAGGTTTGTCTGTGAGTAATGAAAACCCTCAGTTTGGGGGTAGTGATGGTTCTTGTGATTGTCATGTATCCCTAATTAGAGTCCCTAACTTGGGACTCGAGCCATGTGTGTCTGAGATATTACTCGAGTCTATTCATACTCAGCAACCCGATCCTCCTGATATTGTCCAGGAGGTAACCTAGGTATTAGAGACCCATTTTTCGGATGAACCTATTTATCGAGACACACATATGAAGTTCAATAACGTGCCCCAGATAAACACAGTTGTCTTGACAGATACCTTAGATGAGAATGTGCTCCTTCTATTCATTTTTCTGAACCAGTGCAGTTGTCGATATTGGTGTTAGTTCTATTTGGTCTTATGGACCCACAAATATTTCGGCTATTAGTGTATGACTTTGGAAGGTGAAGATCCTTTTTGAGGTATTTGATGTCTGGCTAAAGACTTTAAACTTAGCACTCCTTGGGAGGTATCCCTTGCTCATGCAACACGGTAATATTTTTCCTCATTTCCTTCTAGTGGTAACGGTTTCTCCTTGTTCATGTTTTTAATTTCATCTTTAGAACATTGAGGACAATGTTAGATTTAAGTTTGGGGGTATGGGAGAAACTTTTTAGTTGCAATAAATAAAACTCCAGAGCCTAGAAATTTATGTTTATTAAGGATGGCACTAACCAATGTAAGTGGATGGAAGCATCTTGGTTATAGGAGTTGAGGAACCAATCTGATTAGATGGAAACATCTAAAGAGTCTATTCATAAAAGCACAGAGCTCAGGTGTTAGAATTAAAAAAACATGGTCGCCATATCCCGTAATGGAAACATCGAAAGAATCCTGATCACTTCTTTTTTTTCTTTTTACCATTGCTAGGGTGAAATAAAGTGATTGAGATACCAAAAAAAAAAAAAAAAAAAAAAAAATGAGACCATACCACCAGACCAACCGGAATAAATACAATAAAGTCGACCACTGGTACCCTTGTATATGCCAGCTGAGTTGTTTATCTACCACTGGTTCCCTTGTATATGCCAGTGTGTTGATATTAGTCCAGACCAGTATCTCAGTCCATTAGGATAGGTTCACCTTAGTCAACATCATCCACATTTTCTCTACATCCATCTTCTTAATCTATCCATGTGATTGGTTGACTCCGGTTTATGATGTCCAGAAACTATCCGAGTAGAGCTCACACTTTATATGAATTATAGTATGCTTGAGTGCAAACTCGTGTACATCAATTGGAATTTCGCATCAGGGTACTTCCTCCTGTAGTCAATAAGTATGCCAACCAAGGAGATTCTTTAGTACCTTCCAAGGCTATGCGTAGATAGCTAGGTTCTGGAGTAAAGGTTTTGTGGGTACACCTCTGGTAAACCCTCCGGAGACAACACTCCGCCACTAGGGCCACCTAGAGGTTTAACGGCTTCTTTGCACGTGCTAAGTGTAGTCATTTTATTTTCTAGATTAGATTTGCTCGGGACTAGCAAATAATAAGTTTGGGGGTATTTGATAGACACATTTTTGTGTCTGAATTGTCCTCATTGTCTCTATTGTTAGTCTTGATTTTTGTACTAATTTTGGTGTTTTTATGTTTGTTTAGGTGTTATTGGAGAATTACACTTATGTGGAAAAAGTTGCTCGAAAAGTGCTTTTTGGACCCCCGGAGGACAATTGCTATACGGACCCTCACTTTTGCTAAGGGGCACCCATGGCTATATATAGCCCATTTATCCATCGCACCCATCTTCCCCATTTGAATATAAACTTTTGGCGGGAAAAACAATTATCGCCTGGCAGATTTAGGGTCGACAATTTAAGCTTGTTTCGGTGAGACTAAAGGGCTGGAATTAATTTGGTTTGTTCCTCTTGGCTAAACAGGTATGGTATAGGCTTTTTTCTCGACTAACTTTGGCTAGATTCTCGCATGGAAGAAAATAGAGTCTCTCGGGTTTTCCGAGTTCTGAGTGTGTGGCCGAGAGTTTGTGATGTGCATTGCTCGAGTTTGGAGGACTTGGGACACATTCTGGAGCGTGCAAGAAGGTTTTCTGCGTGTTTGGAGTGAGTTAGCCGCCATCAGGTGCATGGGAAGTTAAATCAGGGAAGAAAATATTCCCGAATTTATGGCCTGACAGAGAGAAGATTTGGAGCAGTTATGAGGAGATATTTTGTCGATGTCGAGTATAAAAAGGTTGGCTGGGACTCAGACCAGGGGATGGAGAGTTAGGGAGAGGTACAGAGCATCAACAGATCGAGAAAATCAAGTTACAAAATTATTTTCTGCTGCTGCTGCACCAAGAACACGAAGAACATAAGACGCACAGTAGACAGTCGTTCATTCTACAGTGGAAACGACTGCCAAGCGTGGGTCGCAGAGCTACAGCAACAGCAACAGTTCATCATTATCGTTCTCTGTAACAGCTGGTTTGTAACAAATATAAGTGTTACAAACCCGGTTTTTATTGTTTTTCTCCCATTTCATCATTTGTGAACCATTTTTTAGCAATGAAATCAACTTTTGAGCGTGTTTCCAACATGATGAGCTAAACCCATTCTCAGGGCGACGGAGGAAGCCATTCTTTCAATAATTATGTGGTAATATTTACTTTATTAATTTATGCAATACTGTCTGCAGAACAAAACGTAAAACCCGTCATTTATACAGTCCGAAGTAGTTACCTTTGCATTTGGGATTAAATTTATACTACGTACCTTTGTCATTACATGTTCACGGAAAAAATGAATTATAACAACGAAAAACTCTAATCGAATTAAATAGCTTTTGTATTGTTATTATCACTCGAAAAATGAGAATTGCGACATGTCAGCGGCATAATGATTTCTCGGAGGAATTATTATTAGGAAAACACTAATTCCGAGTACATCAAGCCGACCAAACCAGAAATAAGTATTCCTTTGCATAATGTTAAATCGGTGTAACAAAATAACATATATGAGAAAAACTATGACATGCGCCTTAAAATTTCTTCACTGACAATATTACTTTTAAGTTCTAGTTCTTTTATTGCAAGTTAAAGTTGACATATGAATATGTTGTCAAAAATCATACTCCAATTTTCTTTTGGTTTCCGCATTGTTAAAAAATGCTGAGGTTTTTTGCCGGATAAGCGCATTGTTAAAGCTAAACTTTTCCCACAAAATTTTTGGTTCACTTGGGTTAGAATTTGTTAAAATGATTTTAAATAGATTTTTGAGTTGGTTACTTGTTTGGATATCTAAGGCTTCTTTAAGACAATCCATCGGTTCTCCATCGTTTTCCAGTAATCCAAGTTCGATGCATTTTTTTTATTGTGCACAACGTTCAAATGAATATACCTGCAATAATAGTCTAACATTCTTAGGTAGTATAATTCTCCAGCAGCATTAGAAGAGACAAATACATTCTAGGGACTGCAGAACCTTGTTTGATGCGCTACTTTTTTGTGCTTTTATCCCAAATAAAGCGTTGTGGAAACTTTTGGTATGTATATACATGTGTCGTAAGATTTTCAGCATAATACACAAAATAATCCGTCAATGTCGTCTTATAGTTCTCAGTTTTTTGTATAACCTCTTCTATTAACCCTATTGATTCATAAATAATTTTTTGGTTGCCTAGAAAATTTATTATCGGTCTTAGGATGCTTGGTTCTTTTGATGCATTGAATAACCAAAGAACGCCAAGCGAGTTCGGGCGGTCCAATATACCCTGCATCTATATATACATTTAAACTTCATATATTGATCAAAAAAGTGACTATTGTTTTATACTATGCTTGTAAATGTATTGGTTTATGTATTTTACTTCTCTTACTCGGCACATATCTCAACGTTTACATAGGAGTTAAACGTTCTCGATAAGTGTGGATTTAGAAATCAAACATCGGTATTATATGTTTTACATTTGTCGTGAATGACAACTTCTCTTCCATCATTACTCCATCTATATATCGGATACCCATCACCGTCTAAACTTGTTGCTTTGTTGTATTTTTTTTGGGTATGCTTTAGTACATTTTCCTTTTTACATACATGTGGATTCTAGACTCCTATCATCACATGGACCGTGCAATATACATTTTTGTACTATATCAAAGAGGACTGGGTCTTTTTTCTCATCGGGAAATTCGGCCGAAATATTTTTATCTGCCTACTCAACTGTATATATTTTTATTTTTGATTTCTCTAAGAATATTAGTAAATGCAATATTTGGTAATCCACATTCTGAAATTCAATGGTCTGCACATGAACAAAGTTTTCTCCAAACACATTATTTTTAGTTATCTCATTTATGAGTGCTTTCCGAAAACTCGTACCGCTAAATCAGGACGATCATAGGAATATTGATGTTGTTGAAGCTTCTCTTAGATTTCTGGCCAATTCAGATTGGCAATCATAGTGATAAAAATATCTGAATGATAGTTAAAGCGTGTCATTGCCATTGAATCTTGGTAGATTTTTTACTTGTGTGTTAGACTTCCAATATATGATGATGGTAAAATGCATGGTGTACCTCCTTCATCAGGTGTTAACCTAGCATCTTTTATTTTTATGGAAGCATATTTATCTGCACGTAACTTTATCTGGTTAAATCTCATAAAATTTCAATGATTATGTTTAGCTGAAGCCCACGTATCTACTAAGAATTCCTGGAATAGTTTTCCTCCTTTGAGAATTGTTGAATATTCTAGTGGCCCAAAAAGATAGTAACCATAGAACTGCATCGAGATATACTTTTTTGGTAAAATCTTTTCCATCCCATTGTCCAAGCTCGATGCTCCAACCTAACTCATTGTAAGAAAATAATAAAATATAATGCAAATGCAATTATGCAGGATAATATTCATTAGTTCTTGTAAATCGTTTTCCTGCTTTTAGATGTAAAAGAATATTGCGAGGTGTTGTATATTGTTGGGCTTTTCAGGTGCTTTGACGGATCCTTCTTCTACAGTTGGAAGATTATAACGTCTCTGATCAAAGTCTTTATTAAAATATAGGGAGACATGAACTGTTTTCTAAGATGACACCTTTTTACGATATCATGTGCCTAACAATATTTTGGAATAAAAATGTTTTGCTTCGATAATGTATCCTGAATCAGTTTTAGAACTTCTCTACTTAGATTTGGATTTTTTTTTTCCTCGTATAGCCAATGCATGAGATGGACCATATATATATATATATAATTGCATGTAAATTGTATCTTATCCTTCTTTTGGAGTCAGAGATCCACTATTATATCGTAATTCACCTTGTCTTGGAAACATGGAGGCCTCTTCACTTTGATGCCCTTGTATCGTATTTGCATCCAAGACATGTAAATGCATTCGCAGCATTGTAACTTTTGATATTTTCCCGATTTTTATTTTGAACCAACATCATAACCTTTAAATAATTCTCGTAATGCATCAAGAGGTGTACATAGTGCTGGTAGATTAAATTTCCATTTGTGACAATATTCCAAATTCGGGTATCTTAAGTCTTAACCAATGAATCAGATGATTTCTCATCAATCCAATGCAATGCACCACAAAGGAACAGAGAACATCGATCTTTTTAAGATAGTTTCTTCCGAACCCGTTGACATTAACAACATGTATATTTCTAACAGTTATAGGTATATTTTTGTGTTCATTGTCAGCATCTTCATCCAAAGAATATTCATAATTAGTGTACTCATCAGAAGATATATTTGGAGCAGGAATAAACTTGTTAAAAAACAATAAGAACACAAATCATTAAAACAACACTCGAATAATATATATACATATATATATATATATATATATATATATATATAATATGGTAGCTTAAATTTTAGTATATACATCTCATTTTCATCTCAGCGAGATAGTTCTTGGGTCAACTCGTATACATGTTACTTACAACTCGGGGTGTATTTATCTCTTGATAAGGGAAAAGGTAGATAAAATAATTTTCCATAAAAAAATAAGTAGATAATAATGGAATTAATGAGTTAAAAAGGTTCTTAGGGTCAAAATTACGAAGAAATTAATTGTTAGTTCTTGTCCTTGTTAAGATGTGCCTGATTATTGGAAATGGGATTTTAACTCCACACAGATCAAGTGGGAATCCGTCCTTTAGCATTAATATACATGTGTGTTTGGTTTCATGCCCAGTTATTTGACCCTCTAATATGGCCCTTTAATCTACAATAATTTTTATTCCCCTTGATCTATTGTCGCTTTATTTTTGAAGGATATGTAATAGTTGTGGTTTTGTAAACTGAATCATTTCGTTATTTTTCACCATTTTGAAATATTTATATGTTTGCGTATTCCAACAATGTATTTCTTACAGAATCATTCCCTTATTCCATCATGTTTGTAATTGTTTCATATAGTGTCTCGGTGATAAGTTTTGTACATGGCTTGTTCGTATAAATATTGGTGGAGGTCTTATAGTTTGTAGAACCCGATAATCTGTCAGGTGATATCCTTGTGGTTTGATTTTATGTTTGTAAACTATTCCAAACAGCGTCTCAGCAATAAGTTTTGTACATGGATTAGTCATACATATTAGTTAAAGTCCTATGATGTGTAGTTTCCATATGGTCTGTCAGGTATTCCATGTGGTCTGCCTTGTAAAAACACGCGTGAGGGTGGGGTTGGTAGGAAAAAATTTGGCGAAGGAGAAATATGTATTGCGCCACTCGGAGTATTTAAAGATCTACGGGTTGAATACATCATGGTTTCAATATATATTGTGGTAGAGGAGATACGTGATATTCATACACAACATCAATATCTTGATTGGTTAACTCTTTGTATGTTACGGAAGTAAGTGAACAATTTTTATTTTTTTGTTTGTGCGGAGAGTATCCTACAATTAACTTTCGAAGTAAATAAATGATACTATCGGGATTATTGAACTATATTTTTTCCTTGAGTCCTGCAGTGCTAACAACACGGATAACAATGCGCACGTATATGGACAGTTGATCTGGTAAGATCAGCATCATCTAGAATATAAAATTTTATGTATTTCCCTTCCTCTAAATGTTTTTTCGCATTCAATTTTATTTTTTGTGATTGTTCCTGAATTTGAATTGCCTTTTGTTTTTATAGTATCTTTCTATGTGCTTGTTCACATTTCGTTTGAACTCCGTCCTTAATGAGAGTGTCATTGTACTCTTGTATTTGTTGAACTTGTCAACTTTTTAGTTCTTATTTACCTCTTTCGATAAAAAAATTTTCTTTCCAAGGATCGTGCCTATTATTTTTTTTCTAAAATATTATATATTAATTTTTTTATTTATATAATTCTTTACCAAAAACATTATGCTTGTCTGATTGATATATTGTTACTATGTTGCACTAAATATCGTTGATACATTATTTTTGCTAAAAGAAACATTCTTTAATAGGGTAGGATCCAATGACATGGTTATATTGACATAATAATGACATGGTTTGCCATTTTTTCTACAAAGTCCAAGTGACAATATATTTGAATCTAATTTTTCGATGACATGTTCCTCTTATATAGCTCTACAATCCTACCAAAAATGAGAGCATTCCGAGATGTATAAGATTATCATCTACCATTTTGAATATCAACCGTTGAAGATTAACAGTTGAAATTAAAATTTGTGGATGGTGAAGTTTCGTGTATTGGAGTACTCTCAATTTTGGCAAGAATATAGAGCTATATAAGTGGAACATGCCACCAAAAAATTAGCTTCAAAGTCATTGTCGTTTAGGTTTTGTAAAAAAATGGCCAAACCATGTCATGATTATGTCAATATAACCATGTCATTGGATCCTGCCCATTGTTTTATTTCCAAGATGAGCAAATAATTATAAAGAGTGTGATGAATCAAAAGCTCAAGAAGCATCTCGGCTTAAGCGGTGTCAGGGACAACATTTGTTTTTCTTATTTTTTGATGATCATGTACCCTAATTACTACTTATCCTCCAATAAATATATTTTAATTCTTAAACATATATATAGACTGATAAATAAAATCTTACTATTGATGGTTCCCTTTTTGGTGCATGTTTTTTTCTTTATTGTTTCTCTCTTTGACGACATGTTTTTGGTGCCAAAATTTCGCTGTAGTAGATTTAAAATAGAAAGTTAGTTAATATTTTAAGTGAATGCCATTTATTTTACATAATATTAGATATTAGAATTCTACTTTTGATGGCTCTGTTTTGGTTCTTGTTACAATTCTATTTTACGACATTGTAATTGGGAGAATCACTTGAGTTCCTATCAATTTAAGAAATGTATTATTAAACTTTTAAAGGTAATCACCTTATTATCCCCAATTGATTTGTATAGACTGAACATAAGATACACTTAATAAGATATTACCTTATTAGAATTGTAAGTATTTAGTTACTTGTTCCTCATTAGTGCATGATTGTTCATGTTGAAGGAGAGTGGTAGTGAGTGAGAATATCATTGGCCTTATGTATTGGTTTCATTTGTCTATCTTTTAGTTCCGGTTTAACTCTATTAACGCATGTTTTTTTGCCAAGGATCGTGCATGTTAAGTATTTTAAACAGAGAGTTACGAGAAAGTGTAAGTGAATGCCATGCTGTAGTTAATTCATTAAAAATAGAATTTGACTTTGAATTGTACTCGTGATGGCTCTTTTCTTGGTATATGTTGTTTTCTTGTTTCTGGTTTTAGCGACGTGCTCTTTGTTCCAAGTATGCTGCCTGTTGTAAATTTTCAACACAAAATTTAATTGATTAATCAGTTGTTATTTTCCATAATATTAGTATCCGAGTATTTAAACCAACTATTAGAATCTTACACTTAATGATGGTTGTTATGTGCATAACTCTTCACTTCGAAGAGAGTTGGTATATTTGACAGAGGCCTGAAACGAATGATATATAAGATTAAGTTATTGAAAAATTACACTTACATACTATATTTAATAGAATAATTGGAATAACATAATTAAATGCTTGTCTCATGATGGTGAAATTGTCAGAAGAAATTTACTTAAGAGTAATCTAATGCTAATTGACATATGTATTAGCAGAGTTCGGTTATGGGAGACTTGTCACTAGTGGAAAATAGAACTTGAACCACTGTCAGGACAAGAAGTAATTTCACTAAAAACGACCGTGTACATCAGCAGCAATCTAGAAGTGGTTTTTTCCAGAACGACTGTTTCTAAGAGAGGTTGATTTCTTTAAAAAAAACCACTATTTTTAACAGTATCTCCATAAGTACAGATAGACACAGTTGTTTTTGTTGATCATATTTTATAAAAAAATTGATATTGATTAAATTTGAATCGAAAGGCTGATTAATTTGAATCTAAAAACTAAAAGCTTTGAATCACAATTATATGAATTTACAAAATTAAATTGATAATGACTTTAGAACTCAATTTGTATTGAACAGTGTATTCGGTTTACAATTTCAAGCCCAAATCTAAAAAAGTTCAACACTAAGTTGGAAAACCTATATTTCTATATAGCTTAACAACCATAAAGTTTATTTTTCTAAGTTGAAGGTAAGACTTCACCATATATGCCTTCATTTCGACAAAAACTATCTCAAATCGGGTTTATTATTCCATCCCAAATCAAGCAAACAAAAACCAAGACTAACAATTAACAACAAAAAAAGACAAGGAATCTACTTGACACCAACACCACCTAAAACTACACATACAAGTATCCACTCAAATTGAAATTTAAATAAAGCATATGAACTGCAACAACTTTTCTGATGTAAAATATCTTGTTACTAACTCATGAAGAAATTGAGATCTTGATAGAAAACATACACTGTGAATTGGTAGAGATCTTAGGAGAAAATCAGAAACTTCACCAATTGAGATCCTTGCCCGTACATTTCACTACAGATTACTATAAGCTAGATCTGGATCTTACTATTTCTTCTTTGGAGATTTAGCAGCAGTAGATTTTGATGGAGATTTTGGAGTACTGGCAGCCTCATCCTTCTTCTTTGGTAACAAAACAGAGTTGATGTTTGGAAGAACACCACCACTAGCAATAGTAACCCCAGAAAGCAATTTCCCCAGAAAGCAATTTCCCCTTATATTCTTTTTTACTAAAGGAATCGGTGTCGAATAGAGCTCTGCAACTCGGCGACCGAATCGGTGGAATTTTTTTCGATCTTCGATCTTCCTCATCATTTCAGCGTAGCACTTAGTTAATTCAGGTGATTTTCAGGTGACTTCTCATGATTGGTGTTTTAATTCTTCATCGATTCTCTTCAGTTCTCTAGTTTTCTTATTAGGGTACTGGAATATCTTTTTATGTCAATGGCAAATAACTTGAATTCAGAAATGGGTTCATCGGTTGTAGATTTGATTTCTCCTGTAGAAAATCCATCAATAGATCTTACTAATGATTCAGAAGAACGTTGTAATGTTTGGAAATTTTTATTAATTGGTCGTTTGGATCTTCAAAAATTGAAATTCTCGATCTTTGTTTTAAATCTTAAGAATCAATGAAACTTGAAGGTCGGTGTAAAATGATTCCTCACAGGAAAAGGTTTCTTCACTATTAAGCTTGATAATGAAAGAGATAAGATGAGTATCAAAGGCGGTAAATGGGAGGTGTTCAATCAAGTTTTATGGACTCGTGAATTGGATTCCAGATTTTAGGCACGAAAAATCATAGAACATCATATGCAATGATATGGGTTCATCTTCCGGGACTAAGCTTAGAGTCTTGGGATGAAAAAACCCTCTTCACAATTTGCGAGAGCTGGGGTGATCGATAAAGGTTGATGATGCTACTCTCAATTATGATAATGGATACTATCTTTAGAGTGTTGGTGAATATTGATTTAGCAAAAACAATTCCAAACAAGCTTTGGATTAAGACTAAATTTGGTGGATTTATGCGAAAGTGTGATTCTAACAAAACCTCCTAAGTTACTGTGATAATTGTAAAATTGTTGGTCACTTACGGATGGAATGCGGAGTTTAAACGGTCTCGGGGAGACAACGATTCAACATACTCCAAGTAGTCAAAAAATGGTAATAATACGAGTCAAAGAGATTTGATTCTCGATTCTTTTAAAGAAGTGAATAGCCAAGATAGAAGTACTCCATCAACTTCAACGGTGGTGAAAAAACTTACTCGAAAAAATTTGATATATGTGAGACTCCGGTTACCTGAGTGCTGGTTAATGAGCTTATTCATGAATACAAACATTGCTAATTCCGGTGGAGCTTTTGGTACTCTTGGGGATTTAAATGATGCGGAAAATCTAAGCACACCTCAACCTTTGAGTCGAAAGGTTTTACAAGATTCTTTGAAGATAATGTAATAGAGAAAAGTATGATAAATTTTATTGATGGAAAGAATGGTACAACCTCGGTGCAACAAGTTCCAATTACTTCTTGGTGCAGAGTTGTTCAAAGACCCCCCGACTTCTTCAACATCTCCTAATAAACCTGAAATTCCTAAAGAAGCAACTGATGTCAAGGTAATTTCTACACAGAATCCTATCAAATATAATTTTACAAAAAAAAACAGGAAAAGGAGGTCCTAGAAACCTCCAATCCAAACCATGAAAGTCATATTTTGGAATTTAAGGGGCCTGAGAAGACCAAGGGCTCAAAATAAATTGTGGTCTTTAGTTAATAATTTTTCTCCTTCTCTAGTTTGGGTTGCTGAACCTAAAATAAAATGCAGTTCTTCTTTCTGTAATAAGCTAAATTTACCTGGTATGCAAAAGATGGTGATTCATAATTCGATTTCAAATAATAAAGGAAATTTATGGTTATTCTGGAATCAATCTTTATCTACTCCAACTGTCATCTCAATGTCTAGTCAAATGATAACAGTAGAAGTAGGAGGTAATTTGATATCTGGTGTTCATGCTCATGTTAGTCATATTCAAAGAAGAGTTCTCTGGGCTGAAATGGAAGAAATTAGTGTTATGAACAAACCTTGGCTGATTTTAGGTGATTTTAATGTTTGTGGTCTCACCCCATGAGAAAATTGGGGTAGAAGTCCAAACGGAAGGGCTATGTAAGATTTTACTTCTTGTTTTGACAATTGTCTTTTACAGGCTCCTAAAACAGGGGTTACAATTTTCTTGGTCTAAGCACAATATGGTAATAAAAGAATCTTATGTTGCTTGGATAGAGCTCTGTTCAATAACCTTTGGTTACAAAAGTATCTTTGATTGGGGATATAAGGTTGGTTTAAGAGTTGCTTCGAGATCATGCTCCCCTCCTTGGGGTTGTGCACACATTCCAAAACCTAAGAATGTTCCTCAAAAATTCCAAAAAATGTGGATAGAGCATCCTACATTTATGGAAGTAGTTCAAGATTGTTGGTGCTCAGTGATAGAGGGAGACCACTGCTTTTGTTTTTCAAAGTAAAATTTGAAAAAAATTGAAGAATGTTCTAAGGAGTGGAATTGGAATGTTTTTGGTAATGTGAATATAAAAATTAAAGATGCTGAAACTAAAGTTAATGAAGCTATGAAGTTTTCTGATAATAATCCTCATGATGTTGAAGCATTAGCAAAATTAGTTGAAGCTCAGAATATTCATAACTCTCTGGAAGTTCATTTAAGTTCTTTGTTAAAGGGCAAATCCAGAGTTAAATGGATTAAAGAGGGAGCTGCTAACACCAACTTCTTTCATACAAGGCTCAAAATCAGGCAAGCAAAGAATTGTATTAGTGAATTGAAGATCTGCAACTTGGTGAAATTATTGCGTCGGGGCAAAATTGCGGATGAATTGGTTAATTTTTATGAACAAAAATTCAAATTTCAAAAGCTGTCACAGTTGATGAGTCTTTGTTAAAACACATTCCTCAGGTTATTACAGATGAAGATCAAAAAATATTAGATGCCATCCCTGAAGAGGAGGAAATTAAAGCAACCATTTTTAGTATGGATCCAGATAGCTCACCTGGACCTGATGGTTTTCGGTTGTTTCTACGAGCTTTGTTGGCATATCATAAAAGAAGATGTGATTCATGCTATTCAATTTTGCCGGAGAAGAAGGTACATTCCCAAAGGTTTAAATTCAAATTTCTTAGTATTACTTCCTAAAGTTGATGGCGCTAAAACTCCATCTCAGTTCAGACCAATTGGTTTGAGAAATGTAAGCTTTAAAATCTTTACAAAGTTGATCACCAACAGAATGTGTGTGTTAATGGCTAAACTAATTTCTCCTCGGCAAGCGGATATGTTAAGGGTAGAAGCATTCAGAGCAAATTCTCCTAGCTTGAGAACTTGTCAATGAAATGAAAAAGAAGAGAAGGGGGAGGTAATGTAGCTCTCAAGCTGGACATTTCTCAAGCATATGATTCGGTGGTAAGAATTTTTTGTTTCAAGTTCTTGGAAATTTGGTTTCACGACTCCTGGTGTGAATGGTTACACACTCTATTCAAATCTGCAAAAGTTTATGTTATGGTTAATGGTGGTCCTTGTGGATTTTTTTCTGTGGGTAGAGGATTAAGACAAGGAGATCCCTTATCCCCAATTCTCTTTGTTATAATGGAAGATGCTTTGAGTAGAAGTTTATCTCGCTTTGTCCAGGAAAATAAAATACTTCCAATGGTAATCGAAATGGTTCATCCTACACATCTATTTTTTGCGGATGATGTGTTTATTTTCTTAAATGGGGCTAAAAGAATATCTGAGAACCTTATTAAACTTACGGATACTTATCAAAGTTGCTCTCGGCCAACTCATTAATAGAAGTAAAAGTAAGTGTTTTATTGATGGTACTTCAAGTCAAAGGAAAAATCTTATTAAGGAATGGTTGCAAATGGATGTTAGTGAGTTCCCGATAAATATCTAGGAGTCATTTTAGCTCTGGTAGAGTAAAGTCTTCTGCGGTTTGGCCATAGTGGAAATGTTACAAAAAAAGCAGGGATGGAAAGGGAGAATGTTATCTTTTCAAGATAGATTGGTTTTAATTAAATCTGTTCTTTGTAGTATGCCAATGTATAACATGGTCTGTGTACAAGTGGCTTTGCTTCAATCATTAAAATTAGTGAAAAGATTATCGAAATTTTCTTTGGTCGGTGAGGGAGATATCGGAAATACAACACTTTGGCTTGGAAAAAGAGTGTGCTCTCCTTATAGTGAAGGTGGTCTTGGTATTCAGAGGCTTGAAGTCATAAATAAAACTCTTTTGATGAAGATGATGTGGAGGATTATGAGATCCAATGATGACTGGGCTTTATTCTTTAAAGCAAAATACATGAATAAAAATGGAGTTTGGAGAGATAACTGGCAACTTTCTTCTGTTTGGCCTAGAATCAGATGGGCTTGGAGCTACTTGAAGAATGATCTAAAATGGTGCATTGGTGATGGATCTCATGTCTCTGTTTGGTTCGATACACGGATTGGAAATACCTATTAATTGAAAAAAATCGATTATAGCCAATTTGTTAAAGATAATGTGCATATGAAAGTGTCCTAATTACTATCTAATGGTATCTCGGAACATTCTGCAGAGATTCAAAATGCTATTACTTCTCTCGGCCTTCCCGATATTGGTGATCATGATGAACTTATTTGGAAGGTGAACCTTAAAGGACTATTCTCAATCTCGGAAAGCTGCTAAATCAGTTGAGGGTAAGAGAACCTACAGTTCATTGGTCTAAACACATTTGGAATAATTTTTTGCATCCTAGCATAGCCAGCAATGTCTGGAAGCTACTTCAAGGTATATATATATTGATGATGTGAAAATGGTCAGCTATGGTTATGATATAGTTTCAAAATGTTGTGTCTGTGAGGAGGCTGAGGACAGTATGGACCATCTTCTCTGGCAGTGTAAATTCAGTTTACATATATGGAATTGGTTGTGCTCTCAATTCAATTTTGCAGTTCCTAAGTGCTTTAATGACATATGGAGAGGAGCAGCTAATAAAAGTTCTATTATTCAGCAAACTTGGATTAAAGCTGCCTGTGCATGCCTTAAAGAACTCTGGTTTCAAAAAAATAAAAAATTCTTTGAAGGTATTGCTCCTAGTATTCCAAGCTTCAAATGCAGAGTATTGAAGTTGGTTAAGGAAGGTGGTCTTAGAATGAATGGCACCAAATGGAATCAAATTTATGATCTGCAAATTATTTCCTTCTTCAAATTGGGTCCTAAAAATTCAAGATTTCAGACTATAAAAGCTTGTCAGTGGTTTCCTCCAAGTAGTGAATACACACTTTGTTTCTTTGTGATGGTGCTTCTATAGGTAATCACAGGGCTGCGGTTTTGGGGTTGTTGTTAGGGATCATTTATGCCAAGTTAAGGGTACTCATTTGGTGGCACAGGTATAGCAACAAATTATATTCTTTGAGGTTTATGCGATTTGTATGTGCAAACTTGAACTTGCGATTAATGTTGGGCTGTCAAAGAATCATCATCGGTCGGACTCTCAATCATCATTAATGAGTTTAAAAATCAACGGATGCCATGGTTTCTTAAAGCTAGGTGGATAAAGGCTCTTAAACAGCTGCAAGAAATTAAGTTTGAACATAGTTTGGAGAAGCTAATTTCTCTGTGATACAATGACAAAAAGAGGAGCTCTCTTGTTAGCGGGGAGAGACAATGTCATATGGGAGGCCTTCCTTCTCAAAAGAATTGAAATGCACAGGTAGAATACTTTAGATTTTGCTAATTTTGTTTTGCTTGAATAAGCTTTTTCTTCCTTTTGTTTTCTTTTGTTTTATCAACTTGTAATTGAACTTTTTCAATTTTAATATAAGGGTGCGATTCAGAAAAAAAAAAAAAAAAAAAAAAAAGATCCTTGCCCGGTAGACTTGCCAGTTGACACTCATAGGGAGGTCCATAGCTGCATCCGTTACCATTTACATGATGAAAGTTTAATTTACATGTTCCCTCTTGAAAATTTCCACCACCTGAAGTTATTGAGCCGGTTATTTATCAATACAAAGTTCATTCACCCTAACCTATGTTTATTGTAAATAAGCAATTCCAGTAGCTTACGAAAATGATTCAAATTATGTTATATGAGCAACATGGGTACACACTAATGTATTAATCTACGGTATAGTGATAAGTAGCTAAGTAGATCGCCTTACAAAAACAAATATAAAAATGAAATGCACATGTTCAATTTCATCAACCCATATATACCTCACGACCTAACAACATACGGAAAACCGAAATGATTATAAGAAATGAACAAATCATCAACCCATATATCTTACGGGCTTATTTCATTTCAAGGGATAACTCATTCTTGTCTAATGAGTGTGTGTATATGCATTTATGCGGGGGATGGTGTTTAAGGAAGCCCCACTAACATGCAACTTGGAAGTGCATACACAGCCCAGATGTTCAAGGGTTAAGCTGAGCGGCCTTATCAAAAGACCGAGAATCGAAAATGAAATTGTTGGTACCATAAAAATTAAAAAGACCCGATCATCTAAATTAGCATCCTTGAACATGATGAAAATAAGTACGGAGCAAGTCACTTTAATATTTACACGTAATCATTAGGAACCGCAATAAGAGGGGTAAGTTTTAACTCAAAAAAAATAGAGACTTTTGGGACTACTTAAAGAGTACTCCATATAGAGTTCATGTCACTCTCACATCCCCAAACATAGGTCATTATATCATCTCTTTATTCACGGCCAGTTTTGATAATTCTAACCCGCCAACAATCGGACATCAGAAATTTCTATCCTAAGTATTACTTTACCACCAAATTACGATTCAACATGTCACTTTGGAACCACTTTAGGCTTCTTTCTATTGCTTGCATTGGAGGCGAGAATAACGTCTTCCTCATCCAAAGATAGCTTTCCATGTACACCTTGTACATCTTTGGCAAAGCTTTGTAAATAACTCCGATGGTGCTTCCCATAACGTATTCATCTCGTAAACCCCGACTTCTGACCCTTAAACCGGAACCTTGTGCAATCTGCAAAAATTTGGACAAGTATGACTTCATCTATTAATAATTAGACACTTATAAAATCTAAAAGGCGAAATCAAAACACGGAATGATCTTACGAGAATCGAATGTTAAATTAATATAACGACAAAGGATATAATAACCGTCACTTTCTACCAATGGCAAAGACGAGAATACGCTTAAGCATACCTCGGTTTTTCAGCATTAAGCTTAGAAGGTTCCATCCCTTGGTTCCACATGTGATTACCCATGGCTTGCGCATCGACGAATATTGAACTCAAATATAAGTTGATGCGGCCACACTTCAATAATGCCAAGAAAATTACCCAAGGATAAAATAAACTATCAAAAAGCAAGAGGACACATGCACAAATATTTTACCACAAGTTTTTCTTCAAGATCCTTTCCCCCTCCACTAGTTACAACTCACGATTACGAATGAAACCTCCAACATAGTTGGCCTCTTTCTCAATGAACAGTATGGTATAAAATGCAAAAATATCAACATTGACATCACTTTGACCGAGAAGGTGCACATGGAAAAAAGAGCCATCAAAATTAGGTGACCCATCAATTTTGACTTCACTAATGTTGTGCGCATCCATGAAGTTGACCGGGACGCGGGTTAACGAACTCACGAACCCTACAAAAAAAACTTAACAATGATCCGGTTTAAGCACAACACCATTTTTATTTGGAACCAAAGTCAAGATAATGGATACCAATCTTGGCCAGTTAATTTGAACATCATTTCCTTAAGAACAAAACTTATAATATCCAGGATCAATAGCTATAAAAACTCTACAGATACGGTAATCACATCCTAGAAAGAGAATACATGTGGAAAGTACATGTTAACTTGACCGGTCTCTTTAAACTTGACACTCAAATAATCCTGCATTTATTAAAAAGATGGAAACAAATTGACTACTTTTAGCAACACAAAAACACCAAAAACCAAAACGAGAGAGGCGTAAATTTGAGAATGACACTGAATGGCTTCGAAATAGCGTATCCATAAGGACGTATAACCATGGTTAGCGAAGCAGGATCATAATCAGCTAATTCGGTCTTTAGCAATAACATCAAGATACCAAGCATTAAAGTCTTGAGACGAAGGAGTGATGTAATTCTCTAGACACGATTTTGTTTGTTGCTTATCTTCACCCTTAATCGCACATCAATACCTCTGCATATGGTGAAATATCCAAAAGCTGTTTAATATTATGGGCTACCTCCTAAGCACCAAACCAAATGCAAAAAGGGTTACTATTTAATATAAAGGTAGTCAGACCTTACATTCACTAATGCGAAACAAATCGTCGCTCACGGGTGGTTCTCATTGCATAGAAGATTGATCCAATAAGTCAGATAGCGATCAAAGTCCAGCAACACAGATTGATGCAGCGAGAAATGTTTTTGGAAAAAGAGACTAACTTGAGCAAAAGAGAGAGCAATCATAAAACAGATCACAGAACATTTACCACCACTAGCCATAACCATAGACCCAAAACCAGCCTAACAAGAAGAATCACCACGACATCAATAACACAAATAACATGGCAGGAGAACCCCATTCAAGCACAAATTTCATCCATTCAAGAAAACCCGTAACTCAGAATGAAGACAAAAATCGAAAACAAAATACCAAAATTGAATGACTACTAACAACATAAACAATTAAAATCAATCAAAAATACCCAAATCTACGTATTTGAACTCCAAATAAGAAAAAAAAAATGTTAAAATTAAAAAATCCCTAATTTGAGAAATTGAAATCAGAGGAAGTAATAGTGTTTGTATACCTTAGAATTTTCTTCTCATGAAGTTGTTAAAGCCGTTCACTCAAAACCATTTTCAACAGCAACCAAACTGAAAAAACATCAATTTATCAGTAGAAACCTTAAAACCCAAATTTTAGAATCAAAAACAGAAATTAAATAAAACCCAATGTAAATCTCTCCTTGCGAAATAGAGAAATCTCTTTAAGAATCTTAGATTTTTTTATACTGATTCGGTTAAGAGGAATCTCAAAAGAAATTTGTTTGTGACGGGATTGAATAATAAGAAGCAAAACCTAATCTTGATTCACAATTGAGGGATTATTGAAAAAAAAATCGGCAAAACATAGAGATTAAGTTGTGAGAGAGAAGAAAAGGAAGAAGTGAAGGAAGGCTACCTAATGAGTCTGCCCCGATCTGAGATAAGGATAAGAGAAGAGAGGATTATAGAAGTTGTTTTCTCTCGCGACGTTTTTCAAATCCAATAAAGCTATTAGGGAGCTATGTTTTTTTTTACAAAAATACCCTCCAAGAACTACCTTCGGAGACAAGTTTTAATAAAACAAGCTGTTGCTCACAGCACCTATAATTACATCTGCCCAACAACAGTGGTTTTCATAAAATAAAGAAAGTGGTTAAAAATATATTTTCCACTAGTGTGTGAACGGATGAAAATACTTGATAGCTAGATTATAGGCGAGGTATATATATATAAGGATGGTTGCAGAACTTAATTAGGATTTATAGGATATGACTAAATAATAAGGGATAAGTAGATTTGGAAATCGGCATAGGTCAGAAAAACGATCTTGGTTTTGAAGGAAAAAATAGTTAACTCGGAAAATAATAATCAAGGAAAGTCAGTTAAATAAGAAAACTAAAACTATTTGCAGAATAAATCGGGTTAGAGTAAATGTAAGGTTTGATCTCGGCCTTCCTTCTTACATAGATAATTCGGTGAATCTCGACCATTCTTTTCCCTGGACAGACAAAAAGTCAAACACTACTTTTGTTTATCTTATGATTGATGAAGCAGTTCATTTTCCATTTTAAAGGTTAGGAAATTACACATTTTTCAAGAATTGGCAGGAATACATTTGTTATTCAGGTAGTCAGGGTTAGACGTGCCTACAACCCCAAAAGATTAGGAATGGATTTTACGTGTTAGAGAAAATAAGTTAGGAATTAGTGAGACTTATAATTAAGAATACACGGTTAGCCAAGATTTGCTTCAAAAAAACTATAAAAAAAATAATAAGAGTTTGGGCCGGTCAATGGGCTGAGCCAGGGTTAGATAGTATCTCAGTCGTTCTTTGCCCAAGCTAATTAAACATCATCACTCCTACGTAGGGGTGAGCATGGGCCGGTATGGACCGGTTTTCACCCCATCCGCATCCAATCCAATACATTATGGATTTCAAATGTGGCATCCGCATCCATTCCATATCCAACGGATTTGCATCCATTGGATACACAGATGGACGGATTGGATACGGATAATCCAATGGATTTGTTTTAGTTAAAATTTATAATAAAGAAAATAAAGCCAACACAAATGACTCATCATAGAACCTACATATCATATATATGTATAGGAAGATAAAAATTCCATGTATAATAAAGAAAATAAAGCCAACACAAATGACTCCTCATAGAACCTACATATCATATATATGCATAGGAAGATAAAAATTCCATGTACAACACCCCAAGCAAACACCTTAAGAATTCCTAAATGATCCATAGTATTTTTAGAACTATATAAATGCACTTAATTTAACGTATATGAATGTCCAACGGATTTTCAAATTTACATCCGGGCCGTCCGTGTCAGTTGGATTCAAAAATTCCATCCGCATCCAACCCATTAACAAATGGTACGGACATCCATCCGAAATGAACGGTTGGTCCCGGTTAAATCTGCGGATTCTGGGCCAAATGCTTACCCCTACTCCTAGGAACGTAGAGGATAAAGTTCAATGCTACCAAATAGAACAATAGCGAAGAACTACTCGTATATTTCGGTCGTTGATGCCCATGTAAGAAAATTTACCTTCGTGGGCTCAATTTGGTACTCACTATTCAGAGCCCTTCGAGATCTTTATTTTTTTTGCTTTTTTCACATTTTTGGTGGGTTGGTTTGCAGAATTCACCATTTCCAAGAATTTATAAGCTCATGGGATTATAAATTCTATGATTCATATAAATCCCTCGTGTGTTTGGTAATTCAATTAAAATTCATAGGATTTATAGATGTCTTTGTACCGTTTGGCATTACCCTCAAATAATTGCATATACAGAGTTAAAAAAAAGTGGGTCCATAAATCCCTTGATAAGTTTCCCAACAAATCTTAGGGGATGTGTCGGACTCATATGGAGGATTTGCTAGAAAACGATTCCGTAGGAAACGTGATTCCAAGGTTCGGGTAACCAACGTACCGAGTGAAAGGTAATTCTACCAAATCCCCTAGACCCGTAAATTCCACATTTAAAATTCTACATCCAAACACATTTTGCTCAGGTAGTAAGTGAGATTACACCTGTAAACATAGCTTAAATTGTAAAGCACATAATATTAAACATTTCATTGTGAAACAGAAGCCATTAACACCAATCAAAGCGATAAAAACTTCGTAACTACTCAAAATAAGAAAATGTGTACTCTTGCAAAGCAACCAAGCCCAAGGTATAGTTGTCATTCGAATTTTTTTTTTCACTTCTCTCTCTAGGCTAGCGAGCGTTGATTAAAGAGGATTTTTCACATTAATTTTTCATCTTGTTTCTCTATGAGAGTCTTGAGTTACAGTATCTATTCATTTTCAATTAACGTTTAAGGTATACTTTGAAGCACCGTTTGGATTCCATTTAGCACTATAGGTAAGACGGGGATCTTATTATAAGCATCTTATATCTAAGGCTATGGGCATCTAAAAATCGATTTTAATCAAGACTGTTCCGACTGAATAGAGAATTTTTTTAATGTGGACTAATCATTTGACCCTAAATCTAGAGCAAGAGAGTTGGAGACAAAAGAGATAAATCTGTAATTCCCAATCATAAAGAGACAGAGTTCGTATCAGACACAACAGGCATCAAATGCGTAGCCAGTGAAGGTGGTCCTAAACTCAAACTCACAAAAATGCACGGATATCATATCCCCAGGTTCCCACTCCTTAAATTAAGTTCCGTTAAATGTGAACGTGATCGATACACCCATGCATACATACACATAGTAGTATTTAACAAAGACATTGAGAATAATATGGATAATATTTTTGCATATGTTCATTCCTTCATTACAAATGTATTACATGGATAAATAGGGACAAAATATACATAAGTATTATTTCCTTCATATGCCACTGATGAGGAGAGAGAGAAGAAATGAGTCTCCGTTGTTTAGGCAAGTACCATGAGGTTACGGGTTTTTAATTTCTATCTCCATCAACATGCACAAATAAATATCAATATGGTAGCAGCCTGATCTTTGACATCTGACTGCATCAAATGGTAATAAGAAGGAAGTTTTGAAATAAACAATTTGTGTAAATTACCTCAAGCTTACGTCTCCTCTGCATATATCTAAGAGGTATCTCCTAAGTGATTTCTTTTATGTATAAAGAAGGCAAAGCTGCTGACATTTAAGCTGAAACTGACCATGTAATATCATGATTTCCTGAAACTAACTATGCTCTTCAACCTAAATAAGTAGAAGAAAAGAAGCGATGTTAATAACATAATCGTATAACATTGATGTAGTAAATCTTGCAGCAGACGGCTAATGATTACGAACTGTAAGAATACTATACCTTCTAGTATCATTTATTTGTGGTATATAAGGTTTCTAGAAGGCTGGACATCCATCAGTAAGCAGTGTAAGTAGTTAACATCCAAAAACAATTCAACAATAAAGTGAATTGAAATCAATGGACCTACCTTCAGACTGATCACGAATGCACGATGAGATGGTGATGAAGTTTTATTCTCCATGACCCAGGTCATTGATCTAAGGCAAGGAAGAACAACCTTTATCCCACCCAGTTGCACTTTTAAGTTGAGATAAACATGAAAATAACTCAGCAAAAAGGATCAGATAAACAACAATAATATGTAAAATTTAAAATCCTCTACTAAAGGTTCACAATGTTGAATAATTAAAAGTTTAATTTCAGGATAATGCATATGGAAAGCTCTACGGCCAAGTACTATATGATTAAAGAAGAGATATATCCTGCTTGAGAAGAAAAATAATTGCTTAGTCAATCCCCTATATTTGAGATAACCTAAAGCTCAATACCATATATTATCCGAAGCATGTTTAGCAAAATCATGTTTTGCTATCAATCAGTAATGTATTTCCCCTAGAGGTTTTCTATGTATTGGATAATCTTACGAATCGACTAAATTTGCGACCCTTTTCTATGTAATGATATTCTTACGAATTGATAGAAAAATAAATTTGCGACCCTAAGAAAAGATGTAGGTTCCAGAAATTTCAAACACCTAGAAGCAAGATTAAGATTTTTTATTTTTTTTTCATCATGGAACAACTCAACCTGCAAATTCAACAAAATAAGCCCATTTCATGGTTAGGAAAACCTGCAATGGGAAACGATCGCCCCCAATTAAGTTAGCCAGCGTATGTGATTCTAATGTTCGAAAAAGGTCTTTATACGTTTATCAAAATACAACCACCATAAACTCAAAAAATCAAATTAGCACCAAACTCAACAGCATATTGCTGATATGACATGAATATGTGAAAGCATTTAACTTACAAACCTATAAGTCGTCTAACTCTCCCCTCCTTGTATCAGTGTCTTTCATTGAACACTGGCTTGAGTAAATATTCTGGAAAAAAAAATAAAAAATTGGTCAAAACAAAGACGGATTATCCCATAGAAACGACATGCCCAAATTATGCATCTCTTCCCAATAAATTACCAATCAGGTGATGTTATGAATTGGTATATAGCTAGGCATACATCTTATACTATGAAAATTCATTAGGTATGCTTGTTGTAACATTTTGAAGATGATCGAGTTAAATACTTCACAATGGACCTGATTCAAGACATATAAACAAATACATAATATCAGGAAACAAACACAGGTTTATCAAACTTCACCTAATTATAATTATAACTCGAGATAGCAACAAAAACTTTACATTGTCCTTTTCTTTTCAGTTTCACTTTTCCACAAAGTTACATTTAATTTCCTTCTTCTTTTCAATAGATTTTACAATACAGACTCAAAAAGTCATATATAAATTAAAAAGTAATGTACATTCGATATAGTCTATTGTGTTTTTCGGTCGATTTCCTCCGTTTGCTTGTCTTGTAGTTTCCCTCTTACAGATGACATATGATATTTCATATGATATGAGAAAATGTATTATATTTATCCTACGGTTTGCGCCGAGTCACATAAAGATGAGATCCCGACCCACCTCAAAACTCAACCCCCTTGCTGATCTTGATTGTGTTGCAAAAATGATTACTATATTAAGTATACAGAAGAAGCTATTCGTAAGAATCAAATCTCCCTCCTAAACCTGCTCTTAAGTTCTCTAAAATGCACTGCAACATCAAATTTCACTCCCTCGATTCCATCTGAAGCTAAATACTGGTGTAATTCATTGTAAAATTTGTAAAACTAACAATAAACGAAGAACTAAAACCAAAAGATTTGTTCACAATATCGCCTAATATAAAAAGAAAAAACCCAATAAAATCCAGTATATTGTACATATGGAACGCCAATGGAACAACAAAAGAAAGAATCCAAAAAAAAAATGTGTATAAGGAATATCCTTCATTGTCTATGTCCGAAGTATGCCTTGTTTTCTCTGCTCTTCGATCACACATGTAGTTCAACACACATGCATCGAGGGCACATTATAATGACTTCGAGGCACACCTGTAGTTACATTGCGGGTTTGCATGATCTGATAAATAGAGAGTAAAATTGGATGTACCATTTACTAACTTTTGTCGAGATATAGGTTTATCAAAAATTAGCCAAGTAGAAAAGCATAACCTGAGCTCTTATCGACTAAAATCTTAAATACCAAGTCTCCCATATTGCCCAAATATCTAAGTAATAAATACGAAAACATCTAAACTAAAATTTTAACAAAAGTTAAGCACACTTACCCGTGTGACTCTTGATCATCTCTGCTTGCTTCCATCATATCACATGCCTACAACAGCAAAAGAGACATTCACCCTTAAACTTGAATTGCTATAGTAGAAACTGGTCACTATGAAAACATTCGAGTACCTTCGGTAAAAAAAATAATAATAAATTAAATCTCTCTTTATGCAGTAGCTCGAAAATCTTGTCCACCCATCTGTGATAAATTTAAACTAACCTATTTTTCAAAATTATGCAATTAACTAAACTAAGTTGATTTTTATTGAGAACAAAAATTAGGTTTTTAAAAGGGATAATGAGATACATCTAAATCTTGAGGCACTTGTTGATTAGTTCTTTAGTGGATGAAATTGCTTCGTGGAACAGAGGGCGGGGGTGTTAGGGCAGAAAAAGATTCACGATGGAAAGGTATATAAAGTGGCAAGAGTCCCTTTTATGGTAAACATCGCAGTGATTTCCGTATATATCACAAATTGGTATTAACTTTGAATACCGTGAGTCTTTTGTAGCCGTCCATGTAAAAACCCAATCCGGAGCTTCCCGACCTTCGGATCAGAGTCCCCATTAAACGTCGTCCGTCTGATAGCCCTGGCTATCATGGACACAAACCTCATACCTTTTTATAACTATGATTTTTATATGATTAATGGGTCCTTTTAACTTGTATACCCGTATACATGTTAAGAAGGCATTAATGACTCATATTTATCTTGTTTTTCCAACTTTCCTATTCAAATCTCAAGATCGTAATTAATATCAAATAAATTAATTAATATCGATCCTATTAATGATATATAACAAGAAATTTACAATAGTACCCTTGAAATGTATTGAACTGACATAAATAATTGGGTCCCATTTCTTATAACAATTTTTTTAATGAATAGATTAACAAAGCTAAATATTCGTTCCGAGATTTAATCCACACTCCACACCCGTTTATTACTGAAATTTGGATTAATTGTGTAATTTGCTGCGTTTGAATTTCTTAGTTTTTCGCCGGTTTTTCTTCCCATTAGCCTATTGATTCCGAAATAGCCATAGTGGGAGTGGCACTGGCACGTACTGTTAGGAAAAGTGTGGTTTTCCTATTTAAGATCTGTTTCCATACAGAGATGGATTTCCTAATTGGAGTTGGAAATATATTAGGAAAGAGTTAGTTTCCTAGTTGGAGACTTGTGTTCTCTATATATAGGACTAGAATTATATGTGTTTAGATATCCAACCTAAAGAGCGGTAAATCCTTGTGCTTAGGATTTTGGTCTCTTTGTTAGGGAGGGTCGTGGAGGTCAATATCGTGTGAGAGAAAAAAACTTTGTAGAGAGAGGATTTTGGTGTTCTAGTGTGTAGGGTTTGGGGCTTTGCCTAAACCTAATTTCTAGTGTTTTCATGTTTCTCCTACTACTAGCGACTATGAAGATGGTGTAGAAGAAGACATGAGACTGGTTTGGAGAATGGTTTAGAGTTGGTTTCTATGGTTTCTTCAATGGTGTTCTCGGGTATGTCTTGTTAACTCTTTGGTCTTGTCTTGGGTTGCGTAAAGAGCATGTAATGGTCTTTGATTTAATGGAAGTTTAATGGTGGTGTTGGCCGTGGATGTAGCCTGTAAAGGTGAACCACGTATATCTTGTGTTGTGGTTGTGTTCTTCTTTATCTTCTCTCTTTTCTTATTATTTCTCCCATGTTTGGTTCAAATCACCAATTGCCCTTTGTGATCCTGATTTCCGCTGCGCTCGGGGTGCCAATTTTCCCAACACGTACTTCTCTTACAGTTTTTTGATTTGAAGAGGATCTACTCTCATTTTTTTATTGTTTATTTGTTTTGTGGTTAATATTAACAAAATCAGATTTTGTAATTGTTAACATGATAAATAACTGACCGAGCATAGAGGTGTTGGATATTTTCAGTAACATAGAAAACAAAACGTTTTTCGTTTTTGGTTTGCCACTATCACGGGGAGCGTCCGGTGCCGAATAGATGCAATGGATTTTTGTTGGAGATGAAAAGGCATCTCCAAAGGGTGTGATGGTTCACAAAAGACACATCCATTCCCATAAGGCACTATTGATGTCTTTTGGTAGTGAAGAGGCATCTCCAATAGGCATGAGTTCCCTATAAGTAGTGATGATTTGTTTTCATTCATACAATGAAAAACATCAAATACTTTCTGGTTTCTCTCTTCTAAGCATCATCAGAATTCTATTCTTGTGTGTTCTTGGTTGGGTCAATGGGTACAAACCTTGAATCCAATTACGTTGTTATAGGGCTTCATTGTATCCTGACGGCAATATTTCGCATACCTGTTGTAATCGCCAATTGATATTGGGATGGTAGAAATAATTGTCTAAAAGAATCTTAATCGAGCCTTGAAGCCGGAAGTACAACATTTCTATTAGTTTTTTCATCCTCTGTTTTAGCCCAAAATTTCCAACAGTTTTAGACAATTACTTTTCTCGAACAACGAAGGATGAAACTTCAACATGCTCGCACAGTCAGTGAAATTTTCTAAGAACATGTTCATGCTGATGTTTGCAACAAAAGGTTCCTCTATGTTATTATCGGTGTGATTTTGGGAGATGATTAGTCTCCAGGAAACACGTCAAAATTGGGGTTTTATATGTCAACATATACTGCATCTTGTTGCATTAAGGGACATGTTTGGGAAAATGAAAATCCAGTCTCCATATTTGTGTCTATTGTGATAAGAGAGAAATCAAAACACCAAGAAGGAAAATAAATGTGGACAAGCTTGTTACGGACGGCTTCGACATGGTTGCGATCGGTAACCCAAACAGATAAGTCTTCTGTTTCTCTCTTAATGTTAAATTTTGATTCGTGATGCATGCATTCAAGATTTATTAATTGTCTTAGTCTGCATGATGTGTGCCGTTGCATACTGTTGAATCTTCTATGAACGCATCCTTGATCGAATTTTTTCGAAATAAAAAAAAATCATGATAACTCTGTATGATTTTGAGAGATTGCTCTCTCATGAGATGGTTTGGATAGTTAAAACCAAATTTTATTTGCACATAAATTAACATCATGATTACTGTTGTTCTCTGAAAAATCCCCGATAGTACTGATTATCATGCATCCAGTTTGCATGATCAATGATTTTTTTTTCTTTTTGGTTAATGGCTTTTATGCATATTAACAGTTATTTCTTCCTTGTTTTGATCAAGCATAAATATGTTGATTGTTTTTAGTGGAAGATATCTGAAGCATATCGCTTTAATTTTGTGGTTATTGGGATTTGAGATAGTTAGTAAAACCATGATAGGTTATGTACGTAGTGGAGGTCAATCACCATTAATGACCGATAAGAGAACCAAATCCGAAAGTAGTAACTGTAAGGATTTAAAGATTCCTTCCTTACGGAATTAAGTACAAACATGGATGAGTGGAATTCATAAGATGGTGCTCTTTGGGTGACTGGACGAGCCCTTGGACCTTGCTTGAATAATTTTCTTTGTTTGTTAGGGGAAAAGGATCAGTCATTGTGGGATCTCTTGTTCTCTGTATCACATATCACTATTAATTAGTATTTGCTTTTACACACACTTTGTGGGAGGTTTCATGAGACTTGTGTCATTGAGCCATGAATGCAAAAGTGTATTAATTAGACACATGCAGGCATTAATTGGAATGTTTGCAGAGGAAAGCCAGATCCATAATAATGGTACCCGTAACGGTATATTGGATTTGAAGTTTTAATTTCTATTTAGAAAATGTGGGTGTACATGTTTGACACAAATCGTGTTTCATGACATTTAGTTGCATTTATGCATTTGAAAATTATCATGAAATTGGGGAGAATTTTATGAGACTGTCATATAAAATTTTCTAGTTGGTAGGTTATTTTATGACCAAAATCATCAATAATTGTTTAGATAAACAAATTATATGATATGAGTATAATTCTTGCGGTAGGAATTATAAATTTGGAAGACTGAAATCATAATTCTTTCATTAAGAATTATATGGTTCCAAATTTTGGAAATTGGCATGTCTTAAATGACTTTGAAAAGGAAAATGGAATACCGGTGAATATGTAACGTATTGGAAGATTGGGCGCGCGACCAAATATCCAACGATGAGGTGTTACGATATTACCGATGCATAAATAATGAACATTTGCATTACATAATGTAAAATGTTAAATAGACATTGTCTATGTTTTTGGATATAAATTTGTAGAAGATTGGGCATGAGTAGAGGAGTTACTCATCGTAATAATGTGCTTGTTGAAATAGCAAGCAAGTTGCCTACAAATTTTATATGCCTCTAGTGTATGCAAGTCTAGAATGACTTATTGTGAATTAACCATAAATGTTAATTAGGATCACTAGAGAAGTTACAATTATTTTGTAAAATTAAATAGGAACATTTTTAATAATGTTGTCAAAATTGATTGCATGAGTAGATGCAATTAATGAGGAGGAATGGCTTAGAACCTAACTTGTAGAGATCTCATTTTTTGGAAGAAGCCATCTCAAGCGGTCTTGATTAATTGTGAATCAGGCTATGATCTATAACGTCTCTAACAAAGACTTATAATGAAAGGTCAAGACATACAAGTCTTGTACATTGAACGGTAAGTCAATTACTCAAGAAAGGAGTAATTGCGGTTAACCATTGAAACGGAGAAAAACTTGGCGACCTATTTATGGAAAGTCTCCCAAAGGAAATGTTTTCAATGAAGTATACGAAATGGGACTAAGGTCTGTGAAGGAAGGTTGATCACCCATAGCGAGAAACCCAACCTATGTTTTGAAAAGGATAAACAAGGTTCAATGTGGTACCAACAAGTTATGGAAGTGATTATGGTGCACTAAGTATAAAATTTCTCATTTTACATTTAGTGCGGGGATTACGCAAGAAAAAGGGATGGATGAAAATCCTTAATAAGTCTAACTTTTATCACAAGGTGTCTCGCGAAACACCTTCGAGACTTACCTATGAGTATGGAAATCGGGCCGTTTCCTAAGAGAATAAGACCGTTCTCTAAAGCGAGACTCATGAATCCCGGGATATAGCACATGGCCATTAACGTGCTTGAACTACGGAACACACAATCTGCGAAATCGGTATGTGTGGAGATTCCGGTTTTATCACATGGGGTACTTGGTTCAAGACTAGTTTCACCATTTTGAACCTCGATAAGGCTTTGAATTTCTTACACTAAGTAAAGGTTCAAATCCAAAAGATACCTATCATTTATGTCTTGTTTTCAACGATGATGCTTATTTCCCAACTATGCTTGAACTACGTTGGCTTGATCCCACTCGGGTACGTAGGCAGTCACTTGAGTGATGCAGCCACTCCGGTTTTTGTAAGTTTTACTTTATTTTCTATTTGGTTTTTGAAAATAGGGGGAGATTGTTGGATATTTTCAGTAACATAGAAAACAAAACGTTTTTCGTTTTTGGTTTGCCACTATCACGGGGAGCGTCCGGTGCCGAATAGATGCAATGGATTTTTGTTGGAGATGAAAAGGCATCTCCAAAGGGTGTGATGGTTCACAAAAGACACATCCATTCCCATAAGGCACTATTGATGTCTTTTGGTAGTGAAGAGGCATCTCAATAGGCATGAGTTCCCATAAGTAGTGATGATTTGTTTTCATTCATACAATGAAAAACATCAAAATACTTTCTGTTTTCTCTCTTCTAAGCATCATCGAATTCTATTCTTGTGTGTTCTTGGTTGGGTCAAGGGGTACAAACCTTGAATCAATTACGTTGTTATAGGGCTTCATTGTATCTGACGGCAATATTTCGCATACATGTTGTAATCGCCAATTGATATTGGGATGGTAGAAATAATTGTCTAAAAGAATCTTAATCGAGCCTTGGGCCGGAAGTACAACATTTACATTAGTTTTTCATCCTCTGTTTTAGCCCAAAATTTCCAACAAGAGGTACACATTTTAACTTCTGGTCAAATTTTTAGATAAACACAATAGTCAATTGTTGATACTGCCAAAAACTCAAAATACGCATGAAATATAAGTCGTAGAAATGGAAGTATGAGTTAGCATGATAAAGTTTTTACAATTGTATACCGATGAGGGTATGAATGAGATTAATATTTTATAAGAAACATGTAAAACGTATTTTAAGATAACTACAACTCCAATAAAATATATCAATTCCAAGACAAAAAGTGAGTTATTAATAGCAGATTTTCCCTAAAAGTGAGTTATTAATGCCTCCTTAACATGTATACGGGTATACAAGTTAAGAGGACCCATGATTAATTGCATTGATAAAAAATGAATTAAATGATTTTTATTAATCAGATGTGTTTTCTCTTGATGATGCATGCTTAGTTTTAGACTCTTGATGCGTTATGCTTGCGACTAACATTTGATATTTTGGAAATCTGATTTTGGCAATACTTTAGAATCAAATCAATTGTTTAAATTGCATGATATAAATTAATTTAAAACCACATAAGTATTGATGAATGGTGAAATCCTAGCTCCAGACTCTCCATAATTTTCACAACATTTTGTATTTTGAGTTTGTTATATTTTTGCTTTAAAAATTAAGTCTAAAAATCTTCTTTCACAAGTCTCAACGAACCTTTTACTACAACATCATTGAAAATAATCATCATTGAGTGAAGCATCTCTTTGTCTTTTGCACACATTCTCCCTTATGCGTCTAAAGGTACACGGACGAACCGGTTTAGGAACCCCGAGATAGTTGCCAATTGAATTAAGACCACGATCATGGCAAATTTGTCCAATCAAGCAAGGGTAACCTAACATCTTGATGGGTGAAGTCATCGAAATCATTTGATAAATGATAAAACCACAAATATCGAGACTTTGAACACCCGATTCAAGGAAATATACTAATTCCGCAAACTCATGACTCCACCAAGAATTATCAATTATAGAGGGACAAAGATTAGGGATACCAAGTTTCCCAAAAGCCAACAACGGAATACCAAGATCATTAGTAGGAAACTTTCCTTGATTCCAAGCTACCTTCTAGCCACAAAGCCCAAAAGAGATTTCATCACATGATGGACGTTCATCATTTGGTCTAGGAAGACGCACGTTCCCTAACGGAATGTTGGTAATCTTTGATATCAATTCTCTACCAACAAGAAATCTTTCTCTATTTATCATGGATTTGGATTCCATCTTATTAATATCAACATCATGAATGTTGGCATAGAAAATTCTTGTGAGAGAATCAAAACCTTGACCATCAAAGATATTTCCAAGCTTGAATTTTTTTAGAGCAAGCTAAATCCTCTTCATGCCCACTAGAGAGATTCAATTTCTTTTCAAGGATGAAACCTTTAGATGAAATCTTTTCAAAAATTCTAGCACGAGAATCATCCACAAACCTAATTCTAAGAGAATTTTGGTCACAAGGAAAATCCAAGCTAGAGGTATTTGAGCTTTTGGAGCTTCTTTTTGAGCCCTTAGAATTCATCATGAGATCTAAGAAATTGAACGGAACAAGAGAAATTTACTTACTTGGAGTGAAACTTGAACACACTTTCTTTCAATTTCTCTAAGGAGGCTTCAATGGAGGAAATACACAAAACCCTAGAGGTTTACGTACGCGGACGGGTGATGAAGAAGAGAGTGCGCGAACTTCTTCTTTATAAGACCAAAGATGGGCTTGGACCCGTTTGTGAACCGTGACCCATACAAGGAAAGTGAGATTTCTTAACCGATTGCACATCAAAGGTTATGCATACCGTGATAACACACTTTGTCAGAGACAATGGATGCAGAAGAAAGCTTAATTGGTATTCTAAAAGAGAATAACAAACCTGTACACAATTCAAACCATTTCTTGCCCCATTCCAAGATATATACAAATGGGGTAGTGTCAAGCTTGTTACCAAGAGGCATAATGTGCAGAGGAATTCTCATACAACATTTTAAATTTGATATGTGTGAGCAGTCCCGTTGTGTAATCAAAATAATGATGATAATCAGGGCAATCATAGCTTTCTCTCCTTTGTTGAAACTGGTTTAGAATGAAAATTCTTGATTCCTAGGTTGCACGGTATTATTTGGTTTAACATGTACAAAACCTTTTTGAGAATGATTCTTAAACTTAACAGAGACTTAAGTTTTTCTAAGAATTTAAAAACGCCTTGAACGCTCCGAATAGATCTTTATCAATTGATCTATTATGATAGTACTCCTCAAAGAGCTCGAGTTAATCTATTGAGGGTCCATATCCTAGAGCATGACGACGTTTTCTTAATCTTTCCTTCTTTTTTTTTTCCTTTCGATTGATACTTATCATCTAAATCTTCTTTTTAGATGATGAGAGACTATCATGAGAAACCAGCGGTTTTGACCATAATAATCTTTGAGCAATCTTTAAGGAATTCTGGCGTGCGTTACAGATGCCAAGAGCAAGTTTTCCAAAGAAATTTCCCATTGGACAATTTTTAAGGAACAAACAAACACAAACTTGTTAGGTTTAAGGTGTTTGCTTGCTCTGATACCAATTGAAAAAGCGGGGGTACAACAATGATCGTTGTCGTATGCGTCAAAAATAATTTCACTTTCCTAAAGTATATGATAAGAAAGAGTTCGTTTCCACAGAGAGGCAATTGTAGTTATTACGTATTCAATTTCTTAAAGTAACCAATTGGGGGGATGTTTGATTTTTTAAGCAAGCAATAAAAGTAAATCAAAAACAAAGTAAATTGTAGAAAGTAATCAATGAGAGAAAGATATTGGTCAAGGAATTCATCTTCAATCTTAAACATGTGCTTGCATATATGATTAGAATTACAATTTAATCTCTTTTATTATCAAAAGCTAGAGAATCAAAGAGAGCAAGATAATCTATTAATTTCCTAAGTTCATCAACACACACATTAGAGCTGCGTATGTGAATTCTATCTAAAGAATAACCTAACGCCTTGCGCTAATTAAGTTCAATTCCTAGGAGCATTAGATTTCAGAAATAGGCTAATCAATGCAATTGTCATACATTGCGCATAACAATTCGGACAATGGTCAAACTCTACATGTGATCACGAGAGTGTATCACTACAAACCGTAATCATATCCTGCTACATATATTCAGGGCTATCGCTCGATTAAAAACCCTAAAATAGCTATGGACAAGGATGCAATTTTAATTAATTGGCCACTTAACAAACCAAACATCTAAGTCCTATCACAATACATCAATCATGTGATTATTAAAAAAGTAGAGATGTGATCGATAATCAAGAGAGAAAACTAATACATAACACAAGCACAAGTTGTAGAAATAAGACTACATCCTTAACTAATAATGAATAAATTAGCTACTCATAGCTATGGAGTTCATCATAAAAATATTAATTGAATAAAAGAAGATGAACAAAAGCAAACCCTGGTAGCGTAAACAAAAGCGGCTCTCTCCTTAGCTCCAAGAATAAAACGTGATTTAAGTTGTAGAAATCTTTCCTTTAAATAGCTTTGCTTTCCAAAATTAGGTCGTCTCAAAAGTCGAATAGGTACAAGTCCACCAAGCCCATATGTGAGAAAAACCCATGTAGAAAATATGCCCCAAAAACTGTCGCCGGAAAACTGGTATTATGGTCGGAAATTGGCCGGAGAAGTGACCGTAAAGTAGCTCAGGTGACCGGCAAAGTCCGCCCGGTCACCGGTCAACGAGTCAGCTCGGTTGGGTCAACTGAGTGAACTCGGGTCAATACCGAGTCAATGAGAAGTCAGGTGAGTCAAGGCCTGAGCTGTGTTGCACCATCAATGTGCATCACCAGTGCAATTCCAGCCATAATGGTTATGCCTTCTTCACAGCTGCAGCTTTGTACCTCGGCATTCTATACTCCCCACTGCAACATAACTCCATTAGCTCATCTTTGCAGACCACCATTTCCTTGGCTATAAACACCACCATGAGCTACCATCAATTCCTTATTCTTTTGTAACTTCACACAATCCCACCAACACAACGTTAGGCTGCCAATGTTATCAATAGCACATCTCATCATTCAATGCTAGCCACCACCCGGTTCCTCAAGCCCACAATAGCAACACCAGTGACCATAAATCATCAAGCCTTCACTGTAATATCCTAGCATACATCTAATACACTCCATTCTCATTGCAGTGCATCAGTCCATAGCATCTTTGCAATTCAATTCCTCCTTCATTCCCGAGCAACAACAACCCCTGCACGATCGCAATCACGGCTACGACTTCGGTTCAAACACACGAGTCTTATACAAAATTGCATCAATAGCAGCTCCACTGCAGTTCCACATCAAGCACTAACCCCACAGTTCCATTTGCAATCACCATCGTCAAAACACACTTTGAGATGCCTTACAAGAACATCGGTTCATCCATCACTCCTAGCCAACATCGGTTTTATAGCAGAGCCATTGTTGCACACAATCTTTCATACCACCGATGTGTTGCAACCATAACATTGACTTCATCTCCACTTAGTAAATCAACCACCTGGCACTTAAGACCTACAATCTCCCTAGCCATTACCACATCCTTCCATTTCATCTCAAGGTCACCCGCAATTTCGGGATGAACCACAACTTTGTGACCACTCAACTGCTTTCTGCAACTGAACGACTTGACTGTAATTTGTAGCAACAACAGCTCAAACAAATCATCAAAACATCTCAGACTTTTTCTCTGATTCTTCGCAGCACCAAGACATCTGCACTTCTTCTTGCATTCTACCAACTTCAACATCACAGCTCAATTCCCTGTAGCTTCAATACCAGTACCAGACATTAGACTTGAGCACCACTATTAAACCCAATTCGACACAGCAAACCTACACAACCCCTTGGTTCCTTCCTCAGTTGAAATCTAAGCTGCCAATCTACTCCTGCATCATTCAGTCACAGTAACTACCATTTATAATACTAACTCAACCTATTACCTGTAACCTCAATGCCAACAACACCATCTACAGTTCTTGCTTAATTCTCAATTCCTCCATTCCAGAACCACCATGAGCATAACATGTTCATTCATCTCCAGCTTCGGTCATTACTGTACCTAGCCATCTCGAGTCCCACCATTCTTGACATTAGTTACATGACGAGCATCACAATATTCTCTCATTCAGCTTCAGAAACCAACACAACTCAACAACTCCATCTACTTGTTCTTTCTCACTGAGTCTTGTCAGGCCAAAACCCATTTTGTTCAAGGCAACAACAACTTCAGTTCCACCCGCATCTATTGACCCTCGCGGCTAAATTCAGCGCAAACTCAAGCCAGAAGCGGTCCCTTCTTGTTGTTAAAAACTTTCTTCAACCCATCAACACATTCCATGGTTCAGGCGTGGCAACTCTTGGTTCTCTTCCTCTTTTACGAGAATCATGCCGAGAAACGGTCCTTGTACACAGGCTCAACTAATCTGCAGCTGAGCTTGAAGTGGTGATGAAACGTTCATTCAGGCCTTTTATCGAACAGCTGATATCCATTGTCATCTTATTGTAGCATTGAACTTTCCGCAGCTTATAAACTCACCCAAATACTCTTGTTCAGTTAGTCTTCAACTCCATCAAATGTTCATTATTTTGAACCTAATTCAGCCTCAAACTCAGGCCAACAAAACCCATATGAATTCAGATACTAAACAACTTGTTCTCAGTCCCAAATTCGAGCTCAAAACCACCAGATGAATCCCACCGGTGCGGCCACCAGAACTCGTTTAATTAACAGTCTCAGATCCCATCCCTTCATTCTCACAGATGCGAGTACATCGGCAACACCAATTCTGTGCGAAACCTAGTCTTCGATTTGTTTTCTAAGCCATTCACCCAA